>CM018692.1:38286963-38639932 GCA_009363875.1 Mikania micrantha
GTTGGACTAAAAGAACCAATGAGCCTGATCAGAAAAATCTCTAAGTCTCACAGCATTACAACAACTGAAGAAGAACACAAAGCTGATATTCAAATGTGCAGAAGTCACAAGATCTGAAGACATGTACAACAGCTGAAGTGTAAGTCATCAGATGTTGTAGTGTGTAGTTAGTCTTCAGTAGTTTTCTTTTATTGTTTGTAAAAGTCTGATGAGTAGTTTACTCATCAGATGTTTTAGTATTTTGTACTTCAGTAGTTTTGTTCTTCAGTAGTTGTAGAGTTTGTCTTCAGATGTTGAAGACATCTCAGTAGTTTAGTTATTTCAGTTGTTTTGTTTTGTCTGTTAGATGTCAACATCATGTGACATCATCAGACGTCACTGCCTTCTATATATAGGCAGTTGACATGATTGTAATGTAACGAAGTTAATGATCTGAATGAGATATTCCTTTTACAGAAAACTTTCTCTCTCTATAACAAACTTGCGTTACTGTTTGATTGAAATTGTTCTTACTTTACTTATGCTAATTCTGTGTTGAATTCCGCTGCTATACTCTACTGATTTATCAATTGAGAACATCTGATCCTACAATTGGTATCAGAGCAGGTTAATCATTGATCGATTACACAATTGATCTCTGAAACTGCTCAAATTTGTTCTCAAATTGAGTGAATTAGCTGATTAAGTAAGAATTTGTTATAGATTGAAGTTTTCTGTTAACTTCTGTTGATTTGTATTTCAATATCAATTGTTTTGCATCAATTGATTGAGATTTGAATTAGTTTGTGTTAAATTGATTGAATCTGTGATCATGTCAACTCCGAACAATGATCCGCACAATACAGGCTCCGCAACCAAGCCTCCGATGCTTGTGCGGAGTGAGTACAACATATGGCAACGTAGAATGCTACATCACCTGTCGATTAACAGCGCAGGATGTTGGAAATCTGTTGTGCATGGACCATATAAACCCACGATCACTGATCCTGAAACTAAGATCATGATTCCGAAACCTGCTGATATGTATTCGGATGAGGACATTAAATTGTTTGAAATTGATGCTAAAGCTCATGGTATTCTGGCCATGGCTCTGCCGAATGAGATCTATTCTGGTTTGATGCATTATGATACTGCTCATGATCTCTGGGTTGCACTGAAAGAACAATTTGGTGGAACCGATGAGGTTTTAGCAAATACTAGAGAAATTCTGGCTCAGCAGTATGAGACATTTTCTCACCGAAAGGGTGAATCCTTGACTCAACAATTTGAGCGATTCTCATGTTTAATTTCTGAGTTAAAAATGGTTAAGCAAGAATACACTAATAGTCAGATGAATAACAGATTTCTCAGATCATTGCCTGAGAGATGGGACACTTATACAATTGTCCTACGCTCTAATGCTAATTTAGAAAGTCTATCTCTCACCCAATTACATGGGAAACTCTTAACTTTTGAGAGAGAGGTAGAACAGAAGAGAAAACTGTCTTCATCTGGAAAACTTGCTGATGATTTTGTTCCTGGTAACACTGCTTTGATAGGTCAGGAGTCAGAGTTTAATGGGTCTGAATGTTCTTATGATGAACATATTGATTTTTCTACTAACAATTCTGAACATGCTTTTGTGGGAGTTGATGGTAATGCAGGAATTATGGTGATAACTTGTGTTTTGTGATGGATGATTTGAAAGGATCCCGGATGATGATCTAGAGGAGATGGACATTTTGAGTCAAATGGCACTGATCAATATCAGATCACAAAAGTTTTATAAAAGAACAGGAAGAAAGTTCCCTGGATTATCTGGCAAAACCAAGGTTGGATTTGACAAAGGGAAGCTGAGGTGCCATAAGTGTCATAGGCTTGGTCACTTTGCTAGGGAGTGCAAATCTACTGGTTCTAACCCTGCTGCACCCTTTGTGACTTTTCCAAACAACACCCGTCAAGCAAAGGACCACAATCCTCTGGTACTAGTCAACAACAATTCTATCCAGCTCACTTTGTTCAACAAAATCCTATGCCATATCCATATCCTTGTTTCTACATGCCTCAACCTACACACCCTCCAGCATTAATTCCTTCACAATCACCTGCTCTTCCTGATCCCAGCAAATCACAAACCAATCAACAGCCTCAACAACAACAGCATCAAAGTTTCTTTACTCCTGGAGTAGTTGATTGGAGTAGCCTACCTGATGATTTATCTGACTTCAACATGCAGCCTTTTCTGAAAATGGTCCACATGGTGGAGACAATCCTTTTGGAAATCTTGCATTGATGGCTATTGACTCAACTGACAACTCTTGTCAATCTTCTTCAACATCACAGGTATCCTCTGAATCCAAAGCTAAGTTGTGTTCAGAGTCTTGTGTTTCAGCATTTGCTTCCATTAGAGAAATAATGTTGAGTTAATTAATGAAAAGTTGTCTTTAGAAAGGGTCATGACAAAGAATAAAATTGAATTTGAGAAAGCTTTGAATGAAAAGAATCTGAAATTTACAAACTCAAGTGTCAATTGTCTGATGAAAAGGCTAGGGTGGAAGTCATGCTTGTAAAACACAATGATTTGAAACAAACACTTGCAGCAACCCAAGTCGAATGTGCAAGATGGGTTGAATCTTGCAAGGGGTTTGAGTTGCTATTAAACAAGCAAACAGCATCAAATGTGAAGTTTGGTATTGGATACAATCACACTGCTCCTCCAACTGATTATACACCAAAAATCTTAACTGTGAGTCTGAAGGAGACAGTGTATACCAATCACCAAATCTTCAGAAAAGTCTGATGCTGAAGAATCATTTGAAGTGATTCAAGTGCCTGCAAATCTGAGTCTGAAACTATTGACATTGAAACTTATTCTTATTCTCTTGGATGTACAAATGTTATCCAGGATGAAACATGTCAGGATAGTGTTTTAATTGAGATTAACCCTGATGAAAAGGTTTCAAATGAACTAAATTTAAAACTGGTTAAGGTAGATGGGCATGGCACTGGAGAGAAAGATGCACGGCTTCTGATAAGTCAGAATCACTCATCAGTAGTTGTGAAAAAGCTGATGCCACAACTACTGATAAGTGGAAAAGGATTGACCGACAAGTGCTGAAGAATACCTCTTCAGAGGTTCTCAGCACATCAGCTGTTATCAATTTGTCTACAAATACTGATGTTCCAAAGTGCTGATGAACAAGAACTCAGTATCTAAGTCATCAGTACTTGTAGATAATCACAAGGGAAAGCAAAAGAGGGTGCCTTGTGATATTTGTAGGCTGTTTAATCATTCAACTGATGAATGCTGGTACAGAAAAGGTTCTAAATTCAACAAAATCAAGAATAAAAACAAGAACATACTCAAAATGAAAAATGAATTTAGTTCAAAATTTGTACCTGAATCATCAGTTGTTTCAAAATCTGGAAAATCCTTACAAGGAAATACCTCCAGTAAATCCAAGAAAGGAAAAGGGATTGTTCCAGATTCAGGGAAACAACACTTGACAGCATCTCATTTGATTAAAGACACTAAAATGATCAAACACAAAAATAAAAAATCAAGTTCTGATGTGTCTGATGAAATCAAAATTTTAACTCAAAATCATAATCAACTGATGCTAATGATGCAACAACTGATAGGAAAAGTCAATCTGGCAGAGGCATCTGTTGATTCATTTCATAAAAAGAAATCAAAGTCAAAAGTCAAATCAAAAATTTCTGATAAGAATGCTTCAAGTGTTGCTTCAACTGATAATGCTAGTTCTGTTTTTTCAAATGTTAACAGACCCAAAACCAAAATGGTTTGGGTCCAAAAGTCTAACTGAGTGTGTTGTTGTATGCAGGGTCCTTCAGCATGCCAAAGTAGCATCTGGTATGTTGATAGTGGAGGATCCATGCATATGACTGGGAGCAGATCTCTTCTTCATAACTATTTCACTGGAAGGAGAGGATTTGTGTCCTTTGGTAATGATGCTAAGGGGTATATCATAGGTAAAGGTGTAGTCACTAATGGTGAGATTAGGTTTGATGATGTTAATCATGTTGAGAATCTTAAGTACAATCTGCTGAGTGTTAGTCAAATGTGTGATAAGGGTCATGTGTCTCTCTTCACTAAGCAAGATTGTAGGATTTTATCTTCTGATGTGATGCCTTTGATTAGCAAAGTGTTAGATGAGTATACACTTCTTAAGGCTAACAGAGTGGGAAAGGTATATGCCTTTGATCTTTCTAAGAAAATCTCTGTCAAAGGTCATCCTTGTTTATTTTCTAAGGCCTCTTTCAAGGAATCAAATCTGTGGCATAGAAGATTAGGTCATGTGAACATTAAGAACATGAATCAATTGGTGAAACATGGTTTGGTTAGAGGTCTTCCTTTAAAGGATTTTAGTTGTGATGAAAACTGTTCTGCATGCTTGAAAGGAAAGCAACACAAAGTCTCTTTTCCTTCAATTGGAGATTCCAAATCCACTGGTTGTTTACAACTGTTACACATGGATCTGTTTGGTCCAGTGCAGATAATGTCTATGGCAAAGAAGAAGTATTGTCTAGTTATTGTTGATGACTATTCAAAGTTTGTCTGGACTTTCTTCTTACACTCAAAAGGTGAGGTTGCCAAGGCTATTATCAATTTTGTGTTGTATGCTGAAAAGCAGTATTCTCTTTCTATCAAGTGTGTTAGGAGTGACAATGGCACTGAATTCAGAAATCATCTTCTTGATGAATTTTATCAGTCAAAGGGAATTCAGAGACAGTATAGCATTCCCAGATCTCCTGAACAGAATGGAGTGGTAGAAAGGAAGAATAGGACCCTGATTGAAGCTGCCAGAACAATGCTTGCTGATTCTGGTTTACCTCTCACATTCTGGGCAGAAGCTGTTAACACAGCTTGCTATGTGCAAAACAGAGTTTTGGTGAATCAAAGATGGTTGAAGACTCCATATGAAATCCTTCATTCTTTAACTCCTTTGATTTCCTTCTTCAGAGCTTTTGGGTGTCCTTGTTTCATTCTCAACACCAAAGATCAGCTTACCAAGTTTGATTCCAAAGTTGATGCAGGATACTTTGTTGGATATTCTTCAACATGCAAGGCATATAGAGTGTTCAATTGTAGAACAAAGACTGTAGAAGAAACTCTTCATGTCAAATTCAATGAATGTCCTAAAGATTCCATTCCTCAGAATCCTGCTGAGATGTTTGATCTGAATATCTTGCAACATGATTTTCATGTTGAGAATAGTGGTGTAGAAGATGAAGTTCTTCCAGCTGATCCACCACCAGCTTCTAATGCAACATCACAAGGAATTTCAGATGAAGATGCAAGTACTCATTTGTTCAGATTCAGTGACAATATGTCCACATCTACCAAATCTGATGCTCCTCCTGCTTCAGCAATCCCACTCAATACAAATGCTGATGAAATTCTGGAATCCTCTCAATCATTTGAAATCCCAGCTGCTTTGTTCCCTGAATCATCTTCAACTGCAACATCTGATCCTCCAGCAAACACTTGCACTGATCTTATTCCATATCAAGAACTGAAGGATCATCCATTATCTCAAGTTCTTGGTGATATTTCAGCAGGTGTTTCAACCAGAAGTCAATTATCTAACTTTTGTCTTTATGCTCTCTTTGTCAGTCAACAAGAGCCAAAGAACTACCACATAGCACTTAGAGATATTGGCTGGGTGGAGGCAATGCAGTTGGAATTGTTGCAATTCAAGAAGCAACAGGTTTGGGAGCTGGTTTCTTTACCTCCAGGTAAGTGTGCAATAGGCACAAAATGGGTGTTTAGGAATAAAACAGATGAAAAAGGTCAAATCATTAAAAACAAAGCTAGACTGGTTGTACAGGGGTTCTGTCAGGAAGAAGGTATTGATTATGATGAAACTTTTGCCCCTGTAGCCAGATTAGAAGCAATTAGGCTGTTTTTAGCATATGCTGCCTTACATAAACTTAAAGTTTTTCAAATGGATGTCAAAAGTGCTTTCTTATATGGTAAAATAAAAGAGGAAGTGTATGTGTGTCAACCTCCAGGCTTTGAGGACAATAAACATCCTGATTGGGTGTACAAGCTTGATAAAGCTCTTTATGGGCTGAAACAAGCACCTAGAGCCTGGTATGACACATTATCCACTTTTCTTCTAAAAAATAATTTCACTAGAGGCTCCATTGATCAAACTTTATTCATAAAGAATGTAGGTCAGCATAAGCTACTTGTTCAAATTTATGTTGATGACATTATATTTGCTTCATCTGACCCAAAGTTGTGTGATGATTTCACTAAACTTATGACTACAAATTTTGAAATGAGTGCTATGGGGGAGTTACAGTTTTTCTTGGGTCTTCAAATCAAACAAAAACCTGATGGAATTTTCATTCACCAATCAAAATACACAAAAGAGCTTTTAAAGAAATTTGATTTGCAAAACTGTAAGCCATGTTCCAACCCCATGAGCACCACCACACAACTTGATGCAGATCTGAAAGGTACTTCAGTGGATGAAACTCTTTATAGATGTATGATTGGATCTTTAATGTATCTAACTGCATCCAGGCCAGACATTATGTTTGCCACATGTGTTTGTGCTAGATTTCAGGCTGCACCCAAAGAGTCTCATTTGATTGCTGTGAAAAGAATTTTCAGATACTTGCAAGGTACTCAATTCCTGGGAATATGGTACTCCACTGGACAATCCTGCAAGCTGGTTGCTTTTTCAGATAGTGACTATGCAGGATGCAAACTCTCAAGAAAATCTACTTCTGGTGGGTGTCAGTTTCTAGGAAATTGCTTGGTTTCTTGGCAAAGTAAGAAGCAAACTTCTGTAGCCACCTCCACTGCTGAAGCTGAGTACATTGCTGCTGCAAGTTGCACTTCCCAAATTCTCTGGCTTCAGTCTCAACTCCTGGACTATGGCATCAAAGAACTGAAGACACCATTGTTAATGGATAGTGCTTCAGCTCTTTGTATTGTCAAGAATCCAGTTCAGCACTCTAGGACTAAACACATTGAGATCAGACATCACTTTATAAGAGATTGTTTTGAAAAAGGTCTGATTGATCCCAAATTTGTTCCTAGTGCTGATGAGCTTGCTGACATTTTTACTAAGCCTTTAGACACATCACTTTTCAAAATTTAGTTCTAAGGCTTGGTATGTTGCAACTTGAATAGGTTAGTGTTTAAATGAATAAAATGTTAAATATCCTTTTAAAATTCCAAAAATATTTTTTTTTATCTTGACCATTTTTGATATTTTCAGTACATACTGATACATATCAAAAGTACTGATTCAAGAACAGTTATGACCTTTTTTAATACTCTAAGCTACAAGTACTGATGAGTATTGATTCACTAAGTACTGAAGGTCAAACATTACTCACAAAGTTCTGATGAACAAATTGTTTACAAGTTCTGATGAACACATTGTTCACAAGTTCTGATGAACAAAATTTCCACAAAGTTCTGATGAACAAATTGTTTACAAGTTCTGATGAACACATTGTTCAAAAGTTCTGATGAACAAAATTTCCACAAAGTCTGATGAACAACTGATGACAACAACTGATGAACAAAACTGTCGACAACACCTGATGAGTAATTTTACTCTTCAGTTGTTTAAACCTCAGTTGTTTTCTCTATTTAACTCAACTTCTTCAGTTGTTTCATTATCACTTTCTCAGAACTTTTCATCTTTTTCAAAACCTATTTTCCCTCTTTCATCTCTGCTTCCATGGCTGCTCTTACTTTGAAACCGCGTCACAATTCGATTGCCTACTTGACCAAATCTTCATTCTGGTCCAAGTTTGATGAAGCAGTGGATTTGATGAACTCCTCTCAATTCAAAACTGCTTTTCTCATCAATCCAACTCTGTATGTTGAATCCATTCATCAATTTTGGATGAATGTTGAACTGGTAAATGTTGGAACTGGAGTCATCTCTCTTCGATCAACAGTCAATGGTCACAACGTGCATATCAGTCCCGCTGAGCTCAGGGATGTTCTTCAACTTGACGATGCCAACCTAGTCACTCAGTTCCCTAAAAGCGCCACTGACCTCTGTTTTACAAGTCATGAATACCAGGGCGACTTGAGTGACTCAACACTTTTCAAGAAGCACTTTAATGATCCAGAGCGTCTGATATTCCATATGATCAACATATGCCTGGCTCCGAAGTCTTCTTCATGGGATCAAATGTCATCTCGTTGGCAACAGGTATTGTACTCTATTCTCGAATCTCAAAAGCTAAATTTTTCTCAAATACTTTTTTCTGAATTAACTGAACATGCTGGTAAGCCTGTTTCATCTAGATGGTTACTCTATCCTCGTTTTATTATGGCCATCATAGAGAAACAGCTGCCACAAACAGGCCTTGTTGGTCAGGGGATCCCTGCTCCAGCAGTTTTGCTGGAAGTATATTCCAGACACAACTCCAACCTCACTTTAAAAGAGGCTGCCCGGAAGCTCAAACCCAAGCAACGGGAACCCACAGCCTCATCCTCAAAATCCAAATCCAAAGTCCCCACTAAACCAAAATCCACTAAGCCAAAAAGGCTGCTCAGGGAAATGAGTCCCCTGAGTCTGCCCATGCCTCACCAAGGCATGAACTGACCACTGGTAGTAGTCAACCAGTGGTTCATCAGACTCCACCACCGCTCAAACCGCCCAGGTTTCCTCTCAACAGAACCTGGTGCAACCTTTGTAGGGGACACCACACATCACTAGAACCTATTTCAGTTGAAATGGTTTCTATTGAAAAGCACCAATCTCCCCGGGTGCATTCTCCTTCAAACCCACTTTCTATAGAAACCACCACCAATAGCCCAACATTTGTTATTGATCAAATCCTGAATCAGCTGAACACTCCTATCCCCTCCCAGACACCTATCACTACTGGGATAAGCTCCAACATTGAGGGGGAGGACCAAAGTGTCTCTGATAACCCACAGGATCATGACTACAACATCAGATCTCCTAGTGTGGAAAGAGAGATTCTGATATCTGACAAGGCTGCTACTTCATCACCTCCATCATTTGGAGTGATTGCTAGTGGTACCATTGCTAAGACCTTGTCAGAGGCAACAACTGATGAAGGGGTTACCCCTGAGGTTGGAAGTCCCCAGTACCAAGACAAAGGGGCACCTGAATCTGTTGAGCCACACTCAACTCAGGTAAATCCTGAGATTCTCAGGAGGTCAGATGATGTAGCTAATGCTACTGATGACCAAAGATCAGTTGCTGAGCTTGTTAAGCAAAACCAACTCCTTGAGGCTGAGGTATGTAGACTCAATGAGCTACTCACCAAAATGTCCAAGGACAAAAGTCCATCTTCCCCACTTACCCCACAGATGGCACCTTCTCATTCTGAAGGTCACCCAAACACTTCACCACTCATATCCAATTTGAAAAGCCACCAGCCACTGTTTTTGGCACTAATCCTTTGGGTTCTAGCCCCCCAGAGGCATTAGCTGCTGCCTTTCTACAAATCCTCCCTCTCATCACTCCATTACTGAAATCAATTATTGTTCAAGCCCTTGATGAGAGGTTACCTTCCCAAACTCAAATTCAACAAATGGTTGATGAGGCTGTGACTGCTAAACTTTCAACTCTACATACTCCTTCTTCCCCTGCAGCCAAAAAGGGGAGTTAGGAACTGAATCAGTCACATCTTCAGCTTCCAAAAGGCCAAGGTCTGAAGAGGTTGCATTGAAAGGTCTCCTGTCATTCAAGTAACTTATAAGAGACAGAAGAAGAACAAACCTGTTGAGATTATCAACAGAGATGATGTGGAAGTTGAGCAGGAAATGGTTGATAAAGAAATTGAAGTTAGTGCTGAACAATTGGAAGCCACAACATCTGATGTACAAAACAAGTCAAAACCTCTGATGTACAAGAATTGGCTACAACTTCTGAAGTTCAAACACAGGCTACAATCTCTGAAGTTCAAGTACAAGCCACAACTTCTGATGCACAAGACACTGAACTAGAGGGGGTTCAAATTCCAGAGGTTCAGACTCAGGTTGAGACTCAGGTTGTTGAGGTAAGGGCTCCTCCAAAGAAGAGAAGGCAACTCAGAATTCAAGAAGAAGAAAGTTCTGATGAAGAAGACAGGTTGCCTATCTCCACAGTCATCAAGCCAAAAGCTCAAAAGCCTGCACCTTCAACAACTGGGGTAGATCTGACAGTTCCAAAGAAGAAAATTACTCTCCTGCCAAGTACATTCCTGAAAAGCCATTAGTTTTCGGTCAACAGCCAATTATTACACCAGAGGCTAGGATGTTGGCAGTCAAAGTAAAACTGGAAGAAGAAGAGAGCCAAAGGAAACATGATGAGCAATTCCTCAAGTTGGTGGATAAAGATTATCCTCAGACTTCAACTATCACTGCAATGAAAAAGGAAGCTCAAAGATTGTATGCTCTGAAATGGACATTCAAATATACAAAAGAATTGATTAAGATGTGGCCTGACCCAAGGGTTCTTCATAGGATTCACAAGAGACAGCCCCCAGCAACTTATGCAAATAGGATCAAAAGGGTGTTGAGTGCTGAAATCATGCTTGGGTCAGTGCTTGATCCTTGGGAAATCATTAATGACTTCAAGAGTGTCTACAACTCGGGTGCAAAAGCTCCTAACTTCTTAGAGAACAAAATGATAAAGAAGGGACTGGTGTATAGGAGGCTGGAACATGTTCAGCAAGAAGAACTCTTTTTGTTTTTAGAGGGTAAGCACCCTGATGAGTTTGTGTACAGGGAAATTACAAGAGTAGAACTGAAGGATGGGACTACGGCCAGATACTTGTCTGAATTTTATGGGCCTGAGTCCTTCTTCGAAGGTGAACCTGAAAGATTGACTCCAGAAGAGAAGATGTTACTACTTGAAGCTTATGTCCGGGAGTCTTTCAGGTTAGTATACAATCAATAGCTTCAATGAGAGGGGTTAATGCTCATAGTCCATTTCCCCAATGGAGTTCCCTCTCATATTTTGAAAGTTAGAGTTTTTGAAGCTGTTGGTTATCAGGCTTATACTTTAATTGGTCATTTTGATACTGATCTCAAAGAAAAAGACATTTCTTTCTGCCTGGGAATAAATAAGTGAGACCTTAAATAAGTTAGAGGTTTTTGGCTGCATTGGTTCAGGGGGAGTTTGTTGGACTAAAAGAACCAATGAGCCTGATCAGAAAAATCTCTAAGTCTCACAGCATTACAACAACTGAAGAAGAACACAAAGGCTGATATTCAAATGTGCTGAAGTCACAAGATCTGAAGACATGTACAACAGCTGAAGTGTAAGTCATCAGATGTTGTAGTGTGTAGTTAGTCTTCAGTAGTTTCTTTTATTGTTTGTAAAAGTCTGATGAGTAGTTTACTCATCAGATGTTTTAGTATTTGTACTTCAGTAGTTTTGTTCTTCAGTAGTTGTAGAGTTTGTCTTCAGATGTTGAAGACATCCTCAGTAGTTTAGTTATTTTCAGTTGTTTTGTTTTGTCTGTTAGATGTCAACATCATGTGACATCATCAGACGTCACTGCCTTCTATATATAGGCAGTTGACATGATTGTAATGTAACGAAGTTAATGATCTGAATGAGATATTCCTTTTTACAGAAAACTTTCTCTCTCTATAACAAACTTGCGTTACTGTTTGATTGAAATTGTTCTTACTTTACTTATGCTAATTCTGTGTTGAATTCCGCTGCTATACTCTACTGATTTATCAATTGAGAACATCTGATCCTACACGATCTTTATTTCTGATTAGGAATATGCTATTATAAAATAGGCATTATAAATATTTTCACCTTATAAATATTTTCACTTAAAAATAGCTAATCCTTAAATCAAATCTTATAAGGATCATGCATATAATGTGCCGAATACTTCTTAGACAATACATTAATCAAATAATGAAAACTATAGTAATTCTCAATTGGCTTATAATCACTATCCTTGCAAAATAGTTGAGACTTTTATTATTGTTCCTTGGTTATTAATAATTTGTTAGTAAAATATTCTGAACACCTTACGTCTAAACATAAGAATATCTACAAAACATAAGTAATTTAACACAAAACCCGAAGGTTAATATATTCTAAACTTATTAAATACGAATCCATAAATAACAGATATTTTGGAATATTCTTAAATATTTTTGATATTCAAGAATACTATAGCATAAAACAATATATCATATATATATAATACATATATATTATATACATATATATATATATATTCCACCAAATTAAAGACATCTTGAAATATCCCTAAAGATAACTAAAACTCAAAAGATAAACTATTACATAAAGTCAGTATATTAGCTTCGCTATGTAACATATGGTCCTCCACCCATATACTGAGATTGTCAAACAAGAAAACTAAGGATATTTAGATTCGCCATGTAAACACATGGCCCTCCATCTAAAAATCCTGAAATTGTCTGTCCATATTGGACTTTCCACCACAACATTGTTTATAACACTCATAAAAGAACCACAAATAAATGATCAGACTATCATATGTAACAATGAAACACAAATAACAAATATCACATACCTTATCAACTATAATACTGCTCACCTCATCACCCACCTCACATCCTACACTTACACATTGCTCTCACATACCCTATCTTCGTCGTCTCCACTACCCATATCCTCACGCGCTTACTCGTCCCACTACACTAGCTATCTTCACTGTCATGTCAGAAGCCTCCGCCACATCCCCAGTCAAGTTGGTTAGGCTCTTGGCCCAGTCAGAAAGATCCTTCCCCCATAAGTCTGCTCCCTCCTACTTGGACTTCTCCGCCATCTAGATTTTTGCTTTAAGGATAGCAATGGCAGCCAACTTCTTGGTGTCCCCAATAATATCCTTGACTTTCAGCTTGTGGGCAACATCATTGCCCTTGACCGGCTTCTTTAATTTTTGGGCCTCCTTCACGTAGTGACCAGCTTTGGCGACATCAATCTTCTTTTGATCTTCTAGATCTTCAATTTGTTTTTCAAAAGCTTCCTTATCGCCAGCAATCTTAAGAATAGCCTGCGAAAATAAGAATACATCAGGATATGGCCAAAATATAAAAGTAGGATTCCGAAGACAACCTTTTGAAGAAGATCAACAGCGGGGAAATCAGGGAAATCATCCACATTAATAGGCTCTACGCCTTTACGCTTTTGGGAGGCCTTGGTTGAGCGGGTGTGCATTATCCTCGCCTTGGGATCAACAGGGCTAGTCTTTTCTTTCTTAATGGTGAGAAAACCACTAAGATCCTCGAAATCAAAGGCGGAATCTGAAAAATAAAAAACAAAATAAGAATCATAAAATAAATTGACACCAACTAACCTATGCGAATGAAAAATATAAAACCTGATGTCATTTGGGCTTGGGATTGTTGGGAAGATGCATCTGGTCTGGGGATATATTGGGGATATTGGCTCTTAATGGTATTCCAAACTTCCTCTCCCTTTCCTCTATCTGCAATAGGGCTTGGACCTTCTGCTCTGTATCTCCACTCTCTGTGACCAGTGATTCAAACTTCGGTGCTGAAAATAAATGATATACGTTGAATTAGACATATTATTTTACATAATCTCCCCCAGTTTTAACATTAACAACAAGCAAATTCATTCACAAATAATCCTAATTATTGTTTTTGTGAATTTGCAGGACAAACGACCTTGCTCGTAATAAAATCAAGCCTTATATGGAATTTCAGCAATTTCTAAGCAAATCCCCAGATGTGCACTACCGTGCCAAATATTGCGCTGGTAGTGCAGCCCTACTCCGGACCCAACACAGGCAGTGCCAAGGCCAAGCATGGCACTGCTGACCCGCGCATGACCGTGCATAAACTTTCACTACATTGCAACCAGGTAGTGCTGGGCCATGCATGGTAGTGTTGACCCATGCACGACCATGCATGAGCTTTGCACGACCGTACAAGCTACCCAGTGCAGGGCCAGAGGAAGATAGTGTCGTCCATGTTGACTCACGCACGACCGTGCGGCTTTTGGCACGACCGTGCCTAACACCTTGAGTTGATTTTCAAGACTTAGCTGAAAATGACAACTTCGACAATCGCCCCAGACCAAAATTGAAGCACTGCAGCACCTTGTACGACCGTGCACCAATGGTGCACAACCGTGCCAAATTCCAGACTTTCTATAAATTGAGTTTTCCTCTTCATTTGAAGGGGTTGGACTTCCTGGATCAAAAATACCCCCTAATCAGAATTTTCCAAGCTTTCCAAGGAAGATTTTGAAGGTCTTGAAGATCCAAGAAGCATCCAACACCATTTTGTTTCCAATCCTTGCTTACTAGTGGTTTGAATTTGTTATTTCTATCATGTTTCTTGTTAATTTCATACACTTTATTATTTTCCTTGTAAGCCTTATGGGCTAATCACTTATTTGTCTAGATTATGATGAAACTTATGTTCATGTGATGTTGATTTTATGAATTGGTGAAAATGGTTTATGTCAAGATTCAAGATGAAGTCATGATTTTGTTCCATTGATGTTGTATATATGTGTAGGTTGATTAATGTTCCAGAATGATGAATGTTTAGTCATATTATGTAGGAAAACCATGATCAAACATTTGTTTATAATCTTAAAACTTGTTTTTAAGATTATGCGATGAGATTAGGAATGATAATTGGTTTTCTGAATATTATGAAACTTGCATAAGTATACTTTCTTTCACAAAATTTTGTAAAAACCATGGTGATATTATGATTTGTTGAATGTGTAGGTTGATTAATGTTCCAGAATGATGAATGTTCAGTTATATTATGTTGTAAAACCATGATCAAACATTTGTTTATAATCTTACAACTTGTTTTTAAGATTATGCGATGAGATTAGGAATGATAATTGGTTTCTTGAATATTATGAAACTTGCATAAGTATACTTTCTTTCACAAAAGTTTGGAAAAACCATGGTGATATTATGATTTGTGAATATGATTAGCATGTAAGTTAGGAAATTATGGCCAAACGACCTCATTTGCATGATTGTGTTCATAGATTGTAAATTGGAAGAAATTGTGATTTTATTGAATTTATGCAACTTAGGGTGATTAGTGTGCATAAGTCATATTAGTTTCCCTTAAGTTGTAGAATTAAGATTCTTGACGGATGACTAATTCTTGATTAAATCTTGACATAGAACTTGACTTTAGGCTTCATAGAATAATATTAGATGATTAGAATGTAATTGTCATTTTGATTTTCCAAAAGATTATAGGATTAGATATCTTTGATCGGAATCTAGTCAACTTTTGATTTTACCAATTCATATTAATCACATCACTAGACTAAGTGAATTCATAATCTAGGCAATTTCCTTAGTCTTTAGATTATTTTAAAATTTTAGTTACTTAGTTATTACTTTTAAAATTCACAAACCCGACTTCTTCATGTTTTATCTAAACATTGACCGAGGTTTAGTATTGAGAGATATCGTGTCCACAGATTGATACCCGGTTCTTACCATTAGCTATATTACTATACGATAGGTACACTTGCCTATTGTGTGTGATTTAGTTTTTAGTAAAGACCAATTTAAAACTAAAATCTGTGTGAAGAATCCATCATATAATATATATAGTTTCACGCACATGAATAAATCACAAAAACAAATTAATCATCAAAAATTAAACTATACTAAAAATAAATAAACCTAGAAATCCTACCCTTTAACAACCAATTGATAGGAAGAGACCTCCCCCCCCAAAGATATAACTCCTTTTAAGAAAGAAAAATTTATTCCTCCACTCTTCTTCGTTCATAGTAATCCCATGAACCAGAATATGAGCATTACTTCTCCTTTGGAGTAGAAATCGGGAGTAACCATGGGTACGAAGTTGATAAACATAAGAGATTTCGGGGATCCCAATCCTCAAACCGTATTTTTGGTTCAACCTATGAAAAGTAACAAGTAAATGCCAATCCATTGGCATCAGTTGAGGATAACAGAGACGGGTGATGCGAAAGAACTCAGAAATCATAGGGGGAAAAGGAAAGGATAATCCCAAAGAAAAGGGGTACTCTGGTTAACAAACCCAAGAGGAGGAACTATGATCAGCTTTGAGGGTGGGATCAAAGCGACGAAATGTTCCCTCATCAGGAAATGCCTTAGACAGCTGCATGGAATCAATGTGGTCATCGTCAAAGATGCACACATTTTGCTCAGTATATGGAAGAATGTTTTGGTCAAGAAACTCACCGGATTCAAATGAAGAGGGGGAGTTCGACATTTTATCAACTAAAAAATAAGAAAAACAAAGGATAATAGCTATAGACTTACCGGTGAAGACGATCAAGAGGGATTGTGATGTGAAAGAAAGATGTGTGATCATTATATGCAGAAAAACTGACACCTACAGTAACCGATGTCCCGATTATAACCGTCTAATTAATCTCCAAACCGTTCAATTTAAAATTTGAAATTCAAATTTTTACAACTGTAAGAAACTAACTGTAAAAATTACAGGCAATTGTTATGCGCTAAAATTTTACCCGAGATATTTCAGGATCAGGGATATTTAGGAATATTTAGGGATATATTATTGACGAACCAATAGCTCTGTTTATTCCTAATATTGTCTGCGGGATTTTAGGAAATGGCAGGTTGACATGTAAATCAGCAATAATCACAGAAAGACTAAAATGGGATTCCAACTAACTAATCATGGAACGCGGCAACAAGGAGAACTTCATGCCATTATTTTGAACAAGTCTCCCTTGTTTGGAAAGTGTCCGAGATATTCGCAACAGCTTTATGAACGTTGTTAATCGTTTGTTTGTAATTCCACTGTATAAATACCGATGCAATTGATCGATATAGGACACATGAACTCCATTGACAACCACAGAAGCTCACTTACACTATTAGCATCGATCATATTGTGCTCTTTCATTTTATTTTCAATCACTTTCGTATTAATAAATTAGGTAGAGTGACTATTGTCACCTCCTGAGGTTTTATGCGGCAATCGTAAGGGATTAAGGCTTTTCCTCGTATATATCTCGTGTGTTTGGCTATTTTTCTATTTTATATTCTCAAATTTCCCTAAGGATCCTTAGGGATATTCTGATCACAAATTTGATATATTTAAGATATTGGATTGTAAAACACAATACCTCACTTTTCTAATTCGATTTTGCAAAAAGTTAAGCTTGTTAATTTTTACCTGAAACATGTATATATATATAGAGGATGGAATTTTTCATAACCCATCAAAAATGAACTAACTCATTAACCATTATCCAATGGTTAATCTAAAGTGTAAGTGCATGGGATCTTGCCATGTGTCATCTTCCATTTTTTTAATATATGAGAGCATTTTTAACATTTTGTAACCAATTAAAAAATGGAAGATGACACATGGCAAGATCCCATGCAGTTACACTTTACATTAATTATTGGATGATGGTTAATGAGTTAGTTCAATTTTTATGGGTTATAAAAAATTCCTTCCCCTATATGTGTGTGTGTGTATAGTGGTTGATCCACTAAGAAGAGATTCTTGCCTAAGAAGAGTAAGAACCAATAGGATTTTGTACTAGATTTTTATTTATTTTTTATTTCCTTTTAATACAAGATAAGAAATGAAAAAAATAACAAACAATTAAAAAATATATATGTATTTTAGTTTATTACATATAGTAACTTGAATGCTACACATACTGATTACGTATATGTAACTTTATAAGTTATATACAAAATGTTTTGAGTTACATATACGTAACTTCGTGATATACTTATTTTTTTCAAAAAAATTGTTTTTATTCTAACATTTCTAGCTTTATAATAAAAAAACGATCAGTTTTATTTTTTTAAAAAAATTTATTGGTTAGTATATGTTTTCTTAATTGGTTTTCTACAAAATGAGAAGTTTTCTCATTAACCTTCCTATATATATATATATATATATATATATATATATATATATATATGGGAAGGATCAAATGTTAACCTTTCCTTATTGCGATAACTGCATAACCCTACCACTTTTTTGCGTTTTTTGCCCGAATCTTTGTTTTTTTTTTGCATAAATAGGGGGGTTTTTTTTGTGTTTTTGCTAACTCATCACCGTTTAGAAATTATTTACAACCGTAAGTAAGTGTAACGACTTACACTTACTTACGGTTGTAAATAATTTATAAACGGTGATGAGTTAGCAAAAACACAAAAAAGAAACCACCCCTATTTATGTATAATAAAGACCATGCAAAAAAAACAAAGATTCGGGCAAAAAACGCAAAAAAGTGCTAGGGTTATGTGGTTATCGCAATAAGGAAGGGTTAACAAAGGAGTCATCCCCTATATATATATATATATATATATGTGTGTGTGTGTGTGTGTGTGTGTGTATGTACATAGGTGAGGGTTCATAAGAAAACCCCTCGTTTGGAGAAAACTAAAAAAAATTAGATCACATCGTTAATTTAAAAGATCAATGGTCAAAATTGGTCCATGACATTTTGGTAAATAATTATCAAATAAATACGTTAAATAAATAAAAAGGGCATTTTGTCCAAAAACTTTAATTTATAAATCAGAAAGCCCATTTTTTTGGAAACTAACTTCAGTTGGGTTTTTCAATGTGATGAAATAGATCCCATTTTCATATATTCATTTATGTGTGAACCATAAGAATGACAAGTGCACGAAGAAAAAATCCTGAAAATATGTGTTCAATAGTTAATTGTTCATGATAATGTTGGTTACACATATGTAATTAATTTTAAATACACATATGTAATCGATTTTAATATACATTCTATTAATGTTAGTATGAATTTTTCATCACCAGTTTAACTTCACTTATACATATGTAATCAAATTGATTACACATATGTAGGTACTTTCTTACATTCTCAACTCACAATTTAAATTCACTTACACATATGTAATCAAATTGATTACATATATGTAAGTACCTTCTTGTTGGCCCATTTCCTTCCACTCCTCCGAAATTAAACCATGTAGCTCTTCTTTAGGGATTGTAACTTTTCATAATGCCCTCAATCATTGCTTAATCAACAATAAAATTAAAAAAATACATGTTTACGTGTCTATTCTTCTAAAATCTTATATAAATATCAAAAGAAAAATTGAATACACTTACTTGGTGTTATAGAATTAATCTGTTTTATCACCTATTGATTTAAGTAGGAAATTTGTGATTTTTTTTAATTGATTACATATTTACATATATGTAATTCGTTTTCTTTGTCTTGAAACCTGCAACTAAGAAGAGGAAGAACAACATTGCTAATCCACCTCAACAAATCGGATACTTTCTTTTCCAAAAAGACAAACCAGACTAGAAAAACAAGCAACAACGAAGAAGCAAGTTCGTGTTGAGTAGTTACCAACTTGCCGTCGAGGGTCTAAGTGTGATGCTCATCGGAGAAGCTGACACGTTCTTCTTCCCCATGTCTTCTTGTGAGGGAGACGCCCTTGTTTTTTTCCTCCTTATGGTGCTCGATTGTGTGTATCTTCATTTCTTGAAGATAGAGAAGAGGATAATTAGGTTTAGATATCATTAAGGAGAAAATAAATTCCATAAATAAAAAAAATGCTAATTTACTAAAACACCCTTTTAGTTAGAAATAATCAAAAATTAAAGAAATTCTGTGATTGATTGAGAGAGGTTTTCTTAGTTTTCCTTCAAAATGAGGGAGTATTCTTTTGAACCTTCCTCTATGTGTGTGTGTGTGTAGGGTAGTGTTCAAATAATAACTCACTCTTATACCATTAACCCGGAATAACATGTCAACATAAAGCCAAATATTGGAATTTTTTTGAACATCATTGTAAGACATCTACAACATTTTCTTCTTTTATGAGTTTGCGTAAATTCATCACCGTTTGAGATGTAACATCATTGTAAGTTTTTCACTTACAGCACTATAACTGTTTTAGGCATAAAACTTACAATGATGTTACGTCTCAAATGGTGATGAATTTTTGCAAACTCATAAAAGAAGAAAGTGTTGTAGATGTCTTACAATGATGTTCAAAAAAATTTAAGATTTGGCTTCATCTGGCAAAATTATCTAAGTTAATGCTTTAAGATTGGGTTATTATGTGTATTTGGACCTGCTACTGAATTTCTATATAAGATATTCTGGATGATTGTGTATTTGGATACTTTGGTCTTAAAAGCTCTAGGGTTTACTTCTTCATTAGGTATTTTCCCTATTTGAAGAAAATCCTTAATAGGAATAGTCCATGATATTTCTTGTACTTTTGTATTTCGAACCTCAACACTCTTATGTTCAAGAAACTGATTTGTTTTCTCTATGTCTATTGCTGGACTTAAGATATGTAGGATAAGGATATTGACAGCATCAGGAATTTTTAGGGATGAAATAAGGTTTTCCATTACGTCTGCTTCAGCATTCTCCTCCATAGGAACCTACGTGATATCAAAGATGTAAAATTATCTTGCTATATCCTTAACTATTTCTAAATATTTTGTCAATTTATCTCCATTAACTGTATAGGAGCCATTAAATTGATTGGTTATCAGTAAGAAATCGACAAATACATGGAGATTTCTGATGTTCATATCCTTAGCCAATTGAAGTCTTGCTACAAAGGATTCATATTCTACTTCATTGTTAGTTGCCTGAAATTTACAACTAACCGATTGGGGTATTATGTCCCCCTGTGGTGATTTTAGTATTATCGCTAGTCTTGTTCCCCTTATATTTGAGGCTCCATCTATGAATGGGGTCCATTCACTCGTATCTTCATCCAAAAGTTTGATTTCTAAGTATACTTTTGGTTGTAGATCACTACTAAAATCTGCCACAAAGTCTGCTAATGCTTGAGGCTTAATTGTTGTTCTAGATTCGTAAATTAAATCATAAGTGCTAAGTTTTACTGACCATTTCGCCATCCTTCTTGACAACTCAGGTTTTCTTAACACATATTTAATAGGATAGTTGGTTTTGATATGTTTATATGTGTCTCAAAGTAGTGCCTAAGTTTTGTTGACGCCATGATTAAAGCTAAAATCATCTTTTCAAGATGAGAAATATGGTCTAAGCATCTAATAGGCTCTTACTTACATAGTATACAGGAAGTTGCGATCCTTGGTGATCCTTAACTAGCACAACACTTATAGTAGTTCGGGATACTGCTAAGTATAGTGATACTGGTTCACCATCTTCTGGTTTCATGAGCAACAACGGAGAGGATAAGTATTCTTTCAGATCCTGAAGCGCATTCTCATGCTCTTCACCCCACTAAAATTTCTTATTTTTCCTAAGGACATCATAGAATCCCTTGAATTTTTCAGAAGACCTCAGATGAATCTATTGAGTACAGCTATCCTTCCAGTCAGTCTCTGCATCTCCTTCGTGTTCGTTGGGGATTTAAAGTTCAAGATAGCTTGAATCTATTATGGGTTGGCCTCTATTCCTCTTTTGGTGACCATATACCCCAAGAACTTTCCTGATCTTACTCCAAAATGATACTTAGAGGGTTTAAGTTTCATATTGTAACAATCCAGGATATCAAATGATTCCTGAAGATCTTTGTGATGGCTTGCAGTAACCTTAGATTTGACCACCATATCATCAGAATATACCTCCATAGTGTCCCCCAGTTTTTCCTTGAACATCATGTTGACAAGTCTTTGGTAGGTAGCTCCAGCGTTCTTCAGGCCTAATGGCATTGCTGTATAGAAATATATCCTTGTCGGCGTCATGAAGGCAGTGTTTTCTAGGTCTGAATGCTCTATTTGAATTTGTTGAAATCCTGCTGATGCATCCATGAAGGTTAACATTTCATGTCTTGTTGTTGCGTCTACCATAGAATCTATATGTGGTTATGGATAGGGGTTCTTAGGTCAAGCTTTGTTTAGATTTGTGTAATCTACACAAACTCTGCACATTTCATTCTTCTTTTGAACCATAACTACATTAGCTAGCCACTTTGAAAATTTTACTTCCCTAAACATCTTTGCTTTGAGAAGTTTTTCTACCTCCTTTTGGATGATTATATTCCTCTCAGAAGCAAATTTCCTTCTTTTTTGGTGGACAATCTTAAAACTTCGATCTATCCCTAACCTATGCGTAATTACATCTGGGGATATTCCTGTCATATCATCGAGTTTCCATGCAAATGTGAAAATTCTTGATTTCAAAAATGAAATCAATCTCTCTTCAAGAGAACTTTTGTTTCAGGAACATTGGGATTTAGGAGTACTTCTTTTACTTTATTTTTCCTAGTTTCTTGAATATCCCCAAGGTCATACTTTTATTGCTATGCCTATCATGGTTTTATCGTTCCCTTCATTGAAGAAGAGTAAAACTCCTTGGCCTCCTGCTAGTCATTGTTTATCTTCACTACTCCTCATGGTGTAGGTAACTTGACGCATTGATTATAGGTCAAGGGGACAGCTTTCATATCGTGTATCCATGGTCTTCCTAATATTATATTATAACAAGATAGAGAATATAAGATACAAAAACGTAGCATAGAATTCTCCCTCGATATACGTCGGTAGTTTGATTTCTCCAAAAGTAGCTTTAGGCTCTCCGCTGAATCTAACCAGAACTAGGGATTTTGTTGTTATCTCGGATTCAGGTTTATTCATCCTTTTGAGTATCTCCAATTGGATGATATTCACCGAACTCCCTCCGTCTATAAGTATCATGCGGACATAATGGTTAGCCACATATAAAGTAATTACTAACCCATCATGATGAGGATCCATAATGTTCTCCCGGTCTTGTTCTCCAAAAGATACCACGGTTTCTGTGGTAAGGGTTGATGTCATTGTCGGTCTCTCTCCATTCTCCATCTTATCTTCCTTGGCACGTCTCCTAGCTACAGAATAAGAGGTGCCACATATGTCTGACCTTCCAGAAATAAAGTTTATTACCTTGGCATCCTTTGGTGGGATGCAGCTCTTTTTGGGAATCCGTTGGGATCCTGCTTCCTTTCTTTCCTTTTACTAAGCAGTTCTTTGAGATGGCCTTTGCTAAGTAGATAACTTATTTCCTTCCTCAAGGCAAAACAATCTTCTGTTATATGGGCAAAATCTTCATGAAAAGCACACCACTTGGACTTGTCTTTTGCAACAAACTTCTTTTCCTTATGAGGCCATATGGCTTTTTCACATAGATCCTGCATAGCATACATTAGTTCAGGGATAATAACATAAAAACAATAATCAGAAATCCTGGGATATTCTTCCTTATCCTCATCGTCATCCATAGAATTGATCTTGTGATTATTAGACTTGTTGTAAGGTTTGGACTTAAAGGACATGTTCGTGGGTGAGTCCAACTTCCTTTTGCCCTGATCATTAGGAGGTGTTGTAGTAATCCTTTTTGAATTTCTTTATCATCTTCCAACCTTATGAATCTTAATGCACGGTTCCGGACTTCATCCATATTCATGTAAGGATTCATAACCAAGTCATCATAAATGTCACCCACGACCGGCGGCGGAATACGTCGGGGCGCGAGCTACGACTGTTCATCAGCTCATGGTGCTATTATATGTTTCAATATTTAATGCATCAGTATTAATCAATAAAATCATTAAATTCTTAAACTTTAAATTTACATTACAAGAATATAAATATACAAAGAATTACAAGTGAAATACTAAACATTGGTTTAAAGAATTAACTAGGTCTACTATTCATGTTCCTATGTCTTCTCCATGTCTTCATTTTAACTTGTTACATATGTAAATTAAAGGTCAAATATCTTCATATTTGGTGAGAAATTCTATGGTTTAATACAATAGTTAAAAAGGATGCAAAACTATTAAACTAAGTAGAATAGATCTAAAGCATATGTAAATTTGCAAGTAGCACAAAGCAAGAATCCAAACAAGTGATCGTACAAGGTTTAAATCAAGACTAGTTGGGTCTTAACTTAAACAATGTAAATCATAATGCTTATGTATGTGTATATTTCACCTTTTTCACACAAGACATAAGTCTATGCAAAGAACGTAGCTACATTTTTAGGCTACTAGATATTGTTTTTGTTTTTGTATTCTAACCTAAATCCTACATAGCAATTAGCACATAAGTTCACATAGCATCTAAATCATGTCCACTAAGCTTAAAAGTTTGCATCATGTATATGTTTTGTCTCAAAGAATATGTTTGTGTATAAAGCATATGTAACATCCCAAAAAGTTTACAAGATGTAAAAGGGAGTAAGAATTAACTCACTTGTTTTAAGTCTAATCCTTGGCTTAATGTTTCTTGTGTTTGAATGAGGAAATGCTATCAACCTTTACCTAATGTTTATGTAAAACACATGTCTTAGTCTATGTTCAAGTGTTTGCCTAAAGTTCTAGTGTTTTGTATTCAATCTATGGCGCTTCTATGGAATCCCCCAAATGTTCTTACATTTAAAATGTGTACTTAGAATAATGGTTTATGATTATTTAATTATCTATTATAATTAAATAACCTTCATATAAATAATTGTTATGAATAAAAGTTTAAATGATTTATTGAATAAAAGTTTATAACAAAATAGTATTCATTTAATGCCTAGTTTATTATCAACAAAACGATGAAAATACAAGTGTTTGAGCTTGCATGATCGAGATTAAGGGCTACAATTTGCTTGAACATGTGTGTGTTAGAGAGAAAATGCAGAAAAAATGATGAAACAGTCGTCCCTAATCGATCACCAGCCCTTTCCTTATGTACAACATTTTGTAACAGATAAATTAACTATATTTCCGAATATCCCAGCGAGAATCTTGGAATTATGAGCATCTCTTTAATTGTGACAGCTACCACGTCCATTTAAACATGTGTAACCGTCCATTTCAAGTAAATCCCTTGTCTTTAGGTCCAATCTAGTCAACATGACCATTGGTGACTTGTTCTCCACTTGTAACCATTATTTAGCATGTTTATCACATTTTCTTTGACTTTATCCTGACTTTTAGGTAAAACCAAGTCCACAACAAGTTACCTGCAAGACTAAGCCAAGCTATATAAATAAGAGATCGATTAGTGACGTTAGTATTCAGGATATTTGAGGATAGTTAAGAATCCCATATTCTGATTTCTGGATTATCCTCGGCTATCCCGAATCTCAGACCATGAAAATTGACCCTCAAAACACATGCTATACAAATTAGCCATTTTTTTTTTTTTGCAATTATATGTCTTGTGTACATGTATTGTAATGGTTATGTTGATATACACTCATGAAAAGTCTTTCTATTTGACTTAATTATTACATGTAAGACCATATTACAATTGCTACAATCAGTTAACTAACTGATAAGGGTGAACATATATTGTATATATAGTACTATTCGAAGTTGAATGTATTTGTGGAGGCTATCAAGTCACATGTTTGGTTATGACCTCATGTGCATTCATCATATATATTTCTATCATATAACTTTCATTTGAAGGTACACATTGTAGTACAATGGCACTTCTAATATATATATTTTTATCGAGTCAAAAAAACTTAGATATCTAATCATGGATGCTTAGACGTTATGTTGAATGCATGTAATAACACATTTAATGAAAGTGATTTTTTGTATTTCTCTTAAACATGTGTTCTTATATATGATCACTCTCTATTGAACTCATGTACTTTATATTTCTAGAATGTGACTAGGGTTTCCAGATAGAGTGGAGGAGAAGATAACTTTATCAATTTCTAGGAATTGAGCGAGTTTATACATGTCATGTTGTTTTCGTATTAAGTGTGTTATCAACTTTTCTCATTGATGATGTTCTAAATTTGCAAAACGTTTAATTATTCCTATTAAGGCTTTCATTTGAAATTTTGTTAAAACTTAATGTAGATTTGATATATTTTTTGGTTTAAAACATCAATATAAGTTCATTATAAGGATAATTTTTTTTTTGTCAATTCAACAAGAAATTATAAATTAACAAGGTTTTTTTTCATCCGTCTGGGTTGAAGCTATTTTTTTAATTGTTTTATGCATTTGTAGAATAAATATAAACATATGTAAAAGGTTTTTGTTCAATTTTATTAGGTCTTTTACACATATGTAACATCAATGTGAATTAATTTAACACATGTCTAGTATATTACACATGTATAGTATATATAAGTGAAAACTAACTTTATACATGTGTATAGAGTCCGCTCTTCAACTAGTCATTGCTCTTGTTATTTTTAGTTTAGTGTATTCATTGAACAATTGCCAAGTTTTGGTTATAAGTTTAAGATTTGTTGTTTTTTAAGCTTCTCAGTTTTAAGTTTTACTTTCAAGTTCTAGTTTCAAGTTTTGGTTTTAAACTCTAGGCTTAAGATGTCTTGTTTAAAAGATATTGTTGGATTAGGTAGAACATTTGAAACAATGCCTAAAAACAATTTCTATTACAAGCTAACAAATGTGGAATATCTATTAGCAGTATCTCATAAAAACACTCACTAATTGAGAAAAAATGCACAAAATATTTCAAGCTCAACGTATATTTCACTCAAATATTTCCATGTTTACATACAAATTAAAGTTTTGTTTAGTATACTGTTATTACTTTAAAGGACAAGTCACACTAATATGTCTTCTAACTTTTTTCCGATAGTGGAAATTAGTTCTGCAACTTTCCTCTAATGTCTCTTTAGCATAGGGCTGCAATCGAGTTGCGTCGAGCCGAGCCAGGCTTAGCTCCAGCTCGGCTTGTGGATTTTCGAGCCGAGCCCGAGCCGAGCCGAAATTTCTTTCGAGCCAAACATTCTAGTTCCAACTGGGCTCGTAAAAAACCTAGAGCCACGAGCCAGCTCGTTTTTTTTCCTCCACTTTACATATATATATATATATATATATATATATATATATATATATATAGGGGATGGAATTTTTAATAACACTTATCTTTTGTTACAACCCATTAACTATCATCCAATGGTTACTTTAAAAATGTAAGTGTATAGGAACGTGTTGTCATTTATGAAAAATTTACCCCTTTTTTTAAATATTCATAACTTTTTTATACTATATTATTTTTTTAAAAAAATTGCACCATTATACTCGTCTCATTTTTCTCTTTAATTTTGTTATAGTCTCGACTAGTTTTTTTTATGTCGTGTATTTACATCATTGTAACGAACTTAAAGATAACAAATTAATTAGAATTTTTTCTAACAATGGTAAATTACAATAATGTAACACAAAATGAAGTAATTTACAATGACATAATTAACGGTGACGTAACACTTTATTACAGTGATGTAATTTTCTCTTTAATTCCCGTTATAATGTTGACTAGTTTTTTTAATTTTTTTTTCTCATTGTCTATTATTTAAATCGATGTAACGAGCTTAAATATAGCACATTATTTTGAATTTTTTTTATAACAATGATAAATTACAGTGATATAATATAACACATTATTTTATTTTTCTTTCTAACAATGATGATTACAATGATAAATTACAGTAATGTAATATAACACATTATTTTGATTTTTTTCTCTAACAATGATAATTATAGTGATGTAATTTATCATTGTTCGAAAAAAATTCAAACTAATTTGTTGTATTTAGGCTCGTTACAAATTAGGGATGAGCAAAAAGCCAAAAAACCGAACCAAAACCAAATTAACAGAAAAACCGAACCGGAACCAAATTAACCGAAAAAACCGAACCGGAACCGAATTAACCGAAAAAAACCGAAACCGAATTTTACGTTAATGTAAATTACATCACGGTAAATTACATCAATGTAAATCACATCATTGTAATTTATCATTGTTAGAAAAATTTTCAAATAAATTTGTTATATTTAAGCTCGTTACAATGATGTAAATATAAGGCATCTAAAAAAGGCAAAAAAAAATTGTCGAGACTATAACGGAATTAAAGAGAAAAATGAGACGAATATAATGGTGCAATTTTTTTTAAAAAATAATATATTATAAAAAAGTTATTAATGTTTAAAAAAGAGGGAGGAAAACTTATAAAAGTAAAATGACTATGATGCCCTTTTTAATATTTTAATGAAAAGCTTATGTGTAAGTTTGTTACTGGTTAAAATGAGTTATGTAGTTGTAGGAAAAAAAGAGGGTTATTTTTTATACATTTTCTTATATATATATAGGGAAGAGATCATATAATAACCCTCTCTAATTGAGAAAACTCAATAACTCAAATCCAATGGTTCAAATTTCCAAGATTAAATCTAATGGTGACATGTGTCACTAATTAATTTTTATTACAAAAGGGCATTATGGTCTTTTGTCTTAATTACAAAAATCAGATTTAATATAAGAGTGACAAGTGTCACATTTTTAAAAAATCATCTATTTTCCTATTTTTAAATTAAAGTTCCCCCCTTGATTTTCATATACTTATAATTTTTTTATACTATGTTATTTTTTTATAAAAATTACACCATTAAACTCGTCATATTTTTCTCGTTAATTTCATTATAGTCATGCCAAATTTTTTCGGGCGTTCGTAATTACACTAACGTAAAAAACATAAGTACACTAATTTTTCTCTTTTTTCAAAAATTTTTCATCAAATTTTTTTTTTCTCTCATCTTAAATATATATTACAAACTTATTTTTTATTATAAAATTTAGTTAATTAGATAAATTTATATTAAATAAGATAGAATGTTAGATAATTGTAACGTAAAATAAATAATAATACAGCTTGTTACATCAGTGTAACTACTCGTTACATCAGTGTAATTATGAACACTTTGAAAAAATTCAGCTCGTTACATCAGTTTAATTAGGAACACTTTGAAAAAATTCAGTTCTTTACATCAGTGTAATTACGAACACTTTGAAAAAATTCAGCTCGTTACATCAGTGTAATTTCGAAAACTTTAAATTTTTTTGACAAAATTATACTTGAATTAAAGATAAAAATGTGACAAATTTAATAGTGTAATTTTTTTAAAAAAATAATAATGTTTATAAAAGTTATGAAGGTTTAAAAAAATGGGGGGTAAACTTTTATTTTAAAAATCAAATCAAGTACACCTCACAAATCTCCAAAATACCCTTAAAGAAATCTCAACCACTCATTTTTCCCAGATTTAATATGGACCACACATTTCAAATTCATTAAATTAGACAACCAATCAAATTGGGTTTATAAGTTACCTCAATTAACATGGGTTACCATTTACTCCTTACCCTATATATATATAATCTAATATATAAAATCCAATATATATGTATAGGATTTGGTTCAAATAAGAACCCTGCTTAATTGCTATAACCCAAATAATCCTGCAAAAAATGCTCGAATCTTTGGTTTTTTCATGGTCTTTATTATACATATTTAGGGGGTTTCTTTTTTGTGTTTTGGCTAATTCGCAAGGCAAATCGAATTTGCATCGGTGTAAAAGTTTTGCAATTTTCGCAACATTTAGAAAATTGCAAAACTTTTACACCAATGCAAATTCGATTTGCCTCGCGAATTAGATAAAACACAAAAAAGAAACCCCTCCTAAATATGTATAATAAAGAACATGAAAAATAACCATAGATTTGGGCATTTTTTGCAGGGTTATTTGGGCTACCGCAATTAAGGTGGGTTAACAATGGAACCATCCTCTATACATATATATATATATATATATATATATAATTATATATAAAATCCAATATATCTATACTACTATATAATACATATTAGAAGGACAAAATAGTAATTTGTTTAAATCACTTAAAATTAAAAGTTTTACAACTCTTATAGCATATGGTACACCTTTTTAATTCTAATCTAAATGTTTATTTGTGCTTTCACTTTGTCTCACATAGGTAGATTTTATGAATCTAAGTGAAATAGAGTGATTATAAAAGAAACACTTCAAAACAAATGAATCACTTCTTGACATTTTTGGTACATTTAATCTTTTATGTTAGTAGTTAAAGTTATTTTTAGTTAACTACTAAGTTAAAAAAAATTGTTTTTGTTATGGTTATCACTCAAGAATGAACCATGCAAACCTTTAAAATCATCCAACTTAAGTGTTGTGTTTCGCGCTGTAACGCGCGGGTACTAAACTAGTCTATATATATATATTATGTATAATATATATGTATGCGTGTGTAATATATATATATATATAAAATCGAGCCGAGCCATGAAAAAAATCGGCTCGTTTTTAACGAGTTTTTTTCGAGGCGAGCCTTTTTCGAGCCGAGCTTCGATTGGGAGTTGTTAGTTGTTGAAAATCTTTGTATCATAAGTTGTTTCTACTCAAGCATTTGTGCAGCAGAAGTAGTCTTTTGAAGATTAAATAAATCTTCTGATGACTAAAGACTTCCAAAAAATAAGCCTATCCTTCTAATGCTTTTTTGGACTTATGGGAGTTAGGCTTTGTCAAGACAATTATGTATTTTGATAAGCGCTAAAAAATGATCTTACATATTCAGGTTCATGATCTTCAAGACCTCACACAATTTATGATGTTGGATTTATTTTGATTTTTGTACGTGTATATTGTGATCTCAGACATGTGTATTTGTTTCGTTTTATACATGTGTATAATTTTTTTAAATGTACAGGTATCTGTATTTGGATGTATAATTATACAAATATGTAATTAATATGTATATAGAACATGTTCTTTAAACACTTATTGTTCTTATTATGATAAATTTGTATAAAGTCATTTCTAATTTATTCTCAAACTTAATCGTGACCATGATCATTTAATTTATTATCTTTTTGATAAACAGAGAAAGAAAAAATAACAAATTACCCTTCTATTCTTTTAATCTATATTTATCACACATTATTTTTTAATTATTTTAATATTTTGTTCGAATAAGTTTATGGTTCTCTCTAACTATAAGATTATCAAGTAATAAATTTGGACTATAAAGTTTTTTGGATGAATGGTTAGAGATGAACTCACGATTATTCGTCCTAATTAAACAAAGGAATTGGATTCGCATGTGGTGTGTATATATTGTAAGCACTATTCCTATTGCTGCACTTCTTATCACAACATGAATTTAGTATTTTGGGGGTGATGCATGCCATGACAACACTAAGATGTTGACAACATAAAACCCGCTTTTCACATGTTATTTAAATATTAGTTTAGCATTAATTAAGATAAAAACGTACGATCGGTATATTTAGTTCAAGAATTCCAAAAAAGTCATTTTTTTTAACGGCCAACTAATCAACTGTCGGATACTTTGTACGCGGTTCCTAATATCTAAAGGATGCCCAAGCTGGCCACTAGTCCAGACGCACGGAGCCCTTAGCTCATCAGCTACCAATTCCTGCGGAAAACCCAACCAAGCACCCGCTCAAAGGCACAACGGTGGAAGGCCGGTAAAACCGGGTGAGATCAATAATCGAACCCAAGACCTGGGTCTTTTATCACTTCCCCATACCTCAATCTTACCACTAAAACAAGACATCATTGGTCCATAAATGTCATAACTAAGAGTTAAGAATATAAATAAAATATATTATTTTGATTAGAATCATCTTAACATGGTCAATGATAACAGGCAATAATATCATTATTTATTTATTTTCTGAACGTTAGAAGATCATGTAGTACTATTTTCAGTTATCCTGGCAGTTGTTAACTAAGATCGATTTTCCGATCGCCGACCGTGAGACCATACTTTCTGATGCGTGTGAATCCCATGGAATATGTAAACCCTCGTCCCCCCCCCCCCCCCCCCCAATTGGTTCAGAATCGAGATTAAGTTCAATATTTCTTCCCTCACCTGGTATCTATATTAAAGTTCACCAGTGAGACTTAAGCCCTGATCTTTAAGAAGAAATGATTAAGCCTTAATCAATAGGCTAACTTTGCTAGATTAATATCATTATTTATATATATTCAATTAAAATACAAAATTTTCTATATTTATTATCTTATTTAGTATTCTAATATATAAATCCATAGTAACATTCTCTATTAGATAACTTCACTTACCTTCTCATCGGTGTTTCAATATATTAAACAGAATATTTAAAATTTATATTTATGTCCACACTTCATCATGATTATCCCATTTGGTAAAAACATTGTCTATTACGTAAAAGGTTTTGGGTTCAAATTTAGGTAAAATGATAACATTTAGGAATAGTTTAAGTCTTTAAGAGTAAAAATATGATAATATGACCGTTAAAAAACGGATAACAATAAATGAAGGGGTAGGAAATTTTATCTTAGATGTCACTACTTAAAAAGTGATATTTCGTGAAGTATTTTCCTACAAAATACCAACAAACAAAGTTTCCCGTGAGTTAGTGACACATTACCTACAAAAACTAAACAAAAAAAAAACCTTAAATTTTGTAGGAAAACGGTAGGAAAGTATATAGGTTTCTAACAAATATAAGTAACTTCGAAAGATTATTAAGTTTTGTAGGAAAACGGTAGGAAAGTATATAGGTTTCTAACAAATTTTTCAAAAAAAAAATATTATTATGTTTTGTCGGAAAATTGTAGGAAAATATCAATAATTCCAACAAATTTCCCACAATACTAGTTTTTAATGGATCATGTTATTCTCACACACACTCACACCCTTTACACCTTCTATACGCCGTCTCGTATATACTTTTACGAGACGTATAAGGGGCAATCATTGGTTGTCTAAATTTGTCAGTTTCATTAATTGATTCTCGTACGTTTCGTGTAGGCATGTAAGTGTCGTATAGGTCTTGTACGCGACATATATGTGACCACTCATTATCAAATCGATGGGTGTCAGAGGAGGCTACATGCATCATACAGGCTTATACGAAGCGTATTAGGTCGGTGGGGTGTTTAAATAAAAAAGTTGGTTGTGTAAATAACCAATCTCTTTTTAATTAGTCGATACAAATTAATAATTAAGCAACTTATTAAAGCAAAAAAATAAAAACAAAAAAATAATAAGTTTTACGTGCGGTATCTAATATTTAGATTGACAGTTTTGTTTATAAATAATTGCTATTATATGTATTTACTAGAAACATATGTATTACTTGCAGTTACTTTAATGAAATGATAAATAGTTTAGTAATAAGGGTGCAAACAAATTAAGTAAACTCGTGAACTACTAGAAATTTGGTTGATTAAAAGCCCGAGATCAAGCTCAATGTAGCTCATTTAGTTATCAAGCTCGAGCTCAAGCTGGCTGATGAGGCTAACGGGCTTTTTTGTTTTATAATTTTTAGTTATTTTATTAAGTGTATATTTATAAAATTAATTATTTTTGTAAATAAAGTTATTATAAAAATATTTAAAACATATATTTTATGTTAAATTGGAAAGTATAATTATAAATATATATTAAATTAGTAATTAAAATAAATAAATTGAAAAATTAAAAAATAAAAGTGTTGAAACGAGTCAAGCCAAGCCGAGCTCAAGCGCTAGTCCTATTTAGTCAAAACAAGTGAAGCTCAATCTTTAATGAGCTTGGGCTTGTCTCATATTTGCTCGTATACACCCGTTGTTTGTAACAAGAATAAAAAATAAAGGAAATATTTGAGAAAAAATATTAAACAAATAAAATTTCCATAAATCATATATTAGTAAAGAAGATAATAAATACTTTATATACAAAAGGAGAAAAAAAAATCAATTAGTTACTAAAGTTTAGCATTAGATCACATAATATATAAGCTAGAAAAAATTTTAGATGATTAAAATAACTTTGTGTTTGCATAACTGTGATTCGTGGTGTAACAAATTAATTATTTATCAGATATACTTTGGTATCAAATAAGACTAAAAAATTATATTATTTGATGGTAATTTAACAATCTAAATAATTATTTTTGAATGAAATCTAAATTTATGAAGACTTTCAATCGAATGCTTTTTTTATTTTAAACTAAATTTTGTTTTAATTTTTTAATGATTTAACCGGTTAGAGATAAATATAACTTAAATCGAGCCATTCATAAGAAAATAAGTCGAAGTGACACATTTATAGAATATATAAAAATATGTTAAAGGTATAATAATTAATGGTATTAAAATATCAAGAAAAGCCTTAAGCTCCACTTAAAAAACACTAAAACATACATTGAAGAGAGAGAGAGAGAAAAAAAACAGACAACAATTAAAGAATTATTGGAACTTACAACTTTCAAATCACATTTTAGTTGGTAGAGTTTATAAAAATAGATAGCATGTTTTTATTTTTTCTAAACAAAATGAAATGAATATAAACCTAGTATCTACAATAGTCAAGTTAATCAAAATATAAAAATATTTTTAATGATATAATAATTATCCATCACTTTTATTTTGATGATTGTTGAATTGTGAACAAAACCTATTATTAGAAAACCTAATCACTACCGTTAACAGTGGCGGAGCTTGAAAGAAAGTTCAAGGGGGCGAAATAAATTTTTTTTTAGGGGGCGAAATAATGTTTTTAAAAAATTTTACACTACGTGTCAGGAAATATACACTACTATACGAAAAAACAGGGGGACAGGACGGTTGTTGAGAACGGTTTCACTTGTAGGTTATGACGAAAGTACCGAAGCTGAGAACATCATATTTGGCTATTTGAATGTGTAAAACTAACAACCAGAGTATTGATATTTGGAATGGTTTAGAAAATCTATAATGGAAGCATCATAGTGTGAACATCATAGTAATTAATCCATTAGAAATTTGATTATGTATCAAATGGTAACCCAAAGAGTCAATTAAATGAGCTTTTCATTGTCAACGTGAGATTAGCCCACTTAGTAGAGGCTTTGCCTCCTAAAATGGGAGGTCACGGGTTATAACCCATGCAATGGTGTAATTATTATGGAGTAGTTTAAAAGGAGATAATATTTGCCGTTCAAAAAAAATGAGCTTTTCATTAACTGCAAAACATTTGGGTGGATTTTACCTATTAACAAATTTAACCTTTGATGTTATAAATGTATGAGTTAATTCCATAAATGGTCCATTTGGTTTGATCGGATTGCAGATTTGGTCCCCAAACTTTAAAAATTGCAAATTTAGTCCAAACATTTAAAGTTAATTGCATAAATAGTCTCTATGGTTTGATTATATTGCAGATTTAGTCCCCAAATTTTAAAAATTGCATATTTAGTCCAAATGTTTAAAGTTGATTGCGAAAATGGTCCCTGCGAAGGCTGCGCTATGAGCAGATTGCAGATTTCGTCCCCAAACTTTATAAATTGCAAATATAGAATATTAATAATTCACAAATCCAAATTAAATATTTAAACTTTATTAAAATACTTTAAACATTTTTTAAATAATTTAAACATTATTTAAATAATTTTTTAACCTATGAAAGCTATATAAAATAGTTGTATTTATATTCATTGATTCAAAAAACAGCAAAAACTATTGAATAATAAACATTAAATATACAAGATTTTGAATTTGCAAGTTATTTAAACAATATCATCTTGTATATTTAATGTTTATTATTTAATATTTTTTGCTATTTTTTTAATAAATGAATATGAATACATCTATTTTAATTATATTCAATAGATAATACAAATTATTTTAAGAATATTTAAAGTAATTTAATATTTTTTGATATTTAATTTGGATTTGGGAATTATAATTATTCTAAATTTGCTATTTTTGAAGTTCGGGTACCAAATCTGCAATCTGATCAAACCAGAGGGACCATTTATGTAATTAGCTTTAAATGTTTGGACTAAATTTATAATTTTTAAAGTTTGGGGATCAAATCTGCAATATGATCAAACCATAGGGACCATTTATGCAATTGACTTTAAATGTTTGGATTAGCTTTGCAATTTTTAAAGTGTGGGGACCAAATCTGCAATCTGGTCAAACCAGAGGGACCATTTTTCCAATTAACTCTAAATGTAATGCCAAATTTAGTAAATTCTTGTTAAAAATGAATAAAACAATTCAATACTATCAAGTTGGAGTTTGAACACCTTTGGAGGTGTAAAATCTGGTTAAATAATGAAATGGTTAATGCATAGTATTGAAATGGCTTAATAGTAGGTAAATTGTAACCTACTATGGTCGTAACCTACGACCTTTTCAAAATTGGTGTTTGTCTTAAGGAGTTGTGAAATGTAAGGAATCAATGTTAAAGACAGATGCATCAAGAAACTGAAATTGAATGAACGGACAAATAATTTGAAGAAATTGGTGTTTAGTCTATCTTTGGGCAATGATTGACCCTTAAGACATGTGTATTAATTAGCTACCCTATTTGTTATCAAGTGCTTCTTGTTTTTTTTTTTTGAACAGCTAACGAGGGCTCAGCGGCATGCCTCTTCATAGCCCAAATGGATCCTCGGACCCAACAACTCACGCGCTGTGATCACAGTCTGCTACCAACTCCCCGGTATCTAAAGCCCAAGTGTTGGCGAGCGCTGAATCGAGCAAATACACCTGCTCTTCAGAAAGAAACCCACTATGTGGTAAAACTCCATGCTGACTGCTTTGGCCAGGATTTGAACCCATGACCTCACAAAACCTAAGCTTTATGAGAATCATGGAGTGCCAGTAGCTACAAGCTCATTGGCTATCATGTGCTTCTTGTACTATGATTTTTTACTTGTGACTATATAACCTAGATCGAACTGATCAGTGTGCAACGCTAACCTTTGTATTATATTACATTGATTTTCAAGTAGCTATGCAAAGATTGGACCTCTTGACGATGACTAAGACAACTTAAGTGACTTAAAAACTGGCATTCTCTTTTTAGAGACCTTATCATTTTATTTTGAACTTGTTTGATTTGCATAGTATTTTGACTATTATGAATTTTTGAGACATTTTTTTAAGACTTTCTAGTTTCTTTAAAATGGCTTGTGCTATGAGTTTCATTTTTAGTGTCATTTCATCTTTGATTGATTGAACCATGTGTTTGATGATTCATTGTACATTCTTCTACACATTATATTTGATTGGAACTTTGATTTCCATCATGTCAACTCATTACATAATTTCCACCTCTCATGATTGATTGTTTAGAGTCTAGACCAATTGTGTGCAGATCATATCAGATTTGATGTTGTAATTATATTCTTTACTTTGTCATTTTATTCCTATTAAACAACATAAAGTATGCTTTATTTCATTCATATAGCATAATCAAACGTCACTACGTACTACAAAAATGAGCAAAAACGACCAAAACTTGCCACAGACTAAAATAGTCGCAAAATTAGCGACTGTATAGCGACCAAAATCAAAGTCGTCGCAAAAATAACTACCAAATCAAAATTGAACGCGAAATCAGCAACCTGCCTAAAATAGGTCGCAAAATTAGCGATGAATATTGTTTTGGTCACAAAATAATCGCAAATGTAGCGACGGAATATTTTTGGTCATAAAGATTGTTGCTAATTTTGTGATAAAAGTAAAAATATAAAATCACAATTTAATTAGTTGCAAAAATTGTCGCAAACAAAGCTACCAAAATTACTCTGGTCACAAAATACAATTGTTAACTTTAAAAATAAAAATAAAAATTAATTTGGTCCAAAAAACAACTGCAAAACCAGCTACAAAATTTATTTTGGTCGCAAAATTAGCGAACTACATTAAACAGGTCGCAAAATTAGCGATTGTTTTTTTTTTGTTAAAAGATAGTCGCAAATATACCAACAAAATTGTTTTGTTATGCTTAAACTAAAAGCAGTAAGAGATATTAACATGCGATATTTTTTAGTGAATATATCATGTGGTTGCTAGCTTTCATATACAAATTTTCTAGGATGAGAAACTTGGACGGACAGCTATGGTGGATGAATTATAGATGCAGTCACACGGGAAGAAAGGGACAAGACCTTTAGATAGATTGTTGAGGCGTGAAAGAGGTGAGGAGTCTAAATAACCGGAAGAAACCAATTTTCATGACAATGTTGAATGGGTTGATGCGAAGGCAAAAGAATCTTTTGTAAGTTTTCTACTTCAAAATGTATATTATTACTAATTAGTTATCAAATGGTATAATAAACGAATTTATTTTTTTCATATATTCTTAGAAATCATATCAGAAATATGTTATGGAGAAGTATGGAGATAACACTAGTAAACACCCATTATTTTATCTCAACACATGGATACAAGCAGGCAAGAAAAAGGGCAGGTTTGATATTAGTAATTCACAAGTTATGATGACGGGTACACAATCAAGTTTGGGTACTAGTACATATTTACCTGCAAGAAATGAAGAGGTATGTTTCTTTTGTTTTAGTCAAAGTTTTCACTCTTTATTTAGATGGTATAATAGATCAAAATGTTATAAGAGACATATATTTGGTTTGCTTTTTTTTGCCCTTTAAGCTGTCATTCTTGTTAAAATCATCATGTTCAGCAGTTACTGCAGTTTCAATACTTTCTTTACTAAAGCCTCGAGATTTGTTAGTCTCTAGGTTGCTTGCTTACCCGATTTCACATCTTTGTTTGTGTTGCTACTGGTGAATAGTTTTTTTTTTTTGATTTTCTCATGTTACTGGGCTCTAATACGTGGTGGCTAAGATATATAATGTCTAATGGATTGAGATTCTGAATTTTCTATTTAAAACAACTTTAAAAGTTTAGTTATTCTGAGGTTCTGCAAGTGATGAATTAGGTGATGATTAAAAATCCTCTGAGATGGTTTAGGTGCGTAACCATGGGTCAATTAATTTCACAAAGCTAGACTTATGTAGGTGTATAGATGTAGATCACATTGCTTGATTACTTGTTTGTGAAATTTTTTGACATGTTTATGCAAAAAAAATATATCAACTTAAGACTCATCAATTGGGCCTAGATGTTCATTTTTCTCATAGAAGAGAATGTACTACATCTCAGCTATTGTGGCATGATGTTAAAAAAAACTATAAAGGCATACTATTTTTCTTAAAAGTTTATGGAGTCACTTTTCAAAACATTTTTATTTTATAAATACAAAAGAAAGCCTAGCAGCTTTCAATCTTTAGCTGGTAATATAAGAACTTGGTTTTTAAACCCTTTGATATATCGGCTTAATATTTCTACAAAACTGAGCATCGATATCTAATTGATAAAGTTAGTAAGATTATATAAAACACAAAATCTTCAAAGACGCACCAGCCTAGGTGACTCGTGGAAATGAGTTCTATTTAATTCTAATGATTCATAATGAGTTTTGTGATTTTAATGTGTGTTTTTAATTATAGGTGCAACAATTGAATGAGAAAATAGCAGAACTGCAACAAGAGAAAGAAGCCGAAAGACAAGAGAAAGAAAAGGAAAAGGCTGAGAAACTCATAATGAGAAAACAAATTGAGGAAAATAGAGCTGCAAATGATAAATGTTGAAATGAAAAAACAAATTGAGTTCCTTTTGAAAAACATCACCAAAAACTAGATAAGGTTATTTGAATGTTGTTTTCATAGTTATGTTTGAATGTTTTTTATCGTACATATTTTTGAATACTTTGTTCGTTTTACTTTTTGATGTTTGGATACTTTAATGAATTAATGTGATTTTATGATATTAGTCGTTGGATTTTGGGCATTCGAATCTATAACTAGTGAAAAACTTGAATTATTTGTTCATTATATGTATTTTTGCAACTGAAGTGGTGGTTGCAAAGTTGGTTGGAGGTTTATAACACAACTTGAATGAAAAACTGGTTGCAAAATGTGAGTTTGTAAATTGGTCACTAATGATTTTGGTCGCAAACTCAGTCACAAAAAGATTTGGTAGCAATTTTGGTTGCAAGCAATTCGGTCACAAGTTGGCCGCAAAAAGATTCGATTCCAAATACTTTCCGTCACGGTTCTAGTCACAAATATTTCTGTTGTAATTCTGGTCGCCAAAAGTTTGGTTGGAAAATCTGTTGCAAAAATAATTGGTTGTGGTGTTGGCCTATAAAATTTCGGTCGCAAATTCCGTCGTAAAAACATTTGGTCGCAAATTCATTAGCTAATTTTGCGACAGATAATCTAGTCACGAAATCGGTTGCGACCATAAAAACGGTTGCAAAAATAATTACCAACCAAGATATAACCGACCACTGAAATCGGTCACAAAATGGTCGCAAAAGAGCATTTGCAACCGTTTTAAGACTGTTTTTATGGTCACATATGCTCTTTTTTTGTAGTAGTGCGTGGTATTGTAATGCTAATAATTTATTTATTTCTCATGTACTATTCAACTTGCTTGCCTATTTCATACCTACCAAATTCTAAAAGTTGATACCATGTCATTAGGATAATAATGGCTATAAATAGTGTGGTATTAATTTTTAACATATACTTACCGTCTGTCATATAATTCTATGTATAGAAATCACTTGCCAGATCAATAATTTTTTTTAAGCAACTATGATTTTGTTAAAATTTATATTGGAATGTTCGAGAAAAATTAAACACGACTACACATTTAGTTTATTTTATATTTAAAAAGCTTAAGTTATTAAGAAACATAAATAGATTAACTCTTAAATTAAATATTCTAATATAAAATTATAAAAAAAGAAATGCTTATGTTCCATGAAATTTTTGGTCAATTATTTTGAGGATTGTTTTCCACCATGACCCACCTCAAAAAGAGTCTACCCACCTACCAAGATATAACCTACAACTGAAATCGGTCACAAAATAGTCGCAAAAGAGCATTTGCAACCGTTTTTATGGTTACAAATGCTTTTTTTGTGGTAGTGCGTGATATGGTAATGCTAATAATTTATTTATTTCTCATGTACTACGTTCCATTCTTTCGTCCTTTCAACTTGCTTGCCTATCTCATACATACCAAATTCTAAAAGTTGATACCATGTCAGTCTAGGATAATAATGGCTATAAATAGTGTGGTATTAATTTTTAACATTTACTTATCGTCTGACATATAATTCTATGTATAGAAACCACTTGCCAGATCAATAATTTTTTTTAAGCAACTATGATTTTGTTAAAATTTATATTGTAATGTTCGAGAAAAATTAAACGCGACTACACATTTAGTTTATTTTTTATTTAAAAAGCTTAAGTTATTAAGAAAACATAAATAGATTAACTCTTACATTAAATATTCTAATGTAAAGTTATAAAAAAAAGAAAATGCTTATGTTCCATGAAATTTTTGGTCAATTATTTTGAGGATTGTTTTCCACCATGACCCACCTCAAAAAGAGCCTACCCATGACCTGCTCACAAACATCCAACATAATGTTCCATGAGCATGGGTTTCATGTCAACTTCCCCCTCCTGCTCACTAGTAGAGATGAGATCGTTGACATACCCACGTTAAAGCAGATATGTTAATATTGTGATCGACTTTTCATAAAGTTTTGGAACCAGTCTTTTTTAAACTTTTAATTTTTAAGTGCTAGTTAATAAACTTAGGTAAAAAAACCCAACTAATAATTTAAACTAATTTAAAGTCAAGTTTAGTATTAATTATAATAAGCAAACCATCATTAGCTCATCTTAAACAACTTCATTATTATTTTTTATAAGACTTATTCTATTAAAAACCATTAAATATGAAAGAATTAAAATAACTAATTTTGAACCACATGTTTGAAGGAGTAAAAAAATAATTTTCCTTGAAAATATGAAAAGTTACTTTTTATCATTTTAAACTTGTGTCTATAATTGGTTCTTTTAGTTCTTAAGTACCCAGAGTTCTCAATTGAATATTCCTATATATATATATATATATAATATATATATATATAGGGAAGGGTTCCTAAGAAAACCATTATTTTAGAAAAAACTAAGAAAACTAATCACAATCATTACCAATTATTATTTTTTTTAAATTTTTTCTTTTCTATTTCCTTTTATTATAAGATAAAAAATGTAAAAAAAGAAAAAAAATATATGTATTTTAGGTTATTACATATATGTAATATGTAACTTGATACGTGACATTTGAAACTTCTTGAGTTACATACATGTAATTTCATTATTATACGTATCTTTTCAAAAAAAAAAATGTTTATTATTACATTTCTATCCTTGTAATAAAAAATTATGTAATATTTTATTAAAAAATTTATTGGTTAGTATGAGTTTTATTGGTTTTCTCAAAAATGATAAGTTTTCTCATGAACCTTCCTCTATATATATATATAGGGCAAGGTGTAAAAAATAACCCCATCTTTTGTAACAACTACATAACCCATTTCAACCAATCATAAACTTACACATAAGCATTTCATTAAAATATTAAAAAGAGCATCATAGTCATTTTACCCCTTATAAGTTTTTCCCCCCCTCTTTTTTAAACATTAATAACTTTTTTATAAATATTATTTTTAAAAAAAAATTGCACCATTATATTCGTCTCATTTTTCTCTTTAATTCCGTTATAGTTTCGACTAATTTTTTTTACTTTTTTTAAATGCCCTATATTTACATCATTGTAACGAGCTTAAATATAACAAATTTATTTGAAATTTTTTTAAAAATGATAAATTACAGTGATGTAATTTACATTGACGTAATTTATCGTGATGTAATTTATATTGACGTAAAATTCGGTTTCGGTTTTTTTCGGTGAATTTGGTTTAAATTACAGTGATGTAATTTACATTGACCACAAATTAGTTTAAATTTTTTTCGAATAATGATAAATTACATCACTATAATTATCATTGTGAGAGAAAAAAATCAAAATAATGTGTTCTATTACGTCACTGTAATTTATCATTGTAATTATCATTGTTAGAGAAAAAAAATAAAATAATGTGTTACGTCACCGTTAATTATGTCATTGTAAATTACTTCATTTTGTGTTACATTACTTCATTTTTTGTTACATTACTGTAATTTACCAATGTTAGGAAAAATTTCTAATTAATTTGCTATCTTTAAGCTCGTTACAATGATGTAAATACATGACATCAAAAAAATAAAAAAAAAAACTAGTCGAGACTATAACGAAATTAAAGAGAAAAATGAGACGAGTATAATTGTGCAATTTTTTTAAAAAAATAATATAGTATAAAAAAGTTATGAATGTTTAAAAAAGGGGTAAACTTTACTTAAAAAACAAATGTCTAAAATGCCCTTTATATTAAAAAAAAGAAACAAAAAGGAATCTGACACGTTTCACGATCCTATACACTTACCTTTTTAAAGTAACCATTGGATGATGGTTATGTAGTTGTAGCAAAAGATAAGGGTTATCAAAAATTCCATCCCCTATATATATATACACACACTAGTTAGAAATCCGCGCGATGCGGCGGCAACAACAACAATACACAACGCGGTGTTCGTATTTTACTAATTTATCACTGCTTTCGAGAAATATATAGTGTTCGTGTTTTATGTACGAAGTTAGGTATGGATAATCTATGTAATGACTTTTACAAAACTACACTAAATTAAAATACACAAAAAAATAAATATGGTTATAGACAATATGATCTTGTTAGAAGAAAACCGAACACACAAGCCATGTCTTTCCGATTTTTCTTCATTCCACCCAAAGCATAATCCTAATTTATTTAAGAGAGAAATGAATAAGTCAATATATTATAAATGAAAGGTATATTCTTATCAAAAATTGTTATTAAATTACCTTTAATAACACATGCATTTTATTCATCTTGCAACACTTCACAAAAAACGTTGGATGTGTAAACACCATCTCGTCCAAAATCCTTTGCAGGATGCACCAACACCTTGGTATTTCGCGTGAAATCCCTCTTGACAATGCCACATAAATTGTCCATGTGAGAATACATAATTTGGTAGATAAACACCAACATGTGGAATTGTTTGTCCTTGAGCCCTATTGATTGTCATTGAGAAGCTAAGTTGAATCGGAAATTGTTTCCTTTTAAGCATTGTAGGACCAATAAGGAGCTCGGAAACAATCCGATTCCAACGGAAATCTACTCAACAGCCTCTGGAATAATGCGGAATCCTATTCCAGGGTTTTCCAATCGAAACCAACACCAACCGTGGTGATCCGAAGGTGTAGGAAGGACGTTTGAGTGTGAATCGAACACCATGGGTTGAGAATCGAACTTGGACAAGCAATGGCCGCTCAGATCTTCTAGGGTTTGACACTAGGTTGTAACATCTGTGCCGGAACCGTTACCGTAACAGTGAACTGTACAGTAACTTGTACAGTAACTCAGATACAATCGAGGAGAAATACTTAGAAACTATTAACATTCGATGCAAAACATAAACTATTACACGATGTTCCTGAAATTCTGATTTAAACCTCATGGTTTAAACAGTCAGAAACACATCAGCCAATCATGAACAGATGCATACATGCTTGATTTTGTATTATTAGGTTTAAACGTATGTGAGGATAAACAGAACAAAACTTTAACAGATGTTGTTACAGAATGCTAAACCGACGAGTTATTTGTATAGGTGACGATCTGTACGAATAAATCTGATAGTTTAATAATCTGAAATGATGACTGAAAAGTAGAAAAACAAAATCAGAAAGTGAAACGTACGATCGTGTTCGTACAGTTAGCGCTCTGTACGAAGACGCGCGTAAGTGACGTTTTCTGACGAAACGAAAACGATTCGACCGATAATAAATATAAGGAAATAAAATATTTCCAGTTTTTAACAATTTTGAAACTCATCAGAAATAAATTAAAACAAAACCCTTCTAATTTAAAACATGTAAAGCTAATAAAGCGCGAAAGAATTAAGGTAGCGCGTGAAAATAATATTTCACGATAAATAATTCAAGAAAATAATACTTAAAATAAATTACTATGAATAACCAATTTCCAAACATTTAAAATAAAGTCTTTTATTTAAATTATGATATTTTGCGCGTTACGATCCGGAAACGCGACGAAAACGAAAACCGATCAACCGAAACGAACCCGAATACCTTCGGGGTATATAAACGTTGAAAGAACACATTTCTTTCATTTTTCAAGTTCCTCTCTCTCTCAAAACTCTCTCTCCCGAATTTCCTCTCTCTAGAATAATCGTTCTTCAAATCGCGATAACTCGCTCGTTTCTTGACGGATTTGGGCGTTTTTGGTGTCCACGCGAAGCTCTCGACCCCCTCTACACGGAAGTACAACTGATCTAGGGTTATATCCGGCCATCTTTGAGGTATGGAAGCTTTAAGGTTCGTAAAATAGGGTTTTCTAGTTTGTGTAATACACACCCATACACAACCAGGTCTTGGCCTCACCTTCGGACTCCCACACCCTCGAAACCCATTTCTGGTACCCATCGACATGGAAGTAACCTGGTATTAGCATGGAGTCGGATAATGTTGATGAGGATGAACAGGTTCGTGACATGTAGGTGACGAACCTGCTAACCACCTTCTGGCCGAACCATCATGAGCATGGTAGCCGAACCTTTCTGATAAAAACATGCTCACCGAACCTAGACATGATGGCACCGAACCTTGTTGCTGCGAACCCCACACTCGCGAACCTGCTGCCTTCCCGAACCATGGAGTCACGAACCCTGCTCTACTCAGCCGAACCATGCAAGGGTGGCGAACCCTAGCCGAGCCTTATCCTTATCAGCCGAACCCTTGTGAACTAAAGAACCCTTTTCTTCAATAAGGACCTAACCTATACCTAAACAGAGGTGAGCCGAACCTTTGCGAAACCTGGGCTACGAACCTTAGACCTAAGCCGAACCCTTGAATTCTGTTGAGAGGTTCGCTGGTTGGTGTTGGTCGGCCATGCCCAACCGCGATTACATGGCCCAACAGCCTAAGCACTCGGCCCATAGTGTGTAATTCGGCCCAATCCTAAGTGACCCAACAGACCGGCCCAGCCTAGGGGGCTGTCCATTTTTCGCAGCCCACAACCTTGGCCAAATAAATGGTGTTATGGCCCATTTCTTGTGCAGCCTAAATCTCCACTCGACATAGCCCAAAACTTTTGTGTATTTGGCCCATCTTGCCTAACTAGGGCCCACATACAAAGAATCCGGTCCAAGACTTATGGCTTGATCCAACAATTCAGGCTATGAAAAACTAATAAGGCCCATACGTTTAAGAATTTGGCCCAACACACCTACTTGGCCCACACAAAGCCTCCAAAGGCCCAATAGAAAACATTCGGCCCATATAGTTTAGTTTGGCCTAACAAGAAGCCCACAAGGTTTAAGTTTCAATAAACATTAAGGTAGACTACAATATGTTCAAGAGTAATAACAATCAAGTTAAAAATCTAAGTTTTACACTTAAGATTCTTTTATCATGATAAGAGATTCGAATGAAGCATAAAGGCAATAACACAGTAAGTTAACCTAAACCTAGTGGGGTGATTGTTTTCAAGTCTATAACAACTAAGTGGGGGCCGAACAAAGACCGAGACTCATGAGTGTTAGCCAAATCTGGGGCTAACACGTACACGCACACCAGTCATTACAACAAATACTTATAAGCGACAAGTACTATGAAATCGATACAGGATTCTAAAGACAACAAAAGAATACTACAAAGAGCGCGTGCATTCTAGTTAAGATAAGTCAACCACTTCAAACACCAGGTGAGTTCATTTTTCCCCGTTTCAAACCTTTTGTTTTACTTCGGGACTGAGAAGCATGTCAAACAATTATTGAAATGTTTATTAAATGCTTTTACACATATTTACAATGCTTATATTAATGCATGATATTGAAATGCTTGGGTGGGAAACCAAAGACTAAGGCTATAGTGTAAATAGCAAATGCTATTTACTTTATACTTATCTACATTATACAAACACTTTGTGATCAAACTGGAAACTAGTATACTTGAGAAGCTATAAACTTGATACTTATACTATAAACGAGAAGTTTAAACTATATACTTGAGGCTTACAATATGGATTTAAAGCCTAAACCTTATGCTAAACGCTTTTGATATAAACTTAATACTTAAACTTTGAGCTAAATTCTTATTATTAAGCTATATGCTTAAACTATACAATTGAGTTTTAACTTATAAACTCTATGTTTAACTATATACAAAATCTTAAGGCTTTAAAAATACTGAGACTAAACGTTAATGCTTTACACAGTTATATCAGAATGTTAACGTTCTACACCTTTAGTAAGGTATTAAATTACTTTATACTTAAAATGATTTGTTTAAACTTAACTTGAAACATATATACTTAGAAAGACTTATATACGTGAGATTTTTGAAACACTTGGATGCTTACTATACTTGAAATACTTGAAAACACGTGAATACTTGTTATACTTTGAGATACTTGAAAATACGTGAATGCTTGACACATTTGGGATACTTGAATACTTGAATGCACGATATACTTGGGATCCACGAATACTTGGAATGCTTGATACATTTGGATGCTTGAACAATTGAATGCCTGAAACATTGGATGCTTAAAAAAAGACTGATTGACCGCCGCGTGTTGACCTTGGTGTCAACCCCTGCTAGTCATCAGTGAAACAATGTGAATGCTTTAGACTTGTATGCATAAACTTTTGGACATTGTAAGACAAACTGTTGCTCGCCGCGTGTTGACCTGTGTGTCAACCCCTACTAGTCATCAGTGTTCTTCTTTGTCAGAGTCATGTAAGACAGACTGATTGGCCGTCGCGTGTTGACTTGTGTGTCAACCCCTACTAGTCATTTAGTGTTCTTCTTGATTCATCCATGGTTATGACAAGTGACTAGAATGATTGAGTTCTTCTAGTTGACTTTGTGTTAACTTGAAGGTTCTCTCTCAAAACATGTCACGAGTCATAAATAGGATCATTATGGATGGATGCTGAACTCCTTAGGGTTTTCAGCTGTCCATAATGGTGCCTATTAAACTTGATACTTATTCGTTGTGGAACCAATAGTGTGGAGTGAAACGCTTAATTATCATTAATAACAACATGTTAAGCAGCCCGGTATGTGGTGGGACTGTGGCTGGGGCTTGTTCCCTACATATGCCCTATATATAAGCATACTTGTTTGAATAGCATAGGTGGTTGTTAGTGAGGTTAAGGTTGTCATTTCGAGGGAAACAAAGTAAACATTGGCAGGGAAACAAACGCTAAGAATCATATGTCATGAGATCAGAGTAGTGGGATGAAATGCTTAATTATCATTAACAACAATATGTTAAGCAGCTCGGTATGTGGTGGGACGGTGGCTGGGGCTTGTCGCCTACATATGCCCTATATATAAGCATACTTGGTTGAATAGCATAGGTGGTTGTTAGTGAGGTTAAGGTTGTCATTTCGAGGGAAACAAAGTAAACATTGGCAGGGAAACAAACGCTAAGAATCATATGTCATGAGATCAGAGTAGCGGGATGAAATGCTTAATTATCATTAACAACAATATGTTAAGCAGCCCGGTATGTGGTGGGACGGTGGCTAGGGCTTGTCCCCTACATATGCCCTATATATAAGCATACTTGGTTGAATAGCATAGGTGGTTGTTAGTGAGGTTAAGGTTGTCATTCAGGGAATCAAGGTAAACAATTACAGGGTAATCTAATTCTAAGAATCAAACATTTTGGGAATCAAACAGGTAGGATGAGACGCTTAATTATCATCAGCAACAATATATCATGTGGTTCAGTATGTGGTGGGACGGTGGCTGGGGCTTGTCCCCTACATATGCCCTATATATAAGCATACTGAATCAGATGATATAGGTGGTTAATGGTGAGGTTAAGGTTGTCATTCAAAGGATTTTACAAACCATTTTTACATAAAAACTACATGAACTCACCAACCATTGTGTTGACTTTGTTTTATTACATGCTTTCTCAGGTGACGCACAAGATTAAGCTAAGATTCAGGATTGCATACTAGGATGACCAGACATAGATCCTAGTTGACTTTTGAAGAAGCACATCTTTTGAGATCAATACGAATCTCTTTTTGATATCTTGTACAAATACAAGATAGATATATTTGATTCTTTTGGATATGTTTACTTAGTTAAATTATCAAACCTTGATATTTGTAATTTAACTTTGTAATCCTAGTTAATGTTTTATTGTGCTTAATTATTCTTAACATTGATGCTATGTAAACAATATGATCATCACGATTATCATTCACGATATCGCGCTCCGAGAACCTTCCGCCCGACGGGGACTTCGATCCAACCCTGCCGGCTCGGGGTGTGACAGATTGGTATCAGAGCTCAAGGTTATAGAGAATAATAGGTCACATACTTAAACGGTTTGACCTAGACTATAACTTAGGGACCCTCATGTAGAGAAATAAGACTTAAGTTTGCATTGTGTCTTTTGCATTCGATCACTGCACTAACCAATATCTTTGGTTATGATCAGAATGCCGCCTATAAGACAACCGACCCCGGTGCCTACTTCACAGACCTCAGCACCGCACTCTTCAACACCATCACTACCAGATTCATCACCGCCTCCTCCTCCTCCACTAGACCCTCCTCCGAACCCGACTGCAGCTATAGTGTTGGATCCTTCTACTATTGCCTTGGCAACACTACTGAGTAGCCAGTTGACTAATTAAATGAAGGATATTATTTCAGAGATGATCAACAGGATTCGAGACCACGGTAACAACTCCAGGCATACTACGGGGGAAACTAGTGGAAACATCGGCGCTAAATCAGACTGTTCGTACAAGTCATTCGTAGGATGCAAACCGCCAAGCTTCAGCGGCGTTGAAGGAGCTGTTGGACTCATTCAATGGTTAGAAAAGATGGAGGCTACATTGGACCTAAGCAGTTGTCCGGAGAGACATAAGGTCCGCTATGTTGCTGGATCTTTCAGTAAGCGTGCCCTAACTTGGTGGAAATCCCAGATAAATGCTCGAGGTAGGGATGAAGCACTAGCCATGCCTTGGGCAGAATTCAAAACCCTCTTGAGGAATGAGTTCTGTCCTAAGCACGAACTACAGAACTTGGAAGTTGAACTCTCAAATCATGTGATGAAAGGAGCTGATCACATGACATTCACTACTCGCTATCATGAATTGGTAGCCTTGGTGCCTGAGATGGTGCCAACACTGGAAAAGCGAATTGACCGATATGTAGGAGGATTACCATCCTGCATTCAGAGCATTGTACTTGCTGCAAACCCTGCGACTTTAGAATCTGCCATTTCCTTGTCAGCTAAACTTACTGATGCGATGGTGAAGTCAGGAGAATTGAAAGACGATTCGGGCAAGACTAACGAGAAACAGCTGAAGAAGAAACAAAAAGGCATTCAACAATATGCAATGCCCACACCACTCGATCAAGTTGCTGCAGTAACTGCCAAAACTGCACGCAAACCTTATACTGGCGTACATCCTCAGTGCGCACAATGTTAGTTTCATCATGCTGCTACTATGCCGTGTAGGCAGTGTACCAACTGTGGCCGAAAAGGCCATCTGGCTCAACACTGTCGAACTTCACCGGCACCAGCCGTGAACAATGCTGCTATGGCAATACCACCACAAAACCCTGGTAACTACAACAACAACAATCGGGGATGCTTTAACTGTGGAGAACTAGATCATTTCTCCAGGAACTGCCCAAAGAGGGCACAACAGGGAGATCAAGTACCAAGGGGAAGAGCTTTCATGATAGGAGCTCCTGCTGCACGCCAAGACTCAGAAACAGGTACTGGTATGTGACACCCTTTAACTCATAAGACTTCATTTTATTTTAATACTAGTATGAATAAGAAACCTATCTTATTCTTGCTATTAGATTCCCATAAGTATTTCATGGAACTTAGGAATTCTTTTATTGTAATAGAAACAATGAAAGAATCCTTAGTTAATGCATAGAACATATATAGGAAAGCACCACTAACACTAAGGTTGTGCAACAATTGATGCTCATAGCATCAGTTCGCTTTGAACAATAAGATGTTAGAACCATGCAAAGATATAGCGAGCTGTAACAGTAGGACAATTATGAACAATAAGATTAGCATAACTGTGAGGACATACATAAGGATCCCAAACGCGACCCAGAGTTATTTGGGAGCGTAGGGACATCACTTCAAACAAAGATTTCCCATTTGTTACAAAGAAAGTGTACCCGATAATAACTTTTAAATTTCGGGACGAAATTTCTTTAATAAGGGGAGACTGTAACATCTGTGCCGGAACCGTTACCGGAACAGTGAACTGTACAGTAACTTGTACAGTAACTCAGATACAATCGAGGAGAAATACTTAGAAACTATTAACATTCGATGCAAAACATAAACTATTACACGATGTTCCTGAAATTCTGATTTAAACCTCATGGTTTAAACAGTCAGAAACACATCAGATAATCATGAACAGATGCATACATGCTTGATTTTGTATTATTAGGTTTAAACGTATGTGAGGATAAACAGAACAAAACTTTAACAGATGTTGTTACAGAATGCTAAACCGACGAGTTATTTGTATAGGTGATGATCTGTACGAATAAATCTGATAGTTTAATAATCTGAAATGATGACTGAAAAGTAGAAAAACAAAATCAGAAAGTGAAACGTACGATCGTGTTCGTACAGTTAGCGCTCTGTACGAAGACGCGCGTAAGTGACGTTTTCTGACGAAACGAAAACGATTCGAACGATAATAAATATAAGGAAATAAAATATTTCCTGTTTTTAACAATTTTGAAAGTCATCAGAAATAAATTAAAACAAAACCCTTCTAATTTAAAACATGTAAAGCTAATAAAGCGCGAAAGAACTAAGGTAGCGCGTGAAAATAATATTTCACGATAAATAATTCAAGAAAATAATACTTAAAATAAATTACTATGAATAACCAATTTCCAAACATTTAAAATAAAGTCTTTTATTTAAATTATGATATTTTGCGCGTTACGATCCGGAAACGCGACAAAAACGAAAACCGATCAACCAAAACGAACCCGAATACCCTCGGGGTATATAAATGTTGAAAGAACACATTTCTTTCATTTTTCAAGTTCCTATCTCTCTCTAAACACTCTCTCCCGAATTTCCTCTCTCTCTAGAATAATCGTTCTTCAAATCGCGATAACTCGCTCGTTTCTTGACGGATTTGGGCGTTTTTAGTGTCCACGCGAAGCTCTCGACCCCCTCTACATGGAAGTACAACTGATCTAGGGTTATCTCCGGCCATCTTTGAGGTATGGAAGCTTTAAGGTTCATAAAATAGGGTTTTCTAGTTTGTGTAATACACACCCATACACAACCAGTTCTTGGCCTCACCTTCGGACTCCCACACCCTCGAAACCCATTTCTGGTACCCATCGACATGGAAGTAACCTGGTATTAGCATGGAGTCGGATAATGTTGATGAGGATGAACAGGTTCGTGACATGTAGGTGACGAACATGCTAACCACCTTCTGGCCGAACCATCATGAGCATGGTAGCCGAACCTTTCTGATAAAAACATGCTCACCGAACCTAGACATGATGGCACCGAACCTTGTTGCTGCGAACCCCACACTCGCGAACCTGCTGCCTTCCCGAACCATGGAGTCACGAACCCTGCTCTACTCAGCCGAACCATGCAAGGGTGGCGAACCCTAGCCGAGCCTTATCCTTATCAGCCGAACCCTTGTGAACTAAAGAACCCTTTTCTTCAATAAGGACCGAACCTATACCTAAACAGAGGTGAGCCGAACCTTTGCGAAACCTGGGCTACGAACCTTAGACCTAAGCCGAACCCTTGAATTCTGTTGAGAGGTTCGCTGGTTGGTGTTGGTCGGCCATGCCCAACCGCGATTACATGGCCCAACAGCCTAAGCACTCGGCCCATAGTGTGTAATTCGACCCAATCCTAAGTGACCCAACAAACCGGCCCAGCCTAGGGGGCTGTCCATTTTTCGCAGCCCACAACCTTGGCCAAATAAATGGTGTTATGGCCCATTTCTTGTGCAGCCCAAATCTCCACTCGACATAGCCCAAAACTTTTGTGTATTTGGCCCATCTTGCCTAACTAGGGCCCACATACAAAGAATCCGGTCCAAGACTTATGGCTTGATCCAACAATTCAGGCTATGAAAAACTAATAAGGCCCATACGTTTAAGAATTTGGCCCAACACACCTACTTGGCCCACACAAAGCCTCCAAAGGCCCAATAGAAAACATTCGGCCCATATAGTTTAGTTTGGCCTAACAAGAAGCCCACAAGGTTTAAGTTTCAATAAACATTAAGGTAGACTACAATATGTTCAAGAGTAATAACAATCAAGTTAAAAATCTAAGTTTTACACTTAAGATTCTTTTATCATGATAAGAGATTCGAATGAAGCATAAAGGCAATAACACAGTAAGTTAACCTAAACCTAGTGGGGTGATTGTTTTCAAGTCTATAACAACTAAGTGGGGGCCGAACAAAGACCGAGACTCATGAGTGTTAGCCAAATCTGGGGCTAACACGTACACGCACACCAGTCATTACAACAAATACTTATAAGCGACAAATACTTTGAAATCGATACAGGATTCTAAAGACAACAAAAGAATACTACAAAGAGCGCGTGCATTCTAGTTAAGATAAGTCAACCACTTCAAACACCAGGTGAGTTCATTTGTCCCCGTTTCAAACCTTTTGTTTTACTTCGGGACTGAGAAGCATGTCAAACAATTATTGAAATGTTTATTAAATGCTTTTACACATATTTACAATGCTTATATTAATGCATGATATTGAAATGCTTGGGTGGGAAACCAAAGACTAAGGCTATAGTGTAAATAGCAAATGCTATTTACTTTATACTTATCTACATTATACAAACACTTTGTGATCAAACTGGAAACTAGTATACTTGAGAAGCTATAAACTTGATACTTATACTATAAACGAGAAGTTTAAACTATATACTTGAGGCTTACAATATGGATTTAAAGCCTAAACCTTATGCTAAACGCTTTTGATATAAACTTAATACTTAAACTTTGAGCTAAATTCTTATTATTAAGCTATATGCTTAAACTATACAATTGAGTTTTAACTTATAAACTCTATGTTTAACTATATACAAAATCTTAAGGCTTTAAAAATACTGAGACTAAACGTTAATGCTTTACACAGTTATATCAGAATGTTAACGTTCTACACCTTTAGTAAGGTATTAAATTACTTTATACTTAAAATGATTTGTTTAAACTTAACTTGAAACATATATACTTAGAAAGACTTATATACGTGAGATTTTTGAAACACTTGGATGCTTACTATACTTGAAATACTTGAAAACACGTGAATACTTGTTATACTTTGAGATACTTGAAAATACGTGAATGCTTGACACATTTGGGATACTTGAATACTTGAATGCACGATATACTTGGGATCCACGAATACTTGGAATGCTTGATACATTTGGATGCTTGAACAATTGAATGCCTGAAACATTGGATGCTTAAAAAAGACTGATTGACCGCCGCGTGTTGACCTTGGTGTCAACCCCTGCTAGTCATCAGTGAAACAATGTGAATGCTTTAGACTTGTATGCATAAACTTTTGGACATTGTAAGACAAACTGTTGCTCGCCGCGTGTTGACCTGTGTGTCAACCCCTACTAGTCATCAGTGTTCTTCTTTGTCAGAGTCATGTAAGACAGACTGATTGGCCGTCGCGTGTTGACTTGTGTGTCAACCCCTACTAGTCATTCAGTGTTCTTCTTGATTCATCCATGGTTATGACAAGTGACTAGAATGATTGAGTTCTTCTAGTTGACTTTGTGTTAACTTGAAGGTTCTCTCTCAAAACATGTCACGAGTCATAAATAGAATCATTATGGATGGATGCTAAACTCCTTAGGGTTTTCAGCTGTCCATAATGGTGCCTATTAAACTTGATACTTATTCGTTGTGGAACCAATAGTGTGGAGTGAAACGCTTAATTATCATTAATAACAACATGTTAAGCAGCCCGGTATGTGGTGGGACTGTGGCTGGGGCTTGTTCCCTACATATGCCCTATATATAAGCATACTTGTTTGTGGCTGGGGCTTGGCCTCACCTTCGGACTCCCACACCCTCGAAACCCATTTCTGGTACCCATCGACATGGAAGTAACCTGGTATTAGCATGGAGTCGGATAATGTTGATGAGGATGAACAGGTTCGTGACATGTAGGTGACGAACCTGCTAACCACCTTCTGGCCGAACCATCATGAGCATGGTAGCCGAACCTTTCTGATAAAAACATGCTCACCGAACCTAGGCATGATGGCACCAAACCCTATTGCTGCGAACCCCACACTCGCGAACCTACTGCCTTACCGAACCATGGAGTCACAAACCCTGCTCTACTCAGCCGAACCATGCAAGGGTGGCGAACCCTAGCCGAGCCTTATCCTTATCAGCCGAACCCTAGTGAACTAACGAACCCTTTTCTTCAATAAGGACCGAACCTATACCTAAACAGAGGTGAGCCGAACCTTTGCGAAACCTGGGCTACGAACCTTAGACCTAGGCTGAACCCTTGAATATCCACTCGACATAGCCCAAAACTTTTGTGTATTTGGCCCATCTTGCCTAACTAGGGCCCACATACAAAGAATCCGGTCCAAGACTTATGGTTTGATCCAACAATTCAGGCTATGAAAAACTAATAAGGCCCATACGTTTAAGAATTTGGCCCAACACACCTACTTGGCCCACACAAAGCCTCCAAAGGCCCAATAGAAAACATTCGGCCCATATTGTTTAGTTTGGCCTAACAAGAAGCCCACAAGGTTTAAGTTTCAATAAACATTAAGGTAGACTACAATATGTTCAAGAGTAATAACAATCAAGTTAAAAATCTAAGTTTTACACTTAAGATTCTTTTATAATGATAAGAGATTCGAATGAAGCATAAAGGCAATAACACAGTAAGTTAACCTAAACCTAGTGGGGTGATTGTTTTCAAGTCTATAACAACTAAGTGGGGGCCGAACAAAGACCGAGACTCATGAGTGTTAGCCATGTCTAGGGCTAACACGTACACGCACACCAGTCATTACAACAAATACTTATAAGCGACAAATACTATGAAATCGATACAGGATTCTAAAGACAACAAAAGAATACTACAAAGAGCGCGTGCATTCTAGTTAAGATAAGTCAACCACTTCAAACACCAGGTGAGTTCATTTGTCCCCGTTTCAAACCTTTTGTTTTACTTCGGGACTGAGAAGCATGTCAAACAATTATTGAAATGTTTATTTAATGCTTTTACACATATTTACAATGCTTATATTAATGCATGATATTGAAATGCTTGGGTGGGAAACCAAAGACTAAGGCTATAGTGTAAATAGCAAATGCTATTTACTTTATACTTATCTACATTATACAAACACTTTGTGATCAAACTGGAAACTAGTATACTTGAGAAGCTATAAACTTGATACTTATACTATAAACGAGAAGTTTAAACTATATACTTGAGGCTTACAATATGGATTTAAAGCCTAAACCTTATGCTAAACGCTTTTGATATAAACTTACTACTTAAACTTTGAGCTAAATTCTTATTATTAAGCTATATGCTTAAACTATACAATTGAGGTTTAACTTATAAACTCTATGTTTAACTATATACAAAATCTTAAGGCTTTAAAAATACTGAGACTAAACGTTAATGCTTTAGACAGTTATATCAGAAAGTTAATGTTCTACACCTTTAGTAAGGTATTAAATTACTTTATACTTAAAATGATTTGTTTAAACTTAACTTGAAACATATATACTTAGAAAGACTTATATACGTGAGATGTTTGAAACACTTGGATGCTTACTCTACTTGAAATACTTGAAAACACGTGAATACTTGTTATACTTTGAGATACTTGAAAATACGTGAATGCTTGACACATTTGGGATGCTTGAATACTTGAATGCAGGATATACTTGGGATACATGAATACTTGGAATGCCTGATACATTTGGATGCTTGAACTCTTGAATGCCTGAAACATTGGATGCTTAAACAAAAGACTGATTGACCGCTGCGTGTTTAACTTGGTGTCAACCGCTACTAGTCATCAGTGAAACAATGTGAATGCTTTAGACTTGTATGCATAAACTTTTGGACATTGTAAGACAGACTGTTGCTCGCCGCGTGTTGACCTGTGTGTCAACCCCTACTAGTCATCAGTGTTCTTCTTTGTCAGAGTCATGTAAGATAGACTGATTGGCCGCCGCGTGTTGACTTGTGTGTCAACCCCTACTAGTCATTAAGTGTTCTTCTTGATTCATCCATGGTTATGACAAGTGACTAGAATGATTGAGTTCTTCTAGTTGACTTTGTGTTAACTTGAAGGTTCTCTCTCAAAACATGTCACGAGTCATAAATAGGATCATTATGGATGGATGCTGAACTCCTTAGGGTTTTCAGCTGTCCATAATGGTGCCTATTAAACTTGATACTTATTCGTTGTGGAACCAATAGTGTGGAGTGAAACGCTTAATTATCATTAATAACAATATGTTAAGCAGCCCGGTATGTGGTGGGACTGTGGCTGGGGCTTGTTCCCTACATATGCCCTATATATAAGCATACTTGGTTGGATAGCATAGGTGGTTGTTAGTGAGGTTAAGGTTGTCATTTCGAGGGAAACAAAGTAAACATTGGCAGTGAAACAAACGCTAAGAATCATATGTCATGAGATCAGAGTAGTCGGATGAAATGCTTAATTATCATTAACAACAATATGTTAAGCAGCCCGGTATGTGGTGGGACGGTGGCTGGGGCTTGTCCCCTACATATGCCCTATATATAAGCATACTTGGTTGAATAGCATAGGTGGTTGTTAGTGAGGTTAAGGTTGTCATTCAGGGAATCAAGGTAAACAATTACAGGGTAATCTAATTCTAAGAATCAAACATTTGGAATCAAACATTTTGGGAATCAAACAGGTAGGATGAGACGCTTAATTATCATCAGGAACAATATCACATGTGGTTCAGTATGTGGTGGGACGGTGGCTGGGGCTTGTCCCCTACATATGCCCTATATATAAGCATACTGAATCAGATGGTATAGGTGGTTAATGGTGAGGTTAAGGTTGTCATTCAAAGGATTTTACAAACCATTTTTATATAAAAACTACATGAACTCACCAACCATTGTGTTGACTTTGTTTTATTACATGCTTTCTCCGGTGACGCACAGGATTAAGTTAAGATTCAGGATTGCATACTAGGATGACCAGACATAGATCCTAGTTGACTTTTGAAGAAGCACATCTTTTGAGATCAATACGAATCTCTTTTTGATATCTTGTACAAATACAAGATAGATATATTTGATTCTTTTGGATAGGTTTACTTAGTTAAATTATCAAACCTTGATATTTGTAATTTAACTTTGTAATCGTAGTTAATGTTTTATTGTGCTTAATTATTCTTAACATTGATGCTATGTAAACAATCTGATCATCACGATTATCATTCACGATATCGCGCTCCGAGAACTTTCCGCCCAACGGGGACTTCGATCCAACCCCTCCGGCTCAGGGTGTGACACTTGGTGCTCTGGGAAGAAGGAGGGCTCTGGAAAGTTAGGTTTGAAATGATTTGAACTTGTATTTATAGATTGTAGTCATTCGGCCGAATGAGTGGCCGAAGCAGCTCATTCAGCGAATGACTATGTTGAATGGGCATGTCAGTCGAATGAGACATTCGGCGAATGACTCATTCGATTGCCTATGTCATTCGCTAGGGCGTTCATTCTGCGAATGACTTCATTCGTAGAGTCATTCGCCCGAATGGTCAGAATTCATACCCAAATATTAATAAACCAAATCAAACAATCATATAACCAATATTAAACATTAAGAACAATATATAAAGACAACTTCCATTAATATAACTTGAACTTTACATGATGGATAATACAAAATCGAACTAGGGACATATAGTGCATCTACAAACTCCCCCTTGGACCTAGTTCAATCCTTGGAAGTGTCTTTCTTGAAAAGCTTGTTAGAGATGGCTTTCCAATCTGCTCCAGCATGAACCCTTAAGCATATGCAAATCCTGATCACCCTCATGAACTGAAGTTCCTGTTCCATGTCTTGTACATCAAAGAAAATCTGGTGGCGATAGAGAGCTTTGACATCGTTGTGTGACAAGTTAGTCAACCACATCGGGTCAAATATACGTTCTGTCTCCCATTTCTTCTCCTTGCAAATAACTATCACAGCTTCTCCACTTCTCCCGTCGTAGTACCACCATCGGAAGCCCTCTATAAAGTCTTGACGCATTTTCCGTAGAGGAATCTTCTTCATGACTTTTGGTGGTAGCCACTTCAGGATTACTTTGTGCTTCCGGGTATCACCATCAATCTCTGGCAAATAATACCTTTCAGGCTGTTGGGGATGGAAGTTTACCCATCTCTTCCTGTACTCGTACTGAATTTGTCGAAAATCAGGCTGACATTCCAGAATCTTCGCTATAAAGCATCCTCAGACGTGCTAATTGATTGACTTCGAAACCGGGCAACGTCTTAAAATCATGAGGATGCTTAAAGTATTCAATGCCTCTTTCCCTCTTCATTGCGTAGCACCCAAGATCATGAAAGTATGCCCAGCTCAAGATTTGGCCTCAAGCCTTGTAGCCTTTGGTTCTGTAGACCTTTTCGTGCGTAGCTGGCATCTTTGTTGTGCTTTCTTTCTTCAAGACCTCCCAATAGGCCTTCCATTCTTCTTTTCTTCTTTTAAGATCATCAGCTTCAGCTTTACTAACCTCAACCTGTTCTTCCAAGTACTTGATCAGTAGATCTTCAGTAGCTTGGTCAAACTGATTAGTGAATGTAGGCAGCTCGTCCTCAGCCGATGTATACTTTGGATATTCTTCCTCGGTGATATCATCAAGAATGACTTCATCCACGTCATCAAAATTTTCTGGAGTTAGCTCATCAAAAGCTGGAACTGAGGTATCATCAGTAATAACCTCATCAGGATTTAACTTGAACAACTCAGCTATTTGCTCCTTTGATAAGCAGTGTATGATCTCCCCTCCTCTTTATCATAGCTGACTGAATGCTGTATAATGCCTTGAGCGTCAAGAATCATAGTGAGTGTCTCATCCAGTTGACGTCTCATAGGCACAACTTTGACTTCCTCAATAGCAGCTGGTTCTTCTGTCTGTGTGGGAGGAGGTTGAGAAGGAGCTTTGTCATGCTTAGTCTTTGTCCGGATCTCAGGAGGAGGGGGTGCTTGATCATCATCATCATCATCATCTGAACTTGAGGACCCAGAAGACTCACTCCCTGATCCAGACTGATCATCATCATCAGATTCGTCATCTTTCTCCGAATCTTTAGAATCTACCTTTTCCTCCTCAGACTCTTCATCTTCTTTTTCATCTTCTTTGTCTGATTCATCGGAATGAGCAGCAGTGCCTTCGATCCTAGGAGTGCAATCCTTAAGGCTATCAAGCTGTTCAGCTAGCATAGCATTCTCCGTCTCTAGAGACAGGATCCGGTCACTGAAATCAGTGTCAGTCAATGCCAACTGATGATGCTCATCAATATACTTCAGCAACCGCTCCTCTTGTTGAGTAGAACGAGCTCGCAGATCAGCTCTCTGATCGGCAGCCTGAAGAAGCAAAGTATCTTGCTCATTTACCCTCTGGGTGAGCTGGCAATAATCAGTTCTTGCTCTTTGTTCTTCTTCTCTTGTTCCAGGCTCCTCTCCATCAATCTAAGTACCATACTGTTCAGTGTGCTCAGCTGATCAACAACTGAAATAGTAGGTACTGATGTGTCAGCTCGTGAAGTGGAGGGACCAGAAGAGACAACAGTAAATATAGGAGCCTGAGAAACTAAGGTGGTCAGAGGGGCAATGGTAGTACGTATAGGAGTTGCCCTTGACTGGATCAGTGAAGAAACTGCAGTTGCAGCCACTGATGTAACAGTAGTGGTGGCAGGAACTGACAGTTCTGATCTCCTCTGAAAAAGGAACCTAGCTCTCTTCCTCCTGCCAGCTGGAGATGATGTGGACTGAATAGTAGCAACAGAGACAGTTGCGGTAGCTGGAGCAGAGGAACGAGGAGGAGGTGAAATATCAAACTCAGGAACGAATGAAGGATCAGTGATCTCCTCCATCTCAGCTTCACTCCTTTGTGTCTCTCTTTCTCTTTCTCCATCTTCCTCCTATCCATACATTTTCAAATTCCTCATCTGGTGTGTCCTCTGAATCAGAACTCTCAGCATCATCACCACCAGCTTCACCACCTTCAGCATCTTCATCACCTGAGTTATCTGACTCACCTTTTTCTTCAGCAGATGTGGTGCCAGCCATATCAAGAGGAGTAGTCACTGTGGAGGTAGTAGTAGTCATGAAGTCCAGCTCCAACAATGAGTCAATGTCCACATCATCATCATCTGCAACAGAGGTACTAACTCCAGCACCAATAGTCACAGCACCAACTTCAACCATACTCACATCAGTAGTAGTAGTCATGTCACTAACAGCAGCACTGATAATAACAAAACTCACAGATACAGTGTCCACAGCAACTGAGCTCTCACCACCACTAACACCAGCACCACTACCACATGCACCATCATCATCATCATCACCACTATCACCAGGAACAATGATGTCCTCTACATCAGAATCAGAATCCTCATGCCTCCATCTCCTGCCAGCTGGGGCTATATAGTCAGGCCTTGCAAGATGTCCGAACAAACACCGAACAGTAGGCTTCCTCTCCTTGCCTCTGTATGACATCACCCTGTTGAGAGTGAGGTCATTCATGTGCTCCAGCCTAATGATATCAGCATTGATCTTCGGCAAATCAGGTAACTGAGCATCGATCAACTGCTGCAGAAACCTAGGATACATCAAGAACTTCTTATCTCCCTTCAAAGCCACATTCTCCTTCATATGAGTGAAGATCATCTCTAGAAGTTGAATGGTCGGTTCAGCACCAGAGCAACGAATGCACACTGTATTGTCTCCCTCATATCATCAAAACCGCCTCTCCTAGATCCAAGGCAGTGAATCAGTACATGGGCGAGGTACTTGAACTGTGGAGACATGTAAGCTTTGTTGAGGATCCCTGCTCCAAGATCACCCTCGTACTTGCACCTCATAAAACAGCCACAAACCAAATAACGATCCAACAGATACGGCTGATCAGGTGTATCCTGGAAACCAAAAACTCTCCTGATATGCTCAGCAGATATAACAACATCATGTCCTAGCACCTTCCCTCGAATAACAGGAGGTTCAGCTTCACAATCTATACATAAATCTTGCTGATGAGAGTGATATGGTACATTCATAGTAGATATAGCAGTGAAAATTCTCAAACGTCTCAAAAATGTGATAATCTCGGTGTAATGTCTGGCATTTGGTGTAGTGAGATCCAAATGAGCGCAGATATTGTTCTTCATCACCGATTTATATCCAGCCATTCTGAACAATAGATAAAGACTTGTTAGAACAACTCAGTTGCTTAAAATACAGAGATCAGACCAGAAATCATAACAAAGAATCACTTGAAACTAATTTGCCGAATAAAGTTAATTTGGACGAATGAACTCTTTGGTCGAATGAGCCATTCTTCGAATGAGCCATTCGCCGAATGAGTCATTAGCTAACTTGGCCATTCGTCGAATGAGCCATTCGCCGAATGAGCTTCATTCGCCGAATGACGACATTCGGCTGTCTGTTCAAGTTCCAAACCCCTTTGATAAAAAGTTCAAATCATATCACAAAAATCATGTTTCCAGACTCAGAATGGACCGATTAAGAGTTTTAAAACAGGTCTTAGATGTGTTCATGTCCATTTTGACCATTTATTGCAAGGGCGATATCTAAAATCCTAAAACCGTTAAATTCAAATTGTATTGAGAGATTCAGCGGTCAAAACTTGTCGATTTTTGATCCACATGTACCTGAGATGATAGGAAACAAGATTATCAGAAGCTGGATCAAGAAAAATCACAAGAAAAGGTGGTCCGAAGAAAAAGAGTAATTCGGGCGAATGTCGCTCACACACAACTCGGCGAATGAAAAATTGATGAATGAGGTAGTTTCGCCGATTGAATGCTTATATAGGGCTGGTCATTCGCCGAATGAGACTGACAAATGAGCTATTTCGCCCCAAAGTCATTCGCCGAATGACCTTCACACTCAAACTTCATTCGCCGAATGAACTAAACGAATAACTTCCTTCAGCTTATGTTGATTCGGTCGAATGACTCATTCTCCGAATGAAGTTCATTATGTCGAATGAATCATACTCAATATTCATTCGTGCGAATGAGACAATGCACTCACAAAAACACAAAGTGATTTGAAGATTTGACATTTGATCAGTAAAAATGATGCCAATTTTTAAGATATGTCTGGTTGGTTCAGGATTCAGATGAGATATACATCTGAACCTACAAATGATCACCTAAACTGAAATTGAAAATAGAAAATCTTTTTGTAATTTTCTGAAACAAATTACAACTGTACAACTAGCACCTATAAACAAAGTAACTCATCCTTTTGTGAGAGGTATATTGAAAAACTAGTACATACAACTAATCAAATCAAATCAGCATTACTGAATGATTCATTTCAGACACTTTTGACTTGTGATCTGATTACTGATATATCTGTCCACTTTAAGCTTTTCAATACAAAATTATCAAACTCATTTGATGATCACTTATGTTTTCTGACTGAGTTACCCGTTTTATCCTTTCAGCAAAGGTTTGAACTCAGTTTGTAACTCATCTCCGCACATCTTAATACCCAGCATCATAAATTCCATAAGGTTCCAATTTCTTTTCTTTTTGTATTTTTCTTTTTGATTTGTCTCACATGACCAACACATTCTCATGGACGGCTTCAACTAGGTTCGTCACAGTAATATGGCACGTATACAGACATGTGTTGACATGCTTGACTTGTTCTATCCAAATGGACGGCTTCAACTAGGTTCGTCCCAGTAATGTGGCACGTGTATGGAATCGAACTTATTTTATTTTTGTATTTTTCACAAGCTTAATACCATCTTGATTTTCTTTTTCTTTTGTTTTGATTCAATTATTCTCATATGAATGGACGGCTTCAGCTAGGTTCGCCCCAGCAATATGGCACGTGTACAGACTTTGAATTCATGAATCATTGGAAACCTTATTGGATCTCATGATAACAGGTGTATGCCTGATTTGAGTCATAAACTATTTCTCACTTAACTGTCTTCCAAAAACAGATCCCACAAATCAGATTTTGTAAGTATTCACAAATTTGTCTATTCATTTTGTAAAGTCAGCCTATCAGTACATCAACTCACACTTCTCATATGTCTTCCATTTATGCATTCATTAACACTTTTAGGACATGATAGATTAATGTATTACTTTCTCAAAGAAGACCTTCTCATTATTATACCTTTTCAACTGTTTTTGTATTTTTAAAATTTTTCAGATGTTTTTGGTTTTTCAATTTAGCTAATATCTCCCCCTAAAAACCTAAAACAGAAATTTTTTTTGAGTTTTTGATTAAGATAAAGAAATATACAAACTAACTAAAAGAACTAAAAAGATAAATCAAAACAAAACTATCTAAGAAAGTTGATGATCATTTGTTTGATTCAGATGAAGGTAGGACTTCATCCTTTTGGAAAACACCATTAGCTGATAACAGATATAAGAATCTGGATTTATCAAAAGCTGTTGTGAAAAGATCGGCTTTATGGTGATCGGTGTGAATTTTAACGACATCGATTAATTTCTTTTCAAAAAAATCACGTATAAAGTGATATTTAATGTCGATGTGTTGTGTTTTTGAGTGCTGGACCGGATTCTTAGTGACAGCTATGGCAACAGTATTATCAACATATATAGGGGTGTTAGAAAAATGTAACCCATAGTCCTTGAGTTGCTGTTGGATCCAGTTGATCTGAGAACATCAACTAGCAGCAGCAATATATTCATCTTCACAAGTTGAAGTAGACACCGACGTCTACTTCTTGCACTGCCAGGTAACTAAGCGAGTTCCGAAGAACTGACATCCCGTAGACGTTGACTTGTAATCTCTCTTGCATCCACCATAATCTGAATCACTGTATGCAGTAAGATCAAAATTATCATCATTAGGATACCATAAGCCAAGATCCGGTGTACCCTTCAGATAACGCATAATCCGTTTCACAGCAATCAGATGTGACACTTTTGGTTTAGATTGATAACGAGCACACAAGCATGTGGCGAACATGATGTCTGGCCGAGAAGCAGTTAGATACATCAGAGAACCAATCATTCCTCGGTACAGAGTGGCATCTATTAACTCCCCCTTTTCATCTGGCGTAATCTCGTGATTAACAGCCAGCGGGGTACCAGCAGGTTTCGCATCTGACATACTGAACCGGCTCAGTATGTCCCCAACATATTTGGTCTGATGAATGAAAATTCCTGCTCAGACTGATCCACCTGTAATCCCAGAAAGAATTTCATCTCTCCCATTGAGCTCATCTCAAACTTCTCCTTCATAACCTTCTCAAACTCCTTGCACAGACTATCATTTGTGGAACCAAAGATGATATCGTCCACATAAACTTGTACCAAGAGTAGATCACCATCTTTTTTCCCAAATAAACAGTGTACAGTCAATGACCCCTCTTCTAAACCCGTTGTTCAGAAGGTGAGTGGAGAGTGTCTCATACCATGCGCGCGGTGCTTGATGTAATCCATATAATGCCTTGTCTAGCTTGTAGACTTGGTCACGATGTACTGGATCCTCAAACCTGGGAGGTTGACTGACATACACTGTTTCACTGATCACACCATGAAGGAATGCACTCTTGACATCCATTTGATAGAGTTTAAACTTTTTGAATGATGCATATGCCAAGAAGATACGAATTGCTTCAAGTCGAGCAACTGGTGCAAACACTTCATTATAATCCAACCCTTCAATCTGTCTGAACCCTTGAACCACCAGACGTGCCTTGTTTCTAACAATGATCCCATGATCATCCTTTTTGCAACGAAGAACCCATCTAGTGCCTATCACTTTTGCACCTTTTGGTCTATCAACAAGTTGCAGACTCCTAATTTCTTGAATTGTAGGAGTTCTTCTTGCATGGCATCAACCCATGATTCTTCCTTTAAAGCTTCAGTGATGGTACGCGGTTCAACCTGGGAGATAAAACATGAATGGGCACAAAAGCTTACATCTGCAAAACAAGAATGTCGGCAAGTCCCCCTGAAGAAAGCTGATGTCTGGTCTTAACCCCATCTAAGGGACTCCCAATAATGTTCTCTTGAGGATGAATACGATTAATTCTTCCAAACGGATGAGGAGGAACCTCAACCTGTGGATCTAGATTGTTCAGATTCAAATCCTCAAGATCAGGTACAAAATTATCAACATCTGGTTCGGGAGCAGCCGGCTGAATGGGATTGTCATCTGTGTCTGAACTGTCATCATTTGTCTGTACTGTAGGAATTGAAGTGGATGAAGGTTGTACTGGTTCATCAGGTGCATTTTGTGCATCATATAACATTTGAACCGCAACATCTTCATCTGAGTATATGGGAGGCATATTGAAAGAATCAAAGAGACCCGAATAATCAAACATCCAATCTGGGCCTTTTCCAGGTGGGGGCATAGAATATCTCTGAACATCAACATGGTACCACTCTTCTACATTCTGAGTTGATCTATTATATACCCTTTTATTCGGAGTGCTGCACCCAAGAAAGTACCCTTCTTCCACCTTCTCATTGAACTTGCCCTGCTCATGTTTCTTAAGCATCGTGCACGGTGCACCGAAAGGTTCAAGATACTTAAGATTTGGCTTTCTGTTATGAAGCAGTTCAAATAAAGTCTTCCCATGCCTCTTCACTATCAAAACCCTGTTCAATGTGTAACAAGCATTTGCTACAGCCTCATTCCAGAACTGAACTGGAAGAGAAGAATCAGCAAGCATCGTCCTAGCAGTCTCAATCAAGGTCCTGCTCTTTCGCTCAGCAACACCATTCATTTGTGGGACATAAGGGGCACTAAATTGTTGAACAATTCCTCGTAAATTGCAGAAATTCTCCATGTTGTGGTTTTTAAATTCTGTCCCATTGTCTGTTTTGAGAATACGAATCTTGAGCTTATACAGAGATTCAAGTTTGGTAACCAACACTTGAATACAGTCAAATGTTTCAGATTTCTCCTTTAGAAAGAAAACCCAAGAGTATCTGGAAAACTCATCATTTATGACAAGACAGTATTGATCACCAGCTATACTCTTGCGGTTAACAGGACCAAAAAGATCCATATGGAGAAACTCAAGTGGAACAGTGATTGAGTGATACTTCTTTGATTTGTGAGACTGCTTGACTTGCTTTCCCTTTTTGCACGATACACAGACATCAGACAGCTTGAAATTCTTCAGACTAACCCCTTCAAACAAATTGTTGTGTACCAAGTGATTCATCTTGCGCAGACTCAAATGACCCATCCTCTTATGCCAAAGGATTGAATCTTTCTCAGTTGCCTTTGTCATAAAACATGAAGCTGTGGAGGATGTTGTTGAAGCTGTGGCCATGTTGAATACATACAAGTCTTGCTTTCTAGGGGCTGAAATCAAGATCCAATCTTCAGGAATAGAAACACCTTGCTTTAGAATGTAGCATTTGGAGTCATCAAAGAGAACCTTGTACTGTTTATCACAAATCTGTGATACTGAAAGAAGATTATTCTCCAACTGCTTGACATATCTGACTTTGTCAAATGAAACTTGCCCATTTGATAAAATTCCCTCTCCCGTGATAAAACCACCTTTGTCACCAGCAAACGCGACGTATCCACCATGAACTGAATGAACATTTGAGAGCAACGATATATCACCAGTCATGTGTCTGGAAGCCCCACTATCAACAATCCAAAAGCTGTTAAGAGCAGCTGTTGGGGCAACCTACACAAAAATGAAACAATTAGTTCATTTTGGGAACCCAAGCCTTTACAGTCTTGGGTTGACCAAATGAGTCTCGGATCCATACATCAATCCATTTACCATCAAAAGTAGCCTTATCAGGACCGGGTAAAACTTTAGTCTCAGAAGACTTAACTTTCCAGATTGTATTTTTGCTAAAAGAATTTTTCAGATAAATGGATGATGGCTTTGCTTGATGAACATTAATCACTTTGGGAACATCCAATCCCATCAGTTTCCCTTTACCCTTGTCTAAAGGTTTAACCTGTCCTGGCAGTTTGGGTTTTGTCTGAGCTGATATAAATTCAGATTTAACAGATTTGATAAAAACCTGATTTTGTTTTCTGGGTGGTGCAACCTTTGGTGTAATCAACTGTGGACAAAATCCAACTATGTGTCCAGGAGCACCACACTCAAAACAAACTCTGTCACCCTTTTTATGAAAATGTTTTAATTCAGAATAAGACTGCCTTTTTGGTTTGAAAACATTTATTTTAGGTTTATCCTGATTAAAACCCAAACCCTTTTTCTCATTAGGAACAAGATTGTCAATCTTGTTTGACACACAAGCTTCATTCTCTTGTGAAGCTTTCACAAAATTTAAGGCTTGATAAATTTTGGAAGATGGGATTGGGTCACCTTTCATGATAATAGGAGATTGATTCTGAGCAATTACACAGTCAGATGAATAATCGGATTCATCCTCAGAATCTGAGACCCAATCTTCAACAATCCCCTCCACAAAAGATTCATCCGACAAGGAAGAATCCTCATCAGTAATCATCCATATTGGATCAATTACTAATGGAGTTTTGACTTGAAAACCTTTAACATCTTTGTCATCGGGTGAGTTGATAAAGCTATTCAAGATTGGTGGAGGACAATGTTGATAACTCACTTTACCCTTACCCTTTTGATCAGTACCCTTACTAATCATATGCTCAATGATATACGAAGAGCTTTTATAGCTCTTGAGCTTTTGTCCTAGGGTTTCATAGTCACACTCAACTATTGCTAACTTCTTCTTTATCTCATTGATGGTATTGAGATAAGAAGTGATAGCATCCTGCTTGTTCAGAACAGCAATCTCAGCCTCATGAAGTTGTCTATTTAAAAGTTCAATTTTAGCTTGAAAATCTTTTTCATTAGATTTTAAAACGTTGTTAGTCTCAATACACAGGTTGAGATCACTGATTAAAGCAGCATTGTGAGTCTGATAAGAAAGAACCTTGCTATCAAGGTCAACACACTTAAAACAAGTAGAGTGAGAAGAAGAACAGGCATCAGATACCTGATCAGACTGTGAAGATGCAGTAGGGGTAGCAGATGAATTTACCATTAAAGCAAACTAAGCAACAGGTTCTTCAATGTCAACATCAGAATCAGCTGGAGTATCTGAGTCTGACGAGCTTTCTGACTCTGAACCCAATGATTCTTCTCCAGAAGTAGTTTCTACATATTGATCAGCCAACTTGTGAATCTCAGCAACACATGCTTTATCTTGTCCTCCCTGTTCAGAATTTAATCTGAAATCCCAATGTTCACCTTCATCTTGTTGCACCATCAACGCCTTGCCTGTGTTTGAGGAGCCAGCTTAAGCAGGAGAATCAATAGGAACAAGTCTTCTCTCTGGATTTGTTGCAGAAGACTTTTGATGGTGAAACGGATTCTTGTTTCCAGCTTTTCTTGGATGTTTGTGTCACACCCCCAATTTTCAACAAATGGAATCATACCGTTTGGGACGTGACAAACCAGGATCTCAGATCATTAGACATAACGAAGAGCTCTATATGATTTTCAAACATAACTTTGGTCTTAATTGAAAAATTCAGAGTTTAAAACATTGCGGAAGCGTTTGTAAAAAGTGAAACAATCCCATGTTTGCAAGATGTAAATCACAATACTAATGTCTCAAATATTCAAATCAGAAACAACTATGATGTAAGATATGCATGCGACTCGATCTCCTAGTCCATGCTAGCTTGCTCGTGTACCTTAGCGTCCTGAGAAAACATGTAAATCAAGTCAACACAAAGGTTGGTGCATTACACAGGTTTAAGCATTCACAATTTTTTGAAACAACAGTTTGAACAAAATGTTTGCAGATAACATAATCACACATGCATAGTCATGATAGCTAGTCATTTATACTATTTACATAAGTGGTCGACACCGAAGCTGACTGTTGCATGCTAACGCATGTTTTGCCTTGCCACTATTGTCTAGCACAAACAATAGTAATGTGAATTGGCTAGTCAAACACTTGCGTAGATCCCATCTACCAAGTGAGGTTTGTCAAACCTAATAGATCTATTTCCAACTACCACGCTTTGCACTACGGCAAACTAAACGGTTCGAAATGTAAGGACTTGTAATGCTATGTTTGCACTCAATGTAAACAGCTAACTCATGCAAGTGATATGTATCTAAAAATGTTTGTTGCACATGTTTTCTCCCCCAAAACAGTTAAAATAAGAAAGGGGCCGTGTACGCACCTTTGATTGTAGCAGAATGATCAAACACACATGAACTCGCGTAGAAAATCCTCTACGAAGAATCCGTGTTTAAACAATAACTTAGTGTTATTCGAAATGTCGTTTTGTGCTTGAAATCACATACGTGTCAATACACGTATGTTAGAGTGTTAAAAATGTGCATACTTATGTACGCGTAACCTTGAAATCGTTTAATAAAATCATACAATCGCTTATGATTTTATCAGCGTAATTATACGCGATTTCGATTTCGGGTTAAAATGTGACTTTTATTATTCTAATACGTTCGGGATTCCGCTACGGTTCCAACGAAATTTGAATGGGTCAATTCGGAGTTAGAACGAGTGAAATATGATTAAAATACTAAAATTGGTTCTTAAATCAAAAACCAGCAGGAGCAAGGGTCGAACCCTTGACCTCCTGGACCATACTCACACGCCCCACCACTGATCTGCTTCAGTTTTTGTTAACAAAACTCTCAGGCAATTTGTTTTAATAAAAAGTTGACTGGTTCCCCTTTTGCTTATAAAACCGAACGGACTAACATCCAATTGGGCTCCAATTCGAATCTAATTAAGCATAAAACTATAGGGCTTTGCTTCTATGGATCTAAACGAGTTCATAGATAGTTTTAATTTGACTTTTTGTTTACAAAACCCGATCCATATGGGTTTAGATAGATTCGAACTAGAACCTTATCAATTTCAATTCAATTGGATGAAATTCGTTAATGTGAGGTCCTGAATTCATAGGGTTATCCCTAAAAAGACTTCTACGAATCTCTCTGCATATGTTGATTAGATTATAATTCTTGTTTGAGTACGAAACCCCCATTCGTGTATGTTAAAGAACCCTAATCATCAAATTCTTGTGATCCGATATTAGAACTTCGAATTAATACACGTTTATCCTTAGTCGGAACTATCTGAAACTATTGATAACAATTAATTTGAATATAGAACGCGTTTTAATCTAAACCCCCAAAATGCTTTGCCCTATGAACCCTAGAAACCGAAATCCTACAATTCGATGTTATTCGATCCAATCATCACATGCTTTTCCTTAAAAGGAAGACTTAGAAAATATCTGTTAGGTTTAATTCGATTTTTATACTCATTAAGCTGGAAACCCCCAAATCGGTTTATCTAAGAACCCTAGAAACTTGATCTTAACCAATTCGTTAATGTTTCCTGAAATTGGCACATGAGTTAGATTTATCGGAGCTTTCTGAAACTAATGGTACTATTGGATTTCATTTTTAGACCCATCTCGACCGAAACCCCCAAATCGGTTTATATTAAGAACCCTAGAAATCAAATGCTATTAATTTGTTGTTAGCACCTGAAATTAGTATAGGGATATGACTAGTCGGTTGTTTTAGATCATGTAGGAGTAGGTTCTTACCTGGTTTGATTTCGATTTGATGTATCTCGACTTGTTACTCGACTTTCGGCCAAGCTTCAATCCAATTCTTCTTCCCGTAGTCTATTACTTCGAATTGTTGTATGGAGTAGCCTCTAAAAGTACCGATTTGTATTTAGGAACCTCTAATTTGATCGATTAACCTCTTATTATACCCATTCGAACTCAACCGACTTCGGTTACACTTCTCAAGCCCTAAATTCGATTAATTTCAACAATTAATAGGTTAATAACTGTTGATAACCGTTGATCATCATCATGGTGTGTTGATTGACAGATTGATTTTGATATAACTCACTATTAATGTGAAATTCGAACTCTAGTTACAAAATTAGCCGAATTTTGACTTATAAAAGTCAAACTTTGGTTAATTCTTGTTGTAGGATCAGATGTTCTCAATTGATTCAATAATAAAGTATAGCAGCGGAATTCAAAGTTGAATTAGCACAATCATAGCAAGAACAAAGTTCAATCAAACAGTAAAGCACAAGTTTGTTATAGAGAGAGAATTCTGTAAAAGGAATAATTCAATCAATCGCAATAACTTCATTTTTTTTTACAAACTTGTCAACTGCCCTTATATAAAGACAGTGACGTCTGATGATGTCACATGATGTTGACACCTAACAGACAAAACAAAACAACTGAAATAACTAAACTACTGAGAATGTCTACAACATCTGAAGACATTCTCTTACAACTACTGAAGTATTAAAACTACTGAAGTAATAAACTAAAACATCTGATGAGTAAACTACTCATCAGACTTTTACAAGAACTGAAAGAAAACTACTGAAGACTAAACTACACACTACAACATCTGATGACTTACACTTCAGCTGTTGTATATCACTTCAGATCTTGTAACTTCTGTACATTGTATGTCAGCCGTTGTGTTCTTCTTCAGTTGTTATAAGTGCTGTGAGACTTAGAGATTTTTCTGATCAGGCTCATTGGTTCTTTTAGTCCAACAAACTCCCCCTGAACCAATGCAGCCAAAAACCTCTAATTTATTGATGGTCTCACTTATTTACTCCCAGGCTGAAAGATAAGTCTTTTTCTTTGAGATCAGTATCAAAATGACCAGTTAAAGTGTATGCCTGATAATCAACAGCTTCCAAAAAATCTAACAAGCAAAATATGAGAGGGAACTCCATTGGGGAAATGGACTATGAGCATTAACCCCTCTCATTAAAGCTATTGATTATATACTAACCTGAAGGACTCCCTGACATATGCCTCAAGCAGTATTACCTTCTCTTCTGGAGTCAGCCTCTCAGGTTCACCTTCAAAGAAAGACTCAGGTCCATAGTACTCAGACAAGTACCTGGCCGTTGTCCCATCATTCAGCTCAACTCTAGTAATCTCTCTGTATACAAACTCATCAGGATGCTTCCCTTCCAAAAACAGAGAAAGCTCATTTTGTTGAACATTTTCAAGTTTCCTATATACCAAGCCTTTCTTGATCATTTTGTTTTCTATAAACTTTGGAGCTTTTGAGCCAGAGTTGTACACACTCTTGAAGTCATTGATTATCTCCCAAGGATCAAGTACTGACCCTAGCATAATGTCAGCACTTAAGACCCTTCTGATTCTTCTGGCATAAGATGCTGGAGCCTCTCTCTTGTGGATCCTATGAATGATTCTTGGATCAGGCCACATTCTAATCTGTTCCTTCCTATACTGGTAGGTGAACCTCAGAGCATACAACCTTTGAGCTTCTTTCTTCATTGCAATAATGGTTGATGTCTGAGGATAATCCTTGTCAACCATCTTTAGGATTTGCTCATCATGCTGTTTCTGGTTCTCTTCTTCTTCAAGCTTCACTTTTACTGCCAACATTTGAGATTCTGGTGTGAGCTTTGGATGTTGTCCCAACACCATTGGCTTCTCAGGCACATATTTGGCAGGTAAAGATACTTTCTTCTTTTGAATGGCCAGACTTAACCCAGTTGTTGCTGAATCAGGCTTTTGAACATTTGTTTTAATGACTGTAGAAATAGGCAGCCTGTCTTCCTCATCAGAATCTTCATCTTCTTGAATTCTCAGTTGTCTTCTTTTCTTTAGAGGAGCCCTTACTTCCACACTTTCAGATGATTTCTCAACCTCAACCCTCTGAGTTTGAACTTCTTGTTCTTGCATCTCCTCTTGTTCAGTTTCTTGTACATCAGAGGTTGTAACTTGTTCAGTACTTACTTTCTTAAAACTTACTTCAACTTCTTTATCAGCCTTTTCCAAACCTTCTACATTTTCTTGCTCAACTTCCTCCTCAGCTCTGTTGACAACCTCAGCAGTTTTATTCTTCTTCTGTCTCTTGTATGTCACTTGAATGGCAGGAGACCTTTCAGAAGCAATATCTTCATTGTCAGACCTTTGCCTTTTGGAAGCTGAAGTTGTGACTGATTCTGTTCCTAACTCCCCCTTTTTGGCTGCAGGGGAAGAAGGAGTATGAAGAGTTGTAAGTCTGGCAGTCACAGCATCATCTACCATCTGCTGAATTTGAGATTTGGAGGGTAGCCTCTCATCAAGGGCTTGGACAATGATGGTTTTCAGTAAAGGAGTGAAGAGAGGGATGACAGTTAGAAGGGCAGCAGCTAATGCCTCTGGGGGGCTAGAACCCAAAGGATTAGTGCCTGAAGCAAAGGCTGGTGGCATTTGAAATTGTGAAGTAGTGGTGGAAGTGTTTGGGTGACCTTCAGGATGAGAAGGTGCCATCTGTGGGGTAATTGGGGAAGATGGGCTTTTGTCCTTGGACATTTTGGTGAGTAGCTCATTGAGTCTACATACCTCAGCCTCAAGGATTTGATTCTGTTTCAGAACCTCAGCAAGTGTTCTTTGGTCATCAGTAGCCTTAGCTAAATCATCTGACCTCCTGAGATTATCAGGATCTACCTGAGTTGAGTGTGACTCAACATGATCAGGTGCCCCTTTTTCTTGGTTCTGGGGACTTCCAACCTCAGGGGTAACCCCTTCATCAGTTGTTGCCTCTGACAAGGTCTTAGCAATGGTACCACTATCAATCACTCCAAATGATGGAGGTGATGAAGTAGCAGCCTTGTCAGATATCAGAATCTCTCTTTCCACACTAGGAGATCTGATGTGGTAGTCATAATCCTGTGGGCTATCAGAGACACTTTTATCCTCCCCCTCAATGTTGGAGCTTATCCCAGTAGTGATAGGTGTCTGGGAGGGGATAGGAGTGTTCAACTGATCCAGGATGTTTTCAATAACAAAAGTGGGACTATCTGGGGTGGTTTCCATAGGAATTGGCTTTGAAAGAGAGTGCACCCGGGGAGATTGGTGCTGTTCAATAGAAACCTTTTCAACTGAAAGAGGTTCTAGAAATGTGTCTGCCCCTTCAAAGGTTGCACCAGGTTCCTGTTGAGAGGAATCCTGGGCGGTTTGAGCCGGTGGAGTCTGATGGACCACTGGTTGACTACTCCCAGTGGCCATGTCATGCCTTGGTGAGGCATGGGCAGACTCAGGGGACTCATTTCCCTGAGCAGCCTTTTTGGTTTGTTTGGATTTTGGTTTAGTGGGGACTTTGGATTTGGATTTTGTGGTGGAGGCTGTGGGTTCCCTCTGCTTGGGTTTTAGCTTTCGGGCAGCCTCTTTGAGAGTAGGGTTAGAGTTGTGTCGGGAATATACTTCCAACAAAACTGCTGGAGCAGAGATCCCCTGACCAACAAGGCCATTTTGCTGAAGCTGTTTCTCTATGATGGCCATGATAAAACGTGGATAGAGTAGCCATCTAGAAGAAACAGGCTTAGCAGCATGTTCAGTTAATTCAGAAAACAGGATTTGAGAAAAATTTAGTTTTTGAGATTCAAGGATTGAATACAATACCTGTTGCCATCTGGAAGACATTTGGTCCCATGAAGAAGACTTTGGAGCCAAGCATATGTTGATCATATGAAATATCAGGCGCTCTGGGTCATTGAAGTTCTTCTTGTACAGAGTGGAATCACTTAGGTCACCTTGGTATTCATGACTTGTGAAACAGAGGTCAAGTTGGTTCTTTGGGAATTGGGTGACCAGATTAGCATCATCGAGCTGAAGAACGTCCCTCAGTTCAGCTGGGCTTATGTGCACGTTATGACCATTGACAGTGGATCGAAGAGAGATTACTCCTGTGCCAACATTGATCAGTTCCACATTCATCCAGAATTGATGAATAGAATCGACATATAGTGTTGGATTAATGAGAAAAGCAGTTTTGAATTGAGAAGCATTCATCAAATCCACAGCTTCATCAAACTTTGACCAGAAGGAGGATTTGGTCAGATAAGCAATGGAGTTATGACGCGGTTTCAAGGTTACGGACGCCATGGATGCAAAGACTGGAGAGGGAAAATAGGTTTTTGAAAAAGATGGAAAGTTCTGAGAAAGTGATAATGAAACAACTGAAGAAGGTTGAGTTAAATAGAGAAAACAACAGAAGTTAAAACAACTGAAGAGTAAAATTACTCATCAGGTGTTGTCGACAGTTTTGTTCAGCAGTTGTTTTCATCAGTTGTTCATCAGACTTTGTGGAAATTTTGTTCATCAGAACTTGTAAACAATTTGTTCATCAGAACTTTGTGGAAATTTTGTTCATCAGAACTTGTGAACAATGTGTTCATCAGAACTTGTAAACAATTTGTTCATCAGAACTTGTAAACAATGTTTGACCTTCAGTACTTAGTGAATCAATACTCATCAGTACTTGTAACTTAGAGTATTAGAAAAGGTCATATTTTTCCTTGAATCAGTACTTTTGATATGTATCAGTATTTACTGAAAATATCAAAAAGTTTCAAGGTAAAAAAAATTTTATTTGAAAAGAAAAATTGAAAATATTTTTGGGTTTTTGAAAAGAAATTAAAATTTATTTGATGAAAAACCAACCTATTCAAGTTGCAGCATACCAAGCCTTAGAACTAAATTTTGAAAAGTTGAGGTGTCTAAAGGCTTAGTAAAGATGTCTGCAAGCTCATCAGCACTAGGAACAAACTTTGGATCAATCAGACCCTTTTCATAACAATCTCTTATAAAATGATGTCTGATCTCAATGTGTTTAGTCCTAGAGTGCTGAACTGGATTCTTGACAATACAAAGAGCTGAAGCACTATCCATTAACAATGGTGTCTTCAGTTCTTTGATGCCATAATCCAAGAGTTGAGACTGAAGCCAGAGAATTTGTGAAGTACAACTTGCAGCAGCAATGTACTCGGCTTCAGCAGTGGAAGTGGCTACAGATGTTTGTTTCTTACTTTGCCAAGAAACCAGACAATTTCCGAGAAATTGACACCCACCAGAAGTAGATTTTCTTGAGAGTTTGCATCCTGCATAGTCACTATCAGAAAAAGCAACTAGCTTGCAGGAATGCCCATTGGAGTACCAAATTCCCAGAGATTGAGTGCCCTGCAAGTATCTGAAAATTCTTTTCACAGCAATTAAGTGAGATTCTTTAGGTGTAGCCTGAAATCTAGCACAAACACATGTAGCAAACATAATGTCTGGCCTAGATGCTGTTAGATACATCAAGGACCCAATCATACATCTATAAAGAGTTTCATCAACTGATTTACCTTTCAAATCTGCATCAAGTTGTGTGGTGCTGCTCATGGGGTTTGAACATGGTTTACAGTTTTGCAAATCAAATTTATTTAACAAATCTTTTGTGTATTTGGCTTGATGAATGAAAATGCCATCAGTACTTTGTTTGATTTGAAGACCCAAGAAAAACTGTAATTCCCCCATGGCACTCATTTCAAAATGTTTGGTCATTAACTCAGTAAACTCAGCACACAACTTTGGATCAGATGAAGCAAAAATGATGTCATCTACATAAATTTGAACAAGAAGCTTATGCTGTCCTACTTTCTGTATGAACAAAGTTTTATCAATGGAGCCTCTAGTGAAATTATTTTTAAGAAGAAAAGTGGATAGAGTGTCATACCAGGCTCTAGGTGCTTGTTTCAGCCCATAAAGAGCTTTATCAAGCTTGTACACCCAATCAGGATGTTTATTGTCCTCAAAACCTGGTGGTTGACACACATACACTTCCTCTTTTATTTTACCATATAAGAAAGCACTTTTGACATCCATTTGAAAAACTTTTAGTTTGTGTAAGGCAGCATATGCTAAGAACAACCTAATTGCTTCTAGTCTGGCTACAGGGGCAAAAGTTTCATCATAATCAATACCTTCTTCCTGAGAAAACCCCTGTACAACCAGTCTAGCTTTGTTTTTAATGATTTGACCATTTTCATCTGTTTTATTCCTAAACACCCATTTTGTGCCTATTGCACACTTACCTGGAGGTAGAGAAACCAGCTCCCAAACTTGTTGCTTCTTGAACTGCAACAACTCCAACTGCATTGCCTCCACCCAGCCAATGTCTCTAAGTGCTGTGTGATAGTTCTTTGGCTCTTGTTGACTTACAAATAGAGCATAAAGACAAAAGTTGGATAATTGACTTCTTGTGGAAACACCAGCAGAAATATCACCAAGAACTTGAGATAATGGATGATCCTTCAGTTCTTGATATGGAATAAGATCAGTGCAAGTGTTTGCTGGAGGAACAGATGCTGCAGTTGAAGAAGATTCAGGAAATACAGCAGCAGGAATTTCAAATGATGTGGAAGAATCCAGAATTTCATCAGCATTTGTATTTGGAGGAGCAACTGGAGCAGGAGGAGCAACTGATTTTGCAGATGTAGGCAGATTATCACTGAATCTGAACAAATGAGTACTTTCATCTTCATCATCTGGAATTCCTTGTGTGGTTTCTGTAGAAGCTTTTGGTGGATTTGCTGGAAGTACCTCATGTTCTTCACCATTAGGTTCAACTGGAAATTTATGTTGCAAGATGTTAAGATCAAACATCTCAGCAGGATTTTGAGGGATGGAATCTTTGGGACATTCATTGAATTTAACATGAAGAGTTTCTTCAACAATCTTTGTTCGACAATTGAACACTCTATAAGCCTTGCAAGTTGAAGAATATCCAACAAAGTATCCTGCATCAACTTTGGAATCAAATTTGGTAAGTTGATCTTTGGTGTTGAGAATATAGCAAGGACACCCAAAAGCTCTGAAGAAGGAAATCAAAGGAGTTAAAGAGTGAAGTATTTCATATGGAGTCTTCAACCATCTTTGATTCACCAAAACTCTGTTTTGCACATAGCAAGCGGTATTAACAGCTTCTGCCCAGAAGGTTAGTGGTAAACCAGAATCTGCAAGCATTGTTCTGGCAGCTTCAACCAAAGTCCTATTTTTCCTTTCTACAACTCCATTTTGTTCAGGAGTTCTGGGAATACTGTACTGTCTCTGAATTCCCTTTGACAGATAAAATTCATCCAGAAGGTGATTTCTGAATTCAGTGCCATTATCACTCCTAACACACTTGATAGGAATAGAATATTGCTTTTCAGCAAACAACACAAAATTCATAATAGCCTTGGCAACCTCACCTTTTGAGTGTAAGAAGAAAGTCCAGACAAACTTTGAATAGTCATCAACAATAACTAGACAATACTTCTTCTTTGCCATAGACATTATCTGCACAGGACCAAACAAATCCATGTGCAGTAGTTGCAGGCAACCAGTGGATTTGGAATCTCCAATTGGAGGAAAAGAGACTTTGTGTTGCTTTCCTTTCAAGCAGGCAGTACAATTCTCATCACAACTAAAGTCCTTTAAAGGAAGACCTCTAACCAAACCATGTTTCACCAATTGATTCATGTTTTTGATGTTCACATGACCTAATCTTCTATGCCACAGATTTGATTCCTTGAAAGAGGCCTTAGAGAATAAACAAGGATGACCCTTGACAGAGATATTCTTAGATAAATCAAAGGCATATACCTTTCCCACTCTGTTAGCCTTAAGAAGTGTATACTCATCTAAAACTTTGCTAATCAAAGGCATCACATCAGAAGATAAAATCCTACAATCTTGCTTAGTGAAAAGAGAAACATGACCCTTATCACACATTTGACTAACACTCAGAAGATTGTACTTAAGATTTTCAACATGATTCACATCATCAAACCTAATTTCACCATTTGTTACCATACCTTTCCCAATAATGTAACCCTTCGCATCATTTCCAAAGGATACAAATCCCTTCCTTCCAGTAAAATAATTTTGAAGGAGAGATCTGCTCCCAGTCATATGCATGGATCCTCCACTGTCAACATACCAGATGCTATTTTGGCATGCTGAAGGACCCTGCATACAACAACACACTCAGTTAGACTTTGGGACCCAAACCATTTTGGTTTTGGGTCTGTTAACACATGAATAAACAAAATGAGCAGTGTCAGTTGAAGCAACACTTGAAGCATTCTTATCAGAAGATTTTGCTTTGACTTTTGATTTTGATTTCTTTTTATGAAATGAATCAACAGATGCCTCTGCCAGATTGACTCTTCCTAGCAGTTGTTGCATCATTAACATCAGTTGATTATGATTTTGTGTCAAGATTTTGATTTCATTAGACACATTCTGACCTGACTTTGGATTTTTGGGTTTTAACACTTTAGTTTCTTTAACTGATGAAGAATTTTTCAAGTGTTGTTTCTTTGAATCTGGAACCACCTCCTTACCTTTCTTGAACTTATTTGATTCAGTTCCATGTGAGGTGTTTCCAGTCTTTGAACTGACAGATGATTCTGGTACAAACTTGGAACGAAATTCAGTTTTCATTTTGAGAAGGTTTTTGTTTTTATGCTTTATTTTGTTGAATTTAGAACCTTTTCTGTACCAGCAATCATCAGTGGAATGATTAAACAGCCTACAAATTTCACAAGGCACCCTCTTTTGCTTTCCCTTGTGATTATCTACAAGTACTGATGACTTAGATACTGAGTTTTTGTTCTTCAGCACATTTGGAACATCAGTATTTGTAGACAAATTGACAACAGCTGATGTGCTGACAACCTCTGAAGAGGTATTCTTCAGCACTTGTCTATCAACCCTTTTCCACTTATCAGTAGTTGTGCCATCAGCTTTTTCTACAACTACTGATGAGTGATTCTGACTTATCAGAAGCCGTGCATCTTTCTCTCCAGTGCCATGCCCATCTGACTTAACCAATTTTAAATTTAAGTCATTTGAAACATTTTCATTAGGATCAATTTCAATTAAAACACTATCCTGACATGTTTCATCCTGGATAACATTTGTACATCCAAGAGAATAAGAATAAGTTTCAATATCCAGAGTTTCAGACTCAGATTTGCATGCACTTGAATCACTTTCAAATGATTCTTCAGCATCAGACTTTTCTGAAGATTTGGTGTATTGGTATACACTGTCCCCTTCAGACTCACAGTTAAGATTTTTTGGTGTATAATCAGTTGGAGGAGCAGTGTGATTGTATCCAATACCAAACTTCACATTTGATGCTGTTTGCTTGTTTAACAGCAACTCAAACCCCTTGCAAGATTCAACCCATCTTGCACATTCTACTTGGGTTGCTGCAAGTGTTTGTTTCAGATCATTATGCTTCACAAGCATGACTTCCACTCTAGCTTTTTCATCAGATAACAAACATTTGAGTTTATAGATTTCAGACTCTTTTTCATTTAAAGCTTTTTCAAACTCAGTTTTGTTTTTAGCCACAGCCTTCTCTAATTCAAATTTCTCATTTATCAATTCTACATTTATTTCCCTAATGGAAGCAAATGCTGAAATACATGACTCTGAGCATAACTTAGCTTTTGATTCAGAAGATACCTGTGATGTTGAAGAAGATTGACAAGAGTTGTCAGTTGAATCAATAGCCATCAATGCAAGATTTCCAAAAGGATTGTCTCCACCATGTGGACCATTTTCAGAATAAGACTGCATGTTGAAGTCAGATAAATCATCAGGTAGACTACTCCAATCAACTACTTCAGGAGTAAAGAAACTCTGATGCTGTTGTTGTTGAGACTGTTGATTGGTTTGAGATTTGCTCGGATCAGGAAGAGCAGGTGATTGTGAAGGAATTAATGCTGGAGTGTGTGTAGGTTGAGGCATGTAGAAACAAGGATATGGATATGGCATAGGATTTTGTTGAACAAAGTGAGCTGGATAGAATTGTTGTTGACTAGTACCAGAGGATTGTGGTCCTTTGCTTGATGGGTTGTTGCTTGGAAAAGTCACAAAAGGTGCAGCAGAGTTAGAACCAGTAGATTTGCACTCCCTAGCAAAGTGACCAAGTCTGTGACACTTATGGCACCTCAGCTTCCCTTTGTCAAATCCAACTTTGGTTTTGCCAGATAATCCAGGGAACTTTCTTCCTGTTCGTTTATAGAACTTTTGTGATCTGATGTTGATTAATGCCATTTGACTCAAAATGTCCATCTCCTCTAGATCATCATCCGGGATTCCTTTCAAATCATCCATCACAAAACACAAGTTATCACCATAATTTCCTGCATTACCATCAACTCCCACAAAAGCATGTTCAGAATTGTTAGTAGAAAAATCAATATGTTCATCATAAGAACAGTCAGACCCATTAAACTCTGACTCCTGACCTATCAAAGCAGTGTTACCAGGAACAAAATCATCAGCAAGTTTTCCAGATGAAGACAGTTTTCTCTTCTGTTCTACCTCTCTCTCAAATGTTAAGAGTTTCCCATGAAGTTGGGTGAGAGATAGATGTTCTAGAGTTGCACTGGAGCGTAGGATAATAGTATAAGTATCCCATCTCTCAGGCAGTGATCTGAGAAATCTGTTATTCATCTGACTATTAGTATATTCTTGCTTAACCATTTTCAACTCAGAAATTAAACATGAGAAACGCTCAAATTGTTGAGTCAATGATTCACCCTTCCTATGAGAGAACGTCTCATACTGTTGGGCGAGGATTTCTCTTGTGTTTGCTAAAACCTCATCGGTGCCACCAAATTGTTCTTTCAGTGCAACCCAGAGATCATGAGCAGTATCATGATGCATCAAGCCTGAATAAATCTCATTAGGCAGAGCCATGGCCAGAATACCATGAGCTTTCGCATCAATTTCAAACAGTTTGATATCCTCATCCGAATACATATCAGACGGTTTCGGAATCATGATCTTAGTTTCAGGATCAGTGATCGTGGGTTTATATGGACCATGCACTACAGATTTCCAACATCCTGCGCTGTTAATCGACAGGTGATGTAGCATTCTACGTTGCCAAATGTTGTACTCACTCCGCACAAGCATCGGAGGCTTGGTTGCGGAGCCTGTATTGTGCGGATCATTGTTTGGAGTTGTCATGATCACAGATCCAAGCAATTAGACACAAGCTAATGCAAATTTCGATCAATTGATTCAAAACAAATTAATATTGAAGGACAAATCAACAGAAGTTAACAGAAAACTTCAATCTATAACAAATTCTTACTTAATCAGCTAAATTCGATCAATTAGAGAACAAATTTGAGCAGTTTCAGAGATCAATTGTTTAATCGATCAATGATTAACCTGCTCTGATACCAATTGTAGGATCAGATGTTCTCAATTGATTCAATAATAAAGTATAGCAGCGGAATTCAAAGTTGAATTAGCAGAATCATAGCAAGAACAAAGTTCAATCAAACAGTAAAGCACAAGTTTGTTATAGAGAGAGAATTCTGTAAAAGGAATAATTCAATCAATCGCAATAACTTCATTTTTTTTTACAAACTTGTCAACTGCCCTTATATAAAGACAGTGACGTCTGATGATGTCACATGATGTTGACACCTAACAGACAAAACAAAACAACTGAAATAACTAAACTACTGAGAATGTCTACAACATCTGAAGACATTCTCTTACAACTACTGAAGTATTAAAACTACTGAAGTAATAAACTAAAACATCTGATGAGTAAACTACTCATCAGACTTTTACAAGAACTGAAAGAAAACTACTGAAGACTAAACTACACACTACAACATCTGATGACTTACACTTCAGCTGTTGTATATCACTTTAGATCTTGTAACTTCTGTACATTGTATGTCAGCCGTTGTGTTCTTCTTCAGTTGTTATAAGTGCTGTGAGACTTAGAGATTTTTCTGATCAGGCTCATTGGTTCTTTTAGTCCAACAAACACTTGTGATTTCAAGTTTAATTCACACAATTTATGTGTTTACACATCGTTTTGTTCGATCCCAGCTATTCTGGTTTGATATTATTTGATTTTGTATAAATTCTGCGAATTTTCTAGTTAACGGAGTTAATCCAAAAATATCGAATTGTCACAGTTTGCATTGTCTGGCAAAGTGACCCTTCTCCGCACAATTATAACAAGTGACAGAAACCATGTCAAATCCAAACTTAGATTCCTTGTTCAAGTTAATGTCTTTACCAGTCCTTTCCACAAACTCCTTAGCTCTCCTGACAGCACTTGCTAAAGCCCACATGATGTCAATCCTTTCCATGTCATCTGGATCTATCTGAGAGTAGTCATCATTTGTCAGATAAGGATTTCCAATCTGTCCTGCTACCAGTTCATCATAAGAACTAACCAAAGTGGACAAAAGACCCATATGCTCTTTAGCAATCTCAACAAAATTCTCTGTCTTCAGACTTATGACAGGTTGGTGATGTTCCTTTTGAGAGCTGGATGAAGTTGATGACTGACTAAAATGAATCTGATTAGAAGATGGAGCTTCAGTCTTCTGAGAAACAAAGGTTGTTTTCAATGGAGCATGAGAAGATGATTTCTTAACAGTCGGAGTTCAATAATACAGTGAGGGGTCCTGGACTTGAGCTACTCTCTTTGCCTTGCACTTGTTCTCTATTTCTTGCTCTTTCAGCTTCTGAATGAAATCATTTATGTCCATATGTGCCATCATCTCATTCTGCTTAAGAACCATCAAAAATGACTCCCACTTTGGAGGTAGAGCATCTGCCAAACACTGAGTCTTCTTTTGAGTAGTAGTCTTAACTTCATGATTAAACAACTCGCTCAAAAGATGAAAAAATCTGGCAATCAGATCATCCAAAGATTCATTTCCAACATACATGACAACTGTTGAACTCTTTCCTCAAGGCCTTTGACTTGATGTTCTTCAATGCATCATTAATCTCATATCGTTGCTGTAAAGCATCCCACAAATACTTAGATGATGTAAACTGTCTGAACTGGTGGAAGATATCAGTAGCAATGGATTGAGACAAAATAGCATAAGCTTTCTTCTCATAATCATAAAGGTTTCTCTGAGGCTCAGTCATCCGTGTGACTAGCATAGTTGTTCCATCTTCATTCAGTGGCCTCAGATAACCTCCTTCAATCATCATCCATAAGTTAGTATCCACTCCATTGATGTGAATCTCAAATCTGTACTTCCAGTGTGGATAGTCATCTAAGGATAACAACTTGGGAGCTTTATTGGTGTTTCCTGTCTCAGTCTCTGTCAACAGCAACGTCTGAATACGATGATTCTGGTTCGTCATCAATGATAAATCTTCCATTTAATAAAGAACAACAAGATTCAACGCTTAGAAAATTTTCCAAACTGTTGGCCAAATGAAGCTGATACTAGCGAATGTCGGGGACCGAATGAAGATTATAATGGATAATGTGAAGTTGAGTATGACAACTGGGAGAATTGACCTATTCGGCGAATGACATGAGCAAATGTGGCTATTTGCCGAATGAAAAAACCTAAAGGAGCTATTCGCCGAATGAATGATCGAATGAAGCTATTCGGCGAATGAGTCTGTCGAATGGCTCTATTCGGCGAATGAGTGTGATGCGGCCAAACTTATTCGGCCGCCATGCTCATTCGTCCGATCTGATGTTTTCAGCAACAAAAATCTTGATAACTTTTGATTTTGGCCAAATCTATGCACCAAAATTGGTACAGAACACCATGACAATATTACCAACCAATTGGGATAAAGGTTTTGACAAAAACACCACAAAAACCAACTGATTTTGAATGAAACACTAGCTTGGAAGGCAAGAAACTTAGGGTTTTGACAGATTTCGAACAACCAATCTGAGATTTGATGATTTAGACTGGATATCGAGTAGAATCAAGAGCCAAAACCTCTGATACCACTTTGTAGGACCAACAAGAAGCTCGAAAACAACCCGATTCCAAAAGAAATCTACGGAATTGTGCGGAATCCTATTCCAGGGTTTTCCAATCGAAACCAACACCAACTGTGGTGATCCGAAGGTGTAGGAAGGACGTTTGAGTGTGAATCGAACACCACGGGTTGAGAATCGAACTTGGACAAGCAATGTCCGCTCAGATCTTCTAGGGTTTGACACTAGGTGCTCTGGGAAGAAGGAGGGCTCTGGAAAGTTAGGTTTGAAATGATTTGAACTTGTATTTATAGACTGTAGTCATTCGACCGAATGAGTGGCCGAAGCAGCTCATTCGGCTAATGACTATGTCGAATGGACATGTCAGTCGAATGAGACATTCGGCGAATGACTCATTCGATCGCCTATGTCATTCTCTAGGGCGTTCATTCGGCGAATGGCTTCATTCGTAGAGTCATTCGCTCGAATGGTCAGAATTCATACTCAAATATTAATAAACCAAATCAAACAATCATATAACCAATATTAAACATTAAGAACAATATATAAAGACAACTTCCATTAATATAACTTGAACTTTACATGATGGATAATACAAAATCGAACTAGGGACATATAGTGCATCTACAAGCATGAATGGAAACATGTCGTCCTCAGAAGGACATAGAGGGATTCTTGGCAAAAATACCTTTTTTCGGTGTGTTGACCAATAGCAATTTCTGCATCAATAATATTATGCTGGAACCCTTTACAAATCAACGTGTTCCGTTACAAAAACCATGTGATGGATCGATGTTTCGTAGCAAAATAATAGGGCAGCCAAGTTTTAATCGAAGCTTATGAGGAGGCAAGCCACTAATAGTAAGTGAGTTTAAAAACTCGATCGGATAAATGTTGTGACGATCATCTTCTACTTCGTCAAAACTGTAGTAAATATTTTCCTCCCCTTGAAAAAGGTCAATCATTTGATCATTAATCTCATTGACTCTTTCATTGGTGGTAGATAATATTGCTCTAGAGATTATATAATCAGAAGAAGACAAATTGGTTTGAACTGATGGAAAGATGACATTGATCAACTCTTTGATGGAGTTCTCTGGGGTGGTGAATGGAATGGTCATGCCATCAGGTATGCGAATAAAACTTCCTTCAACAGTCTCTTCATTTCCATCACCAACTCTTAAAAGAAAATCAGAAAACCAAGGATCATTAAGAGCTCTCATATTATTGGTCAAACGCATCTTTTTGGTTAATGACCAAAGAGGCGACACTCGTAGGCTCGCGTCTACAATCTGTGCTCAAGTGCCTCATTTAATAACCAATAAAACATGTCTGATGTCTCCTCCCATAACCATTATCTTTCCACCAAATGGAAGATTAACGCCTGAAATGTCTTGGAATGTTCGATCGACCGCGTCGATCGCTTTCCGTTTTGCCATCGAGGCTTCTTCAGAAATGATTATTTTGGAATACCTAATTAGTGCAGCAAAGAATTATTATCAAGATTAATGGGAATCTTGAACCTTGAGTGAGCCGTTCTCCCTCCAGGCATATTACCAGCTGCAACCCTGATGAAAGCAAAGCTTGTACAAAAATGTTTTCCTCGTTCCACCTGTACCATCTATAAAAAACACACCTAATAAATCATTATCAACATGCATCATGATTTCATCAAACACAATTCATTGGACAGAGTTAAGCAATTCTTTGGCACATAAGTGTTAAGCATCCACAACTATCTCGTACTCTTCTTGTACGACATCATAATTTTGAGTTTTCATATAATGACATCATGTATATATATAAAAGAAAAATGAAACCTCATAGTAAATAACTTTAAATGTATTTTATTTTTATTATGCCTTTATACACCCGACCCAATCCGATCCAACCCAATTTGAACACAAACGACCCTAACGCCTAGGCGGCCGCCTAGGCCGATTTTTACAACAGTACGTAATATGTTGTGTGTGTGTAAATATATGTGTGTGATATACTACTCATATATATACACACATATATATACATATATATATATTTATAAAAAAAGAAAAGAAAAGAATGAGCCATCTTATGGCCTAAGATTTTTTACAAGCTTGAGATTGAGCTAAAATTTTTGGTTTGAAATTTTTTTGAGCCGGCTTTGCTTGGCCTCATTGCAGCCATAATAAATTCCATTAAAGTCCAAGTTCAGTTTCGCACAAATTATATCTCAACTTAAGACGTGTTCCTCCATCCAATACACACAATAAACCACCATTTGAAAAACAATTTTAAAGGAAAAACTTTTTAGAAATCCAAACCTTAGATACTAGCAAGGGCTGCTTGTGATATAAAGAAAGAGTGTATAGTTATAAGCTCCATTGATATAACACGATAGTAACATTGCATAGGTGAGAGATAATAATGTTGGTTTTTATTTAAAAAAAAGTTATACTATGGTGATATATATAAAATTTTAAAATACCTTAAAAGTGAATAAAGTTTTTAGTTACCTTTGGGTGAAACATAATTGAATCAAAGTACATTATTGTGAAGTTGAGTTAAGTTTGGTTAAAACAGTTTAGAGCATCTCCGGGTAAATAGAGTTTTTAAAACCAAATACTTTTAGAAAGTCAATTTGATATGGTAATGTTTGCCCTAATTTTAACTTACTCATTTAGAAGGGACATAGATCATACAGCTGAATGTATGGCAGATACTTCTTTGGGGAATGACTTTTGACTAACACTTGACAAGAACTTTTGTATATTTTGATAATTGGTTTGATGTATGTTGAAATGTTTTCAAATTCATTGATTTAAAAAAAAAAAAACAACAACGTGTTTTAAAACTTACATACACATCAGATGAGATCGACAGAGCCTCATCTGGCAGAGACAAGGAACCAATGACTTGAGCAAAGTGGAATGAATGATGGCTGCATGTTTTGAACAAAATAGCTTAGACATCACTACAAGGAAAGTCACCTGTAGCGACGACAAAAGTCGTAGCAATAGCCCAGAAAAATCGTCGCTATAGGCTATAGCGACGACATGTGGTCGCTGATTAGTCATCGCTATAGGTTAGTCGCAATAGCTCAGGAAAGTCGTCGCTACACATGTCGTCCCTACAGATTAGGCTATAGCGACGACATGTCGTCGCTATAGGTGTCTGACACATTTTTTTTTTTGATCAATTTTTATTATGTTAATTATTTAAAAAAAAGAAATTTTTTTTCGAAATTACCTATAGCGACGACCTATAGTCGCTATAGAATGTGGTCAAAAAGTCAAACATAGGGATATAGCGACGACATGTCGTCGCTATAGATCAAAGTCAAAAGGTCAGATTTTGATCTATATAGCCCTACAAAAAATTTTCAATTTTTTTTTGTTTTCTGGAATTTCCAGTTTTAAACCTGTTTAATCAATAATAGTAGTTTTAACCTGCTGCAAATAAGACTTTATCAAACATCAAAATACATTCACATTCATATGTTTACATCCAAATCTCAAAGTTAACCAAACAACCAAGCATAACATGTTTAAGTTTGTTTATCAACCAACCAAGGATAACAAAGTTATAAGTGTTTTAAAATCCACAACTTCATCTATTCATCTTCATCTTCATCGTCATCTTCATCTTCTTCTTCCTCTTGATCTTTTTCTTGATTTGTTTCGAATCCGGGATAGTAGAAGGAGCTAGAGCCTTGGCCTCCTTGCATTGACATCAACTTGTTAATTTGTTGTTGCATCATTTCATTGATGCGTTGTTGCTCCGCCCAGCGAGCGTTTGCATCAGCAAGTTGTTGTTGCAGCTCATTTGCTGCAGGATGGTACATGTGTGGAGGCAGGTCTGGGGTTATACTTTTAACTTTTCTTCCAACGCCCCTTACGTGCCCACGCCGCTCACCCAATGAGCGCTGCAACACTTCCACTTCATCTACCGGTGTGTCATCACCACCGGATGTGGATTTTGCTTTGTTTAATTCATCACTAATATTCTCCTACATTAAAAACACAAGACAAACATATGTTAAATATTTGACAAAAATCCGTCAGCATAACTGCTGTAAAATGACTACCCAAAATGTATACTAAATGGCAACAAATCCTAATTCAAAAACAAGAATTCCCAATTCAATCAACAAATATCTAACAATTCATGTTCACCCATCCTATATGTTAAAAGGCAACTTTCAAATAAAGTTTAAATGAGTAAAACATAATATTATTGAACATCTATTACTTACCCAATGTTGCTCGGCTAATTGATTATACCATCCTGAGCTTCCCTTGAAATGCATATCCCTCCAGCCTTCCACATGTTGAGGCGCACCACCCTCCTTGACCTTTAAACAATAACAAATATTATCATTAAGATATCAAATAAAAATTAATGCATATTTTGATAACACTAAATTATAACCTCATCATAACGTCTCTGAGCGTATGATTGGGTCCCATGATAACTTCCATACAGCTGTTTTGATCTGTTAGCTGTATTCTTCAAAGATCTGTTTTTATATGTAGAAGTTGTAAACAGCCCATCAATAATCTGCACCCACTCTTCTGGGCCCATGCCCTTAGGAGGATTCTGCTTGGCTCTTTCTGTGTTGTCATAGCCTCCTTCTTTGTCAAAGTGCTTCTTTAGCTTTGTTTTCCGGTCTTTGTACCGGTTCGCACAGTCAACTTGAATCCCAAGCTTGATTCCATCCCAGTATTCAGTATTGTAATATTGGGCCAGATCAAAGTAATTCTATAAAAGTTGATATGATTAGAAAATAACCAAAAATATGAAACCAGTATACAAAAAGTATTAGTAAGTATACTAACATGGAGAGTGGTCAGAATAGACATCTTGACATCTCCCGGAACCTCCTGCCAGCTCCGATAATGAAATGGGGCATGTCTGTCAACTTCATTGGATATCAACCGAATAAATAGCTGATAATTTTCTCCAACAGCTCTGTATAAGTTGGAGGAGTAATCAAACTCAATTGGAAGTGGTCTGCTTCCATTCTTTTGGAATTTTTCATACAAGTTTAAGTTCTATCCAGAAGATCTTTGTCTGGTAGGTTTAGCTACATTAACACATGAAATTAAAAGTTACCAAATTGAATAATATGTTTAAGGAAATTAAAAATATATTATACTAGAAACTTACAAGATTCACAGCTGGTTGCGAGACATTCAACTCATCATTAACAACTAAGTTATAATCAGATGATTGGTTTTCATGTAATATATCTACTATATTAGCCCCAATCATACTTGGATGATCCCAAAGTTTACGATGATGAACATTTTCTACAACCCTCCAATTATCGGTTGTTCGAGAAGGATCTTGGAGATAAATCACTTGTTTAGCTTGTGTAGCTAAAATGTATTGTTCGTTAACAAACCACTCACGGCTAATATCAATTGCAATAATATTATTTTTCTTAACAAGGCGTTTACCCGATGTGTTGAACCATTTACAACAAAATACTACAACTGAGTAACTATTTACATAGTTCAACTCTATAATCTCCTCTAGTTGACCATAAAAGTGAGTACCATCTTCTCCTATTGTAACAACACCACTATTCTGAGTAGTGCGACGAACATCACAACTCTGTACCACAAATCTAACACCGTTGACTATACAAGCCGTGTACACATATGCATTCAATGGGCCATGTGCTAATGACTTTAATTCATTTGACAACTCCACGGACAATGATGATGACGACGACGACGATGACATATTTGATTTATATCGAAACCATGAAGAGAATCCTGTTTTTAGATCACGTCCGGGAAATTCAGATTCAAATTCACTATACAATTAACAAACATTATAGATTAGTTTACTAAAGCAACTAATATGAAAATTAACCAAGTAAATAAATACGCTTACGATTTGTAGTCTTTAATTTCATCGCAGCTGCTTAATACAAACCATTCCAATGATTTTCTAACATCTTCAGAAAGTGATATTATTTTCTTCTTTGAAATTGGGCGGCATTGTGATGAAAAAACATGAAGATGTCTCTTGGGAAAGTCAGAATCTGCGTTTCTATCAGGACGGTTGAATTTGGTTTGCATACCTTCAAGATACATAGAACAGAAGGTCAATGCTTCATCTGCAACATAGACCTCTGCTATTGATCCTTCAGGTCTGGCTTTATTTCTAACATATGCCTTTAGCTTCTTCATGTATCTTTCAAAGGGATACATCCATCTCATATACACAGGCCCACCAAGAATAGCCTCTTCAGGCAAATGAATAACTAAATGAACCATTATGTCAAAAAATGCTGGAGGATATATCAACTCCAAATTACATAGTATCTTGATCACATCTTTATGAGCTTTCTCCATGTTTTTCACATCAAGTGACCGTGCACAAATTTTTTGAAACACGGTGCAAAGATCAATTATTGTTGTTGAAACATTTGGGGGCAAACATCCTTGTACACCTATTGGCAACAATCGTTGCATTAAGATGTGATAATCATGAGACTTTAACCCGATTATATTTGAATTATTAGGAAGCACCTTGTTTTTAAAGTTCGAACCAAAACCATCGGGTAGTCTCACTCCTCTAATAAACTTACAAAAACGTTCTCGATCTGTAGGTGTGAAAGAGTAAGGGGCATGTGGTTGGTAAAACTTTTTGTTATTCTTAGTTAGCCAAAGATTTTTTCGAATACCCATCTTCTCTAAGTCTTGTCTTGCTTTAGGCGTGTCTTTTGATTTTTCATTCATTAGTGAAGTACCAAACAAACTTTCACACACATTTTTCTCCACGTGCATAACACCAAGATTGTGTTTTAAAAGAAGGGAAGACCAATAATCTAACTCAAAGAAGATATTTTTTTTGCTCCAATTCAACTCTGATGCAGCTCGCTTTCTTTTCACACCTCCATGACTTGGATGTTTACCCAGAACATGAATGGGAAGGCCTTGTAATTGTTTTAATATTTTTGCATTACTTAACTGTTTAGGAGGATCTCTGGTCTCCTTTTGGCCATTAGACAACAAATTTTTCCTTAATTTATGATTTTTAGTCAAAAATCGTCTATGACCAACAAAAGCTATCTTGTTAGTTATAGAGCACGAGGGTGTGTCTTCGTTACAAGTAGAACATGCTTTATAACCTTGACCACTCCATCCAGACAAGCTACTACGAGTAGGATAATCATTAATAGTCCACAAAAGAGCCGCACGCATCGTGAATATGGTTTCAGTGTGTGCATCTCTCATTTGTACTCCACCAGTCCACAACGTTTTCAATTCATCCACCAAAGACCTTAAAAAAACATCAATATCCTTTTCAGGAGATTTAGGGCCAGGAATTAGCAAATTTAACATGAAAGAAGACTCTTTCATACATAACCAAGGCGGTGTATTGTATGTTGTCAACACCACCGGCCACATACTGTAAGTCTGACTCATGTTACTAAATGGATTAAAGCCATCTGCAGCCAAACTCAAACGAACGTTCCTGGGTTCCTTAGCAAAATTAGGATATCTGTTATCAAATTCTTACCATGCCTTCCCATCAACTGGATGACGCATCATACCATCTGTTGAGCTACCGGTATTATGCCATATCATATCTTTCGCGGTGAATCTAGAACTAAACCTTCGTCGAAGACGTGAAGTTAAAGGAAAGTAACGCAATACTTTTTGTGCTACTTTCTTTCCCTTTGTGTTTTTGTCAGCCCATCTGCTCTCATTACAAACTGGACAATTTTGCATAAGAGAATTCTCTTTCCAGAATAGAGCACAACCATTAATGCAAGCATGTATAGACTGATATTCTAAACCAATTTTTCTCAGTTTCTTCTTAGCTTCATAATGGGAGGCTGGAATCTTATTTTCTTTTGGGAATGCAACTCTTAAAAACTCTAAAAGTTGGTCAAAGGAACTATCAGTTCATTTATTAATAACTTTAATATGCATTAATTTTGCCAAAAAGTTTAGGGAAGACATCCAATTACAACTAGGGTATAGCTCGGTATTAAGCTCCTTAAATAATGCGTCAAACTCCGTGTCTAAGCCATCTCCATACTCATTTACATTTTCGTCATATGTATTCTGCTCACCAATGACATCATCAAGTGCATCAAACATCTCATTATTTGTTAGTGGAGGATTATCTGCGTTCGTAGCCCACATTCTTTCAACCTCTGAAGCATTGGAATATTTCTCACCATGATATACCCATGTTGTATATGACTGTAGAAAACCACGGTCATGTATGTGGGCATAAATTGTAGCCAAATTCTGGAGTGATCGTTTAGAATTTGCACAACTTTTACACGGGCAATACCCTTTACCTTCAGCATTGACATGGTTCTTTGCAATCTCCATAAACTTATTAAGACCGTTTAAAAAATCCGGGCATCTCCGGTTTCGTAATTTTATCCAACTTTTATCAACTTCCATATTAGTTATCAACACATGAACCTAAACATGCATATCTAGATGAAATTTTATAAACACATAAATATAAACATACTTATAAAAAGTCATTGTTACAAAGGAAACATAAACAAGACATACAACATACCTAAACATATGCATACAAATGAAATTCATTCATCACATGGCTAAATATATTCAAAGATCCAAAAACAAAGATCCAAACATAAAAATACATATACAAATTCTAACCTTAAGTTAACACAAGTTAAACATATACACATTACATAAACATAGACTTACACACATACATAAGTTCATATCTTAATTTAGCTCAAATCATTTAACTTGATGTTTTCTAACATACACACATAACACAAACATAAATATATAACATACCCAAACAAATGTGTTTCATCAACATAAAATCCCAACATACTAATAACCCAACAAGAACATAAAAGTATACACATAATTAATTACATATACTAATATCCTTAAATTAACATAATTTGCATATTGTAATTCTATATCCCAACATAAAAATACATATCTAAATTCTAATCTTAACTTAACATAATAACCCAGCATACTAATAATCCAACAAGAACATAAAATTATACAAATACACCACTAAAGAAATGTGTTTCATCAATGAATAATACCAAAGAAACATGTTTCATCAATGAATAATACAACATCATTAACCATTTTTTACATTCACAACAATTAAAACACATTAAAGTTTCAAAATAAAGATACCTCTCTCGAATTAAGGTTCCAAAAATCTTCAACACGAAATCTTTTTTTGCATAATCACATACATTACAAAAAATATGAAAAAAAAAATTAGTAAATAAATTCATATGAAAAAAGAATTAAAAAATTACAGAAAAAAACCATACCTATGAAGAAGTGAAGGATCCAACAATTTATAATCACAAAATCAAACCTATCAACATATAAAATTCATGAACACTTGAAAATATATGAAAAAACAAAAAAAAATTGAAAATTTAAGAAAAAACACATACCTATACAAATGAGATGATCCAAATCATCCTTTTATCATGAAATCGCCGAAATACGAACCAAATAACTCGAAATCGCCTCTTAAAACCGAAAAATGGAGAGTTGGAGAGTTTCTGCGAAAATGGGGGCTCTGCGAATTTTTGGGTATATAATACCTATAACGACGACCTGTCGTCGCTATAGGTAAACGTCGAAACCGATGAGCGCATTAATTGTACTGACAAAAGCACTTTTGTCTTCTTCCTCGTCTATAGCGACGACATTTAGTCGCTACAGTAAAAAAATAAAAAATTTAATATATTCCGACTATAGTGACGACATTTAGTCGCTATAGATATTTCCTAGAACCGCCAATATTTCGGTCAAACGCGCCTTTTTCACCGTGAGCTATAGCGATGACATGTCGTCGCTATAGCTTAAAAAGCCTGAAAAAGTACTTTTAAGCTATAGCGACGACATGTCGTCGCTATAGCTCAATCTATAGTGACGACAACCTGTCGTTGCTACAGCCTTTGTCCCATTAGTTACCATTTCTTGTAGTGCATATTTTTAGCAGTAAATATGTGTATGTTAATGATTTTGTAATGATTTACTCGTAAATAAATAGTGTTGTACTTTGGTTTGGGTTAATTAACTTATGTTTAACTATCGTGTTCATGAGCAATTTTGTCCAAATTACGTGTCATGGAGACTGTCATAGTCATATGTTCAATACACACACATATAGGTAGGTCTGTAAACGAAGCGTTCGCTTACTTAATAAATGAACGTACACGAACATAAAATTTGTGTTCGTTTAACTAAATGAATGAACATGAACAGTACACCTAGTGTTCGTTTATTTATGTTTATAAACTGTTCGGTTATGTTCGTTTTTTTTGTGTTCGTTAATGTTCGTTTATGTTCGTTAACTATGTTGTGTTAGTTTATGTTCGGTTAACTATCTAATTTACGAATGATATGTATTTACATTTAAGAGACTTGTAGTATGTGTTCGTTTATGATTGTTCAACGGTGTTCATTTATGTTTGTTCAATAGTGTTTATGTTCGTTTATGATTGTTCAATAGTGTTAAATGATGTTCATTTATGTTTGTTCGTTTATTTTGGTTCGTTTGTGTTCATGAACAGTTCGTTTAATTTACTAATGATCGAACACAAACGAACACGAACATATTCATTTTCCTAATAAACGAACACGAACACAAAATTCATGTTCGTTAATGTGTTCGTGTCCGTGTTCGGTTAAATTTAAATGAACAAACACGAACATACATGCGTTTGTGTTCGTTCGATTCGTTTACAGGCTTACATATAGGAGAGGGTTCAATAGGATACCTTTATCTTGGGAAAAAAACTTACAAAACTAATTATAATCTTTATCAATCAATTTTGTTTTTCGTTTATTATTTTTCATTTTTTTATTATAAGGTTAAATTTGTTAACAAAAAGAAAAAAATAAAAAAATATATATACTACTCATGTTATTACATGCATGTAACTTGTATACTACACATGAGAGTTATATATTTGTAAGTTTATAATTTCCATATACGTAGCCTCATGATTTATATATTTTTATGAAAAAAATGTTTGTTTATAACATTTTTAAGCAAATAATAAAAAATCATGAATTTTTAATTTTAAAAAAAATGATTGGTTAATAAGAGTTTTCTTAGTTGAATTTCTTTAGAATAAGAAGTTTTCTTTTGAACTCTCATGTATGTGTGTGTGTGAGTATATGTATCTAGGATTGAAATAAAATATAACTGATCACTCTTATTGTAATAACATAAATAACTCTGCCAAAATCATTCCTAATTTAAAATTTTGTTTATCATCATTGTAACACATTAATAATACTTTCTTATTTTATGTGTATGTGTAATTCATCATTGTTTAATAGTTAACATCATTGTAAGTTTTAGATTTAAACATTTTTAATGATGTAAGCCATAAATTTACAACGATTTTAATTTTTAAACGCTGATGAATTTGCACAAATACATAAAAGAAAAAAAATGTTCTACATGTGTATGATGTTAATAAAATCAAAGATTAGCTTGGTTTTATAGGAGTTATTTGAGTTAGTACAATAAAAGTATGTTATGAAATATTTTATCCCAATATATATATATATATATATATATATATATATATATTTATATGGAATAGTCTCATTGTTAACATTACCTAAATGCGTTAACCGAATAATCATATCTTTTTAGTTCGAGGTTCACATTAAAATTGATTCAAGTGTATAGACTTTTTCTTTTTAATGTGAGCCAGAAAGTAATATTAACTTTTTACATTAATTAAAAAAAGTCTAGACCCTTAAACCAACTTTAATGTGAGCTCAAACTAATAAGATGTTGTTATTCAGTTAACTCATTAATATAGGTTAACAATTGAACTATTTCCTATACACACACACACAGATTGTATCGTGTGAAAACTCAATCTTAGAGAGAAAATCCTTAAACCTTATTCAAGCTGTTGATTTGGAATTTTAAAATAAATATGTGGCCCGCATTAAACTTAAACAAAAAATTAGGTTTTGAATAAAAAATAAATTTTAATGTGGGTTAATATGGGTCATATATATATTTTCATGATTCCAGATTAATTGTTGAGATAAAGTTTAATAATTTTCTTTATAAAATCGAATTTTCATATTATATAACCCCTATATATGTATGTGTGTGTGTCAAAACATCATGTTCAAAGAATTTATAGATCTTGTTAGCATTTACATAAAAAGATCGGCATACTTACAGGAATTCGCCTAACTTATTTGCCTTGCTAGTTGCTACACATGAATACGTGCTATAAAATCATCTCATTTAAACAAAAATCACATGTACCGAAAGATATTCAAATCTCGATCAATGTCCACATGTTCCTTTCAAACTTGAATAATACAACATATTACATTAACACACACTTAAAAATTAAAATCAACCTAATAGTAGCACGCTTAAAGGCCCTGATAGCACCCTTAATAAGTGGATCTAATAGTGGACCACTTACATCGGTTGATGCAATATATATACTATGTTGTGCAATTGTAATCATCCCATGCACAACACGCATTGTACGTCACGAGTGAGGTGAGTTGAGTAAGAATTACATCAACCCGAGTTTAGAACACTATGAGTTAATTTAAAGATGGTTTAACTCTACCCGAATTTGAATTCTACTGAACTCATGTTGCACTTATTCAACTTCCTATATGTAAATCGTACATTATAGGACTTGCATTTACTTAAAAATGCAATATATGTAAGCAAATTGTAAATTATTAGCATCAATACATAATATGGATTACATTTATTTTAACATGTTATATGAGTTTCAAAAAAGTCTCTATGTCACGGTTCACATACATCTACATCGTATTTCATTCATACATCAATCGCATTCACAAGAATTGAGTATGATAATTTTGTTAATAGATTATCTCACCACACCATACTCAAGACAAAAAAAAATCATCCTCCATAGAATGTGGATCATTTGCAATACCACAAGATTGTGGATTTCTAGATAATCCCCTGCATGTATACTTATCATTTTCAATACCAGATTGTAATTACCCGATTTAACTTATTATTAAAATATTCGATATGTGATTTAATTTTAAGTTAAATTGTGTTGTTATGTGTTTATTAGTAGGTTAAATATTTATTCATCTGTAAATATTAAAAAAATGTTAAAAGGGTAATTATAAAGGTGGGGGGCTAAAACTGCCAATAGTTGAAAGTTTAATTAAAAGGGGGTATATATACTTGGTCAATGCTGGTCAAACCTAGATTTGTGTTTGGGGAGAAAAAGGAGGTCGATGACCAAGGGAAGAGAACAAGGGTTTCAAGTTTTGTGACCAAATTCGTCATCAAATCTCGTTTCAAAAGTTAATGCAAGCTAGGATTTGGATTCCTCTTGTAATTTCACAACTATATGTATGTAATTTCATATGGGGATGGTTAGAGGATGCAGAAACTCAAATTTTGGGTTGTTTGTGTAATCCAAATCATGAGATGATGTTATTAATGTTAGAAAACAACTAAATAATCATCTTTTATGTTAAAATAGATTGAAAAGCCTAGAGATTGGGGTTTTGGTATTTCATGGGTTTTATGAAGTCTATCAACTTATGGAGTAAATGATGAATTTTGTGATTGGGTGTTGTGTTGATTACATATGTGCAGAATTTTGATCAAAGATTCATAAAATGAGGAGTTTGAGACTTTGTATGTTTAAAATGGATATGAATGAAATTGAAAGAATGGTTATAAAAAATGGATGAAAAATCTGCACATAAGGTGTTTGAGAAAATGCCTCAAACAACCTTAAGTACTCAAATGATTTGAGGTTTTGGTGAAATTGGGGGTAATGGCTAATTAACTTAATTGTATGATTTATATGTACCAATTAGGTATATATAGCTAGAATGAAAGGAATTGATGGTGAATTGGTGATTTAGGAGAGTTGACTACTAAAGTCAACTAGGGTGATAATGGGTCAAAGGGGTGTGAGTTGGTTTTCTTGTATGTTATTCCTAGATTGAATGTGTATATATGATTATATGATCTAGGAAGTGGAAATACAAACCAACGATCCGGTAAGGAGAAGGTTGAACCAAGTGGAACTAAGGATTTAGGTGAGTAAACCTACACATGATTATGCAACCATAAAACATAATAATGATTTTGTTAAATGGTTGACTTAATTGCACTACTTGATGTAGTTACTTGTATTGAAATGTTGTTTGTTATGTATGCATAACTTAAATTTGTGTAAATGTTTGTTAGATTATAATTGACAAACTATGGGGGGGGGGGATACACATTCTTGTGAAATATGAAGTAAGACCACAACTTGGTGGCAATGGTGTGATGATCCACATTCGTGTGGAAGTATGTATAAGTCCATACTCTTATGGCAAAGGAGATGATCCACATTCGTGTGGAAGTTGTTGTATTACCACTATTGAGTGGCATTTGAGAATGATCCACATTCGTGTGGAAGAAAATGGATAGAGGTAAAAAATGAACTGGGTCAAACGACCCGTTAAGCAATATTGTGGTAATTACATGTTGTAAGTCACCAAGATAGGTTAGGGACTTAAACATATATTAAAATAGTGTCATGGAATGGATTTAGAGGTAAAGGATTGAGCGAAAGCGATCGGAAATGGTCGGAGATAGTTTGGCATTTGAAAATGGTGAAATTGTCAGGTCTGGGAGTATTTTAGCTAGTTGGAGTATTTTACACTGTTTGTGGAGTATTTTATGCCAAAGCCTTCTGTTTACGCCAGGGCAAGGGCGTATAATACGCCGGATGGAGTAAAATACGTCGGCTAGGGTTTTTCAATGCCAAATTTCATTACCTTGTCGGATTTTCATCCGTAAGGTGTACAGGGTCATCTCACTTAGTCCTTTTGGACTAACACTTGACTATTTGGTGGTGTTTACAGGTCAGAATTAGGATCAGCTACGAATGGGATGATCGGGATACTAAGGATTGAACCAAGCTTGTAGTAGTTTGCTAATGTTTTGATAAAACTAACTTTTGTAAATCATTGTAATTTTTTTAAGGGCGGTTAGTGTTAACTAACAACTATGTTTTAGAAGTTTTGAATGTTAAATTATGATCTAGTTGGGTTATGCAACTCACGTAACTTGAAAATTTTTGGGACCTGTTTGTAAATTCCACAAATTTGTCAAATGTTATGTTATGTTATGGGAATTGGGGTGCCACAAGTTGGTATCAGAGCCAATGGTTTGAGTAAATCAAGTGTGTGATTACTCATTTGATCTCAAACTTTTGTGCTATTGGTATGGGGAGAAGGGTTCGATCCAATATCCAATCACGTAGCCGAAGACCTGAGGTTAGTAATTGTGATTACATTTGATAAGTAAATGTAATTGATTTATGTGTGCATGCAATTGCAATTGATCTGTAATTGTAATTGTTGTAATAAAGATTTGATACATTCGATAGGTGAATGCATGTGTTAAATATGTGATATGCGAACCGAAACTCTTAAACAGCACTGGTAGCTTCGAAATTCCATATTTAATGAAAACCCTATTATTTTACATTGTAACATAAACGAATTCGATTCAATTGATTGGTGAGTATTAAACATTGAGTTCGAAACCTCGTATATCCCTTTTTTTACATTGTGTTGATTAATAGTCAAATTAAAACAAGGGTTGAACTCGTTTGGGATCATGGAACCGAAGCCCTATAATTGCAGGATCAATGGTGAACGGATAGGGGGTCAATTGGAACCCAATTGGGTTTGGCTGGGATAACAAAGGGAACCCGGTCGGTCAAGGGTTAAAAAAATTAGATCTTGGGTCTAATGCAATACCCTAGTGGACTGAGATGGTAGGAAGTGTGTGTTGCGTGTGGTAGGTCGTGGGTTCGAAACCATCCTTCACCAGTTTTGAGCCGAAAACCTAGTTTTGGTGTTTGATCACATTTTCTTCATTTTGACTTCGCTTTAGTCCGTTCAACTTTCGTTGGAAACGAAATGGAATCCAGAACATAATGAATATATAAAACAAAATATTCTAATAGGATCTCGATCGCGGATATATATATATGAATATATATTTGGGATAGTATATGTACATGTACACGATCTGAATATATATTAAACTAGTTAAACTCCATATGTGTGGATGTCTACACAATTTGACATTTCAATAATACAACGATATTGTAATAGCACAGATTCCTCGTAGAAGGTTATCTACGCGATTTCACGAGCATTTGATCATTCAATTCGCATTCTAATGTGCGTACACGTCCCCTTTATACATTTTACTGTTTCGGGGGAGAAAACATGTGCAATCAAACATTTTTAGATACGTATCACTTGCATGAGTTAGCTATTTACTATAAGTGCGAACATAACACTAGAAGTCCGTACATATCGAACCGATTAGTTTGCCGTAGTGCAAAGAGTGGTAGTTGAAGATAGATCTATTGGGTTTGACAAGCCTCACTTGGTAGATGGTAGATCTACGCAACTGTTTAGCTGACCAATTTAAACATTACTATTGTTTGTGTTGGACAATAATGGAAAGGTAACCATTTATTCAAACAGCCAGCTTAGGTGTCGACCTCTTATGTAAATAGTACAAATGACTAGCTATCATGACTATGCAATGTGTGATTATGTGATCTGCAAACATTACTTACAAACAGTTGTTTAAACATTTGTGATTATTTATACAAACTTGTGTACACACCAACCTTGTGTTGACTATACTTGCATGTTTTCTCAGGACGCTAAGACACAAGCACGAGCAAGCAGGGACTAGGATGTTGAGTCTCATGCATTATTTGAGTTTAATTGTTTCGGATTGATTGTTTAAACATTGTAATTCATGTTTTGCAACTGTCATGTTTTGTTATGGATTTTCAAACGCTTTCGTAACGCTACTTATTGTTTATTACAATTGTGACCAAATTATGCTTGAAAAGCATATAGAGGTCTTTCGCTATGCCTAATGACTATGATCTTGGTATGGCACGTTTCAAATCGTATGATTCCGTTAGTGGGAAAATGAGGGTGTGACACACATAAATCATTTTCCATACTAATACGAAACATCACGAAATCGGTCATATATTGTTTCATTAAACTAACAATTACCAATGATTTTTATGTAGTTCACGGAAAAAAAAGACTTACATTACGGCACACACCCTGTCTTTCCTGGTGCTTGTTTTTACAACGTAGAGAACATAATTTATTTATAGTGTCACATGACTATACCATAAAAACATGAAATACAACAGATCGAATGATAATAAATAATAAATGCTAAATTGAACTCTATCATTTGTTGTGGTTTTCGAGTCTTCTAGTCATCGACTGTCTTCATAATCTTAAGTCTTCATTGGCATGTGTGGTGACAAGCACTCCCTAATCAACAAATACATAATACTTTTTATTTATAATCTATCTATCCAAATTAACTATTAGTCTTGATTTCTCTAGCCCCAAAAATCTCCCCTTATTTGCTTAAGATGAATGTAAACGAATGTAGAAGTATGATGAAACAAACATGAATAATAAGTTTAAACTTGTGTTGAAGCTTTTCATGTTTCTTTAACCGCAACCATCTATATTTAACTTTTCATGTTTAAACTTGTGTTGAAGCTTTCCATGGCTTCCATTTATCTTCTCTTTCTCTAATGAAGCCCCCCCTACAATTAACAAACTTAATCTTTAATCCCACCCTAAAGGATATCAGTTAATCGGGTGTTGGTCCAAGTATGGGAATCCCAACCTTTCTTGTAATAAACATGTGACAATAAAGGTTCAAAGTGAATATAAATCATATCCTAACAATTTGATTCTTGAGAGTTTTTAATGTAGAAACAAGAAATTTTCTTTGATACACCACTGATAACATAGTTGACTTCAGTTTCAATCAATCTCCACCTAAATAATGCTATAAATAACTGACATGTGAAACCCATCAAGTATTCAAAAGTAAGTTGTGTTTTTTCGGAAATTGCTAACTAGCAATATGTTCCTTGTAGCAAATCTAGAACACCAATTTGTACTTACATAATAGACGTTATTAACTCATTTTTATTTTCTAATGATGTGTAAGTTTCAGCTGTATCATGCCAAAAGGTATGAGGGTACGTGTGTAGGGCATGGAATGGTTAATAACCCACGGATTTTGAACTAACCCAAATAACTCCACCAAGATCAAGCCCAATCATAGATTTTTTTTAAATTGTAACACATGTAAAACACTTTCTTCTTTTACGTATATGAGTGTATTTGTCACCGTTTATTAATTAACATCACTAATGACTATGAAGCTACAAATCACGTTCCTTGGTTCTATAAATTGGTCGAAAAAAATAAACCAAGATAAATTTGATCCAACATTACAAGAACCAAAAAAATGAAATCTTCACCACGCTAATCATTGCGTTCTTAAAATTTTGACCAGGGAACATTTTCAATTAAATATTGAGAATTGGTCAATTACATGATTAAGGGAATGAAACATAATGTATTGCTAAGATGGCAGGTGATGATAATAACACATCATGGAAGGCGTTGGCGTAGCTTAGTGAAAACCGGGGCACCCCTTGTTTTTTCGTGCAATAGTGTATATTTCCCGATACGTAGTGTAAAATTTTTTAAAAACCTTTATTTCACCCCCCCGGAAAAAAAATTATTTCGCCCCCCTAAAGTTTTCGTCAAGCTAGCTCCGCCACTGATGGAAGGTAGGATTGTCGGATACAGAACTCACATGGGCTGAAAATAGAATAATTTCTTAAAATTTGAAATTGAATAAAATAAATAGAGAACCATATCGAAACCCAAATACTTACATGAAACTAGAATGCCAGATGCATCTTTAGAGATCAAAGAAATCATCTGATATAACCAAATTTAGGTGGGGTTTTTACAAAAAAATAGGGAGAATCATAACCCTTTTTTTTTCAATATATCAACACAAAAACCCAAATAAGTTTCCCGAACAGAGAAAAAAGATCTTCAAAAACTTTCAAAAAACTTCACAAAATCAGAGTATTGAGCATAAGTATGACACAATCACCGGTTAAAATAATAATCTTGGGAACTTAGCTCTGATACTAATTGTAATATTAGTGACGTAATAGATCTATCCTAGTTTTGCAAAGATGAAGCATTTTAAGGACAATGAAATTCTTGAAGATGGGTGAAGAATAGAAACAAGAATTTAAGAAGTAATGTAATAATTAACAGTGTAAAACATATAAGATTTAATAGTTAATAAGGTTACACTACCTACCTCTCGCATGCTCTCAAACGCCATGCAGAGTTCAAGAAACCAGAAGTATTCAAGCCGAGTACTTGAAGTACTTGGGTTGAGTACTTAAGTTCTCGGCGAGAACTTGGGATCTGAAAACTTCTAGCATAAATATAGGTGCCTGGGGAAAGGTGAGATCATTTGGTTAGTGTCAAGGAGCTCTAAAGTATTTGTAGATTCTTGCTTCCAATTATCTAGTAATCTCAAATTTAACCCAAGGAAGGAAACGACAAGGAAAGAGAGAGGGACGAGTTGGTAACGCCCGGGTAAGTCTTGAGTTCACCAAAAGACCGTTTGAAACCCAACGAATTGACTTATGAGTCATAGTGTCTTATTTACATATTCATTAAGTATTAGTGAAGCCTCACAAGCATATCTCTCATGCACATCTAGCCTAATGAGTTTTGGGTGACTTTCATAGACCTTTGACTTTAGGATTCACAATGACCTATCAAACCAGAAACTTGGTTGGAAAATAGAACGGTTCAAATTATGGGTTTACAATTATTGAAAACATTGAACCATTGAAGAACATGTAATTTGATCCAGAAATAACTTTCCGTGAACTTGTACTCACACCAAGACCATGAACCATTTGATTAATCGATACTCTAAGAACTTAGACTCGTGAACTTGTAGAGATTCGAGAACTTGAAGGTATTTGAATACTTGTATGTTTTTGAGAACTTGTGACCTGTTTCTGAACTTGGTCTGGTTCAAATTCACTTATGTTCGTATATTTAATAAATGAACCAACACGAAAATAAAATTTGTGCTCATTTAATTAAATAAACGAACATGAACACACATAGTGTTCATTTATTTATGTCTATGAACTGTTCTGTTATGTTCATGTATTTATGTCTGTTTATTTGAGTTCGTTAACTATCTAATGTCCGTTTATGTTCGGTTAACTATCTAATTTAAGGATGTTATGTATTTACATTTAAGAGACTGGTCGTTTGTTTTCGTTTAGGCTTATTCAATTGTGTTTGTTTATGTTTGTTTAATAATGTTCGTTTATACTTGTTCAATTATGTTCATTTATGTTCAATTTCGTTTGTTTATTTTGGTTTGTTTGTATTCATCAACAGTTCGTTTAATTGTTTAACAAACGCACACAACCGAACACAACCAAACACATTCATTTTCTTGATAAACGAACATGAAGAAAAAATTCATGTTCATTAATGTGTTTGTGATCGTGTTCGATTAAATTCAAATGAACGAACATGCGCATGCTTTTGTTCGTGTTCGTTCAGTTTGTTTACATGCCTATTTCTCAATCTTTTTTTTTCATCTCTATTATACCCTGAATTTATTTTTCCTAATCTCACCCATGGCTTCTTTTGCACCTGTTTAACTAGCTTGTTCAACCATTGGTCATCATAAAATACATCACTTAGTTCCACCGCCGATTCAAAAGTATTCGGTCTGTTTGCTTCCACAAAAGCACGGACTTTTGAGGCAGTCCACATATATAACACTTGATCCTTTTCTCAATGGTACTCACAAGCATGGTTGTAGAAGTCGCTAGGCGCTAGTCGGGCAGCGAGGTACCGCCTATGGATTAATCGGCGCTAAGTGGATTGGAATTTTTATATGTAATTTTACAAATATTTATTATATACACACATTAATATCAATAATTTAATATAATACTTCAAATATATTAAAAAATAAACTTAAACATACTAAGTCAAGTACTTCAAATTACAAACTTAAACACAAAATTCTGAGTTTATAGATGGATTTCGATATTTAGTGGCAGGATTCAATGTTTCAAATGTTGGATTTGATGTTTTAGAGACATTAAGTATTTAGGGTGGAGAAATGTCTCGAATAATCACTTATCTGGCTCATTTTTACTCGAAAAAAGCCAAAAAAACCAAAAAAACCAAAAAAAACCAAAAAAAAATAGGCTGCCTAGAGCAAAATCGAGAAGGAATCCGGGCCCCTATCGCCTAGGCGGCCGCCTAGACCGATTTTTACAACCCTGCTCACAAGAAGGAGCACTAGATGTGCCATCTTGTTAAACTTCAAGGTGTTTAGATAATGAGTCATAGTACTATCCTTCATAGATAGAAATCCATTTCCACTATGTCAATTTCGTTTTGAGGGAAAATATTTCAAATCACTAACTCATTCCGGTCTTTCCATTTCATCTTTCTCAGAGTGTAAACTCATATAATTTGCTTGATCATCGTCCACTCGTACTACACCACAAACACAAATTATTGAGCAACATACTTGATTGCTTGATCCTCCAGATACACATTAAGATTTTTCCTGGGAACATGAGGGAGGGAAAAAAACAACCTTGGAAAGCTCCCTAAGTACATCCTTTGGCTTTGTCTTAGGCCGTTTGGATTCAAGGTTCCAAGGTGAACGATATGTACATTGCTAATAGTTTCCTCCGTAGGAGGAGTATATGTCTTTCCTTTCAAAGGGTGGACATCTCAACCCTTACTAGCAGTTAATTTTTTCGATCCATGTGTCCCAACTATGACAAGATAAAAATATTAACATTCTTATTTCAAGTAATAGTTTGGAATATGAATACTGTAAATGGCTAATGATGTTGTTAAGGTGTTATTAACTATTTACTTTACTCATGGCTCTAAACATTCCTTGTCACAAAAAATATTTTCATTTAAACATTTTACTCTATAATTATACTTTAACCTTAGTGATTTATTACCAGTTGTGTCTTTAAGATACCTGGAATGCCATTTTTACATTGTGGTCCCATTTTTAGTTTTACTTTACGCATCAAAGTGCCGAAATCTCTTGAAATGTGGCCTCTAATAGCAACGTGTAAGACCACATACACAATAGAAGCTTTACTCCTTAAATTTACTCATCCATATTTGAGGTATTTTTCATTGAAGCGGAAATTTAAAATATACTTAGTAATCTAAATACGACCATATACTCAATAGACAACTTTGTTCATAACAGGAAATGCCAAGTATAAAATAGCAAACATATGTAGAGGTCGGTAGCCTTTTAAATTGATACATAGATGGTCTTTATCTTTGTCTCTTGAAGCATACATGTCAAACTGATAAACATACAAATACTAGCAATGTTAAGTGAATTTAAGTTTTTTATATTTATTTAAATAATAAGGGTTCGATGTGACAATTCGCAATTTCCAGGTTAGTATTATGTGCATTATTCTTAACTAAGTCTTATTAAAATTAAAATAATCAAAACAAAACATTAGAATAAATTGAAAACTCATGAATCAAAGAAAGAACAATGACACACATTTGAGACATAAATTGCAAAAATTTTGCGAAAAAGGCAATGCGGCATGCGTAATTGACAAATTCATGACAACCCGAACTTTCTAGTCACATTATATTCCTAATGGAATGTAAATGAGAGTATAAAAATGGTGGTTAATCAAATGTAACAATTACCGAAAACACATGCAAAAAAACCGAACAAATGATCACGAAATATTGCAAAATCTTAAAAACCTTAAATCCTTTCACATTGAGACACTCTAATCTGGTTTGAGAGATAATTTGAGCCAGAATATCTGCCCAAACTTGCTAGAGAAGTTAATTAGCTATAAAATTCACATTGTTGACTCTTCAGGTCAACACTTTTGCATCCTTCACACTCAAATTCGACCAGAGCCTTCTCTAACATTCCTGGAGCTTCACACAACTTCTAAACATAATTTAGAATGAATCCCTACTGGGAATCAAGATCAAGAACAAGTGGATTCAAAAATCAACCTTCAAAAGTTGATTTTAGTGGGTTTTCAAGCCAATTTTCAACCAAGTAAGTTCTAGTCTCGATTTTTGATTACCATGAAAAAGGGCAAAATTGTCCAAAAACCTGATTTTTCAAAGTTATCCAAATCGATATTTTTCTTCACCAAACTCTAGATATATGTTAAATATTAAGATCTGGAGATTTTGGCACGGTAAAAGTATGAAAAAAATCGGTTTTGGCACGCAAAGTTTGCCTTGACACGCTGAAATGGGCTCAGCGGCCCTGTGGCACCACATTGGCACACCGCACACGAAATGGCCCCGCGGCCCTACACCGCACACGGATGAGGCCCCGCGGCCCGGCCAAGTCTGACGACTTTTTCGGCCAACTCCGGCGACTTTACCAGCCACAAAGTCGTTGCCGGCGAAATTTTCCAGCGAATATTCCAGCCAAGACCTAATTTTGTCTGTTTTGAGTTCCAGACTCAGTTTCGCTATTCATTTCGCAATCCGACGAGCGGATTTCGATCTAAAATACCTTTTCTTGATCGATTTCACGTTCCGGACTCCATTTTGTGATCCGTTTCACAATTCGGTGACTCGATTTTAATCTAGAAGCCGATTAAGACTGCAGTTTTGATACAAAAGTTAATTTCAGACCAAATTATGTATAAGTGCACAGCTTACTGATTTTTATCAACTCATGTGAGTTCACGACCCTCTTTTCTGTATTTTGGCTTTCGAAACTCGAGGGATGGGAAAACATAAATTGTCATTTGAAACACCCTGATTATTGTGAAACATAAAGTTTTGACTAAATATTGGACTATGGAAACAGCGAAACATGAAACCTGATTGAATCAGGTGAAACTCGAAACGCTTTTGATACACTTTGTGAAACATGAAACCTGATTTGTATAAGGTGAAACTCTAAATGGTTTTGATATATTTTGTGAAACATGTAAACAATTTTTTTGTAAACCAATTGGTTTAAACACATGACAGTGGTTTGAAACACATGACTGAACTTATCATTATTACACGGGTTACACATTGGTAGCTAAGTTCCCTATTCTGTAACCGTTAATAAGAGGGGAACATGATTATTGGGAATAGATTCTATTTGAGATTGACAATCTACGCCCGTGGTTCATAGCTAAAACCACGACTAGAAGTCGAGCGGGCACTCAATAAGGCAAAACATACAATGTCTCGCAACAAGGACATTGGGAAGGGGCAAATTCAAATCATCAGTTTGGTTATGGGAACCCAGGAGTTATAATGTACTGTTAGTTAGAACTTCACGACATTGTTGGTTTGAACAATGTTCCCACTAGAAACCAATGTTTTACACCCAGTTTGGGACACAAATATTGTTTAACTCTTTTTATGAAAATACTTGATTGGATACATTGATAACATACATTTTGAAATTCTAAAACTTGTGAACTCACTAGGATCTGCTAATTGTTTAAAATGATGTTTTCTCAGACACATAATGAAACATGGGGTGGAGCTGTGTAACATTTGTACATTAGTCTTGGTAATCATGAACAGGAATAGAACAGTGTGTACTTGTTATTCTATATGTCAATGTGATTCATATGTACGTGCTTGTGTGTTATAGAATTTCTTTAGTATTAAGGATAAGTATATATTTATTTAAAGTAAGTTGCGCTAGGCAAGGACTCTATTGTATTATATCGAAATGGTGGTGGGCTGGCGGCTGATAAGGCAGGTAGCCGGACTCTATGTATGCCCTATACATAAACCGCATTCTATGTAATGGGATAGTGTTAGTGCGTAGTTTTATGATGAATATTATGACAAACAAATCATTTAAACAAATCGTAATGCGTAAGCGAGACTCAGTATCATTATGGGTGATGATCCATAAAGATATAAATGTTAAACTTATCATTATGAGTAAACGTTAATAAATTCATACAATGACCAAAAACGTATATAATTACGAGTATACACGTAACTATATTCGTTATATGGTTCGAAAACGAACGAATAGTAAAAATAAGTAAAATATTATCTTTTACGTTTTACAATTTTGAAACTCATCTAAAACAACCAAAGAAATATAAATTACAATTCACATTATTCATTTACGTAATCGTTACGACGCGTACGTAAAAATACGCGAAACCCACACTGAGCAAGACCGAACACGCGGGAAACCACTCGAGGTATAAAAACCCTAAATCTATTCCATCTACCAAATTTATGGCATCCTCATCTTCAAGCTCCCTCTAAAATTCGTCCAAAGCCCTCTCTCACTAGAAAACCATCACAAATTCGATAATAACTTCTTCATTTCTTCATCAAATCGATCAAAGAAGCTATCAAAATGATCCTATCGACGAAAGGAAGCTTTTGACATTAAGGATCGGCCCTATCTTCAGCTCAAACTCTCGAAATCTTAGAGAAAAGGTTCGGATTTTCAGGGTTTTTTACTATTCATCATCTTCTTCAAACACACACCTGTTTTCAGCCTTTCAACCTCAAGACTTGGACTCAAACACATTTGGGGAACCTTGGGAAATGGTTGTTTTGAGGAATTTAAGGCTGGAACAGGAGAAGCAAGTCGATGGGGATAGTATCGACACAAGGAAAATTCAGCTCACACTAATATCGACAATGGCAGCTTCAATTCAAACAAAATCAATGGTGTGCTATGCATGGAAGCCTGAGGCACAATCGATAACGTGGAGGTGGAAGATATCCAATGGTTTGGAGGTTCAGAATTGTCGATATTAGCAGGGCTGATTAGAACCTGTCGATACCAGCTCCCATCGATATTGCTAGTATCGATGGGCTAGTGTCTTTGGCACATTGGCTTATCATTGATACTAGCCATGGTCACCCTTTGAATTCATGACCCCACCCAATCCATGGATACCACTTGAACAAGGGCCAGCCACGATGTGGGAGATTCAACATGTCGATGTTAAGCCAAATAGGTGCATAGTTTCGATGGTAACAGCCCATCGATATTGTTAATATCGATGGGTGTGTTAGCCAAAATCGGTTAAGGGTTGGATTGATTAGAACAAACTCAAACACATGGTTAACCACTCAAATCAATTATGATTCATCATAAACATGTAATCCAAAGCGAATGACAATGAAAATTGTTTCAGAGTGTTAGTATCGAAGGCCCCTCATCGATTCTATGTCCCATCGACATTCATAATATCCATGGGGATCACTTTTCTCTCAAATGAGTTCCTTTGTCACACCCCGGGCCGGCGGTCCGGATCGGAGACAAAGGTTCTAAGGCGTGATGAAATCAGAGCGATCAGATTGAATACACAGCACATGATATAAAAGAAAGATTTCATATTATACACCATAACATGTTCCAAAATATTACATGATAATTGTCTCCGTACAATACATCATCAAAATAAATCGGTTCACGTTCGGGTCAGTAGGTGGAGTGTGTGGAGGAGGAGGTGGCGGTGGTGGTGGAGTCAATAGAGGAGGTGGTCTTCTTGGCGGCATTCTGATCACAACCGAAAGAACATGAGTTAGTGTAATGATCGAATGCAGAACACACAATGCAAGTAAATTCCTAAGTCCTGTGTTCTCTACATGAAGGGTCCCTAGGTTATAGTCTAGGCCAAACCGTTTTAATAAATGACCTATGTTTCTCTATAACCACGGCTCTGGCACCAATCTGGCACACCCCGAGCCGGCGGGCCGGATCGAGTGTCCCGTCGGGCGGAATGGGCCCGGGGCGTGATATCGAATGATAATCGTGATGATCAGATTGTTTACATTGCACATGATACATAATGAGAAAATGCTAAATGAAATAGAATTACAAAGTTAAATTACATCAGTTTCATTCATAATTTAACATTGTAAATCTACTATCAACATCATAAATCTTCTATCTTGTATCTGCACAAGATATGCAAAATAATCTGTATAATGATGTTCAAAAATATGCACGTCTAAAATACTAGGTCCACTATCTGGGCGTCCTAGTCAAAAGCATAAACTTCTTAGTTAGACCTGTTCGTCACTTGAGAAGTCATGCAAAAGATCAAGTCAACACATGGTTGGTGAGTTCATATAGTTTTGTTAAAAATGAATTTTGTACAAACCTGACCAGATGGCAACCTTAACCTCACCATTAACCACCTATACCAACTAATTCAGTATGCTTATATATAGGGCATACGTAGGGTCAAACTTACCGCATGCCCAGCCGCCAGCCCACCACATACTAAATCACATGATATATTGTTTCTGGTGAAAATTAAGCGTTTCATCCCATACATTCGATTCACAACATTTGAACAACCTAAACTTTTGTTAACATTGTTCACCCGTAATGACAACCTTAACCTCATCAACAACCACCTATATTATCCACTCAAGTAAGCTTATGTATAGGGCATATGTAGGGTCAAGCTTACCGCCAGCCCAGCGACCAGCCCACCACATACCGAACTGCATAACATATTGTTGTTAATGATAATTAAGCATTTCATTCCTCATCATCAATCCAATAGTTCTTTAGTTCTTAGTTCTTGTAGTTCCACAAAATAGAAATTTCATTGATTCCTTAAGTTCATCACACAATGATGATCAACCATAGCATTTGTAGAGACATAACATTAAATGCTTAAATAAATAAATAGATAAACATTTAATAAAATCTAAGACCTAATGATTGGGCCTTGGTCAACTCGAGTAGACTAGTCTAGCAATCAAGGTTCTTAGTAGTGAAGAAAATCTGTAAATATCATCAAACATGCGACCTATAATCAATCAGTCTAGCTAGGACATCTTTTGATGTATAGGATTTTATAGTTCGTCTAGATCGTCCATAGTTCGTATAGTTCTTTAGTTCTTTGGCACATGTTATCTTTGAGTATTTCCCAGATGTTTCTTGAAAATGGTTAGGGGATGGTGTAAATATAATCAAACATGCGTCCCAGATTCAATCAGTCTAGCTAGGACATCTTTCGAACATAGGATAGGCACATGCTATCTTTGATATTTCCCAGACGTACCCTTTTGAAAATAGTTCTTTGTACATAGTTCATTGAATAGATCGTTAGTTCTTTGAAAACACACCATCGAAATTAGTTCTTTGATTAGTTCGTTAGTTCTTTGAAAACACACCACTGAAAATAGTTCTTTGATTAGACCGTTAGTTCTTTGAAAATAGACCTTTGAAAATAGTTATTTGTTTTAGATTAGTTACCTACTCACAAGGAATAGATACCCATTTTGTAAACCTGCAATTTAGTTTACCTAGATCAAGTCTAGGATCACAATTTTACATGTAAACGTATACGAAGTAAAAGCATTTTAGTAAATATAATCCGGTGAAAATAATTTACGTATGCTTCTCAGCCCCGCGTTTATAAAAAAAATGTTTAGAAAAGGGGCAATGAACTCACCTGTGTTGCTATGCTATGAATGACAAAAGATATGCGCGCTCGTTGATGGTAGATTAAGTATCTTCAGCTCCTGTGTTGATTTATTATAATTTGCATACTAAAAGTGTCAAGAGATAACGTATATAGGGTTTAGGTCTCGGTATGCAACTATGTGTCCTAAACCTTACTAATGTGTTTCTAAGTTTCTCTAATTATTCTACGCTAGTTATCCCAATGAACCATTACCCCGTAGACATTCCCTTTGAACCTTATTTATATAAGGTCTATATTAATCACATTCATGGCCTTTTAAGTAAATCATCATTAAATAAATCCATTTTAAGTTGAAATCTTTAAGTTAGAAATCATTTGATTTAGTTTAAAATCATTTTAAATAAAGTAATTTATAAGTCATTTTGTTTAATTTAAAACACAAGTTACTTTTTGGAAAAGTACAAGTTAAACATGTTAGAACTTAAGTTAATCTAACTCGATTAACTCTAAGTCCTTAAGTAGTTCGTTGTCCATCCTTGAGTATAATCTACATTAGACCATTTAATTAAATAATCTAAGTTAGTTATACAATTGTATAAAATCACCAAGTATGGAGTGTTGATACATAAGATCAACACATCACCGCTTAGTTTGTTTCTCGTTCTTCCATGGATTTCAACTCGTTCCCTTAGTTCTTTGATCTCATATGTGAAAATCATGTTACCCCTTGTAGTGACCTACTAAAATGTGAGTTACATTTATAACTCCCCAGTTTACTAGTTTAGTGTTTATGAACATCAATCATTCACTTAACATTTGTTTAAACCCACAACTTATCTTCTCTATCACCCTTGTTAGTCCACGATCTTAGGGACAAAATACAAGTGGTTTGAATTCAAAGTAGTTTGGAAAGGCTTTGGTATTGAAAAACATAGCATAGATGATTACTAAAGTTGGTTAACACTCTTTATACCCTAATGATTCATTCAAAGTAGTCATGTGAAAACGCCTAAGACTCGACTAGGGTTGCCATGCTAATGGTTTCCCATTCGGTCTTGATGTTTCTGAGAATGAAAAGTGGCCACGCGACTGTAAGGGTCGTGCGAATGTAATGGCCATGCGAATGGAGGTAGTCAACCGAATATGAGCGTTCATGCGAATGAGAGTGGTCCGAATGAAGACTCACGGATGTGGCTCACGAATGGGATTCCATTCGCATGATAGTTCCTGCCGTCCGAATGAAGACTCACGGATGTGGCTCACGAATGGGATTCCATTCGCATGATAGTTCTTGCCGTCACCCATGTTAATGCGAATAAGAAGCTCATTTGGTTATGAGTCTATTCGAGTGAAGCCATTCGCGCCTAGTGTTGTTTCGCAGGAGTCATTCGCATGTTGATCCATTCGGCCTCGATGTTCCTGCGAATGATAGGTCATGCGAACAGAGACTCACGAATGGGTTTCCAAGAATGAAACATTCGCATGGTAGGTCATTCGACTATCCAGCTCGTGCGACTGGGTACCCATTCGGCCATGTGGTCGTGTCATTCGGCCCATGGCCATTCGGTCGAGTAGAACAGCTTCCACTCATTCACACGACATGCTGTCGGGTGGTTCTTGCTGCTTCTGTCGACTTCGTGGACAGATTTAGGTGTTCCACTAATCTCTACACCATTTTAGAATAATTTCGTGCCAATCCTATGGGTTTTTGTTGGTTTACAACCAGTTAAACAGTGAGGACGTTTGAGGGTGAAGAAAAACCCTAAAATCGCGACTTGGAACTCGATTTTACCTCGTTTCTGGTAGTTCCAAGCTTGGATTCCTTGTACTTTCACGATCTACACGATGTTGTGGTTGTTTTGACACCAAAATCACTCAATTTGGTGGAGAATTGAGGTTTCTAGGGTTTTGGATCTTAGAGAGAGAGTTTTGGGAGAGAGAGTGACGAAAATGGAGAGAGAGGATGAGTAGGTGAGTGGTAGAAATGGGCATTTAATGCCATTCAATGTTTTAAATCTTTCGGGTGCGTTCGGGTTCGTTCGGTTTCGCTCGGTTTTACGTAACCGCGTAAGTTCTCGATTTTTACCGTAACGAAATGTCACGATTTTAAAAATAGAGTTCGTTAATTTCTAGTAAATTAACTAATTATCTTTTGTTTATTTTAAGTTTTTAAAAACGTTCAAGTTTATTCGTTTAAATCGAATCGTACTGTTATCACGCGTATTCGTTTGGATCATCAACTGTACGAACACGACAATAACTACACTTTTCGATGTGATTTTCTAATTATTGGACATCATTCAGAATGTTAAACTTTCTTTTGTATTCGTACAGATCGTCACCTGTACGAATAATCTGTCGATTTAGCATTCACGTACGACATCCGTTATGATTTTGTTTTGTGAAATCTCACATACGTCTATACATAATAAAGTCCTAACTAACATTCATGTAATAGTTATGTGTTGTCAGATAGGTTTCTGACTGTTAAACCATGGATTTGCAACATTTTTTCGAAATAAATGTGTAATAGTTCTGTGTCAAACGTCAAATGATAATAGTATACATGTAACACACATAGTTCGTACCTGAGTTATTGTTCAAGTCACTGTTCCGGTTACGTTTCTGGCACTGATATTACACCTTGTTGATTAGATCACACAGATCTAATCCTAATGATGATGTAGACGTCTTGTCGCGTACCATACCGACCTCGGCGCCAGAAGTTTGTCAGACTAATAGTACTATTTACGTTACCGCCGGTTGACACTCGTCAACTAATGGTAAATGAATGATTGATGAAGGGTCTTACCGATGTGTACGTGTACATGTAACTCTTATGTGCCTCAGTAAATATGCAAAACGACACTCTCCCTAGATGATTGAATATACAAAATTTTAACATTAACATCATAATACATAAGTATATGACTGTGGAAAAAAAATAGTATTTGTATAAAATTGTTTCATGCTCTCAGCCCAAAAGTTTTAAGAAAATGTTTCATTGAAAAAAAGGGGCTATGAACTCACCTACAGTTCGTAAGTTGCTCGGGATGGTGCGGATCGCCTGAAGACGTTTCTAATCAAACACCTGCATTTTCGCTTAACGGGTTTCAGTAATGTATTTATGTTGTAACCATCTTATTGGTTTCTTACGGTTTTATATTCTTTGTATCAATTAAATTTGTTTGGCTTTCAACACTTAGCCTTTTATGTAGTCGGTTAGGGCGAATGGACAATCCGTACGAATGACCCGTGTTTCATGCGAATGAAGCTCCACGAATGACCGGAGTCATTCTTACTCTTCATTCATACGATTGGATTTCTCATTCGTCCAACACCTCTTTCGTCTGACTCACTCGTTTGAATGTCGTGAAGCGGATGTCCACGCGCATTTCTTACGAAAGACTTATTCATTCGCACGAATGAGACGCTCGGATGTCTCATTCGTCTGCAACTCGACCGAAAATGCCTTTGTTGATTTTCGGCCGCATTGGTGACGATTTTGTCGATCGAAGCTTCTGGGGGTGTTAGGGAACTCATTGGTGTGAATATTTGAGCGAAACACTCTCCGAAGACCTCGGAAGGGTCGTGGGGTGAGCTTTTAAGGTGGAAATGTAAAGAAAAAGATGGGGAAGATGATGGTGATGTGCTAGAATTGATTTGCAAGTGAAAAGAGGCGAAATCGTGCGTTGATCGGTCGAAGAGCCGTGCGTTCGTCGTTCGTGAGTGTGTGGTGGTATTTTTGAAAAGTGATGAAAATCAGGGTTAAGTTTGGCTTATATAGAAGTTATGCCGGACGAATGGCCCGTTTGTACGAATGGCTTTCTGTCGCCCGAACGAGCTGGACGATTGAAGAGCTTGATTTCCGAGTTTCGTTCGTACGAATGAATGGGTTCTTTCGTACGAGTGGTTTTCAGCTTCAAAATTCTTTATCTATTTTCGAAGGTTTTCAAGTTATAATCTACGTATGTTAAGACGTTGGTTCATGTTACGGTTCTTTAACTAGTCCTTTTAATTCAGACCAGACGACTTAATTCGCGTATGCGACTGTATGAATCGTCACCCAAACAGTTGCATCATCCATTATGTCTACTGGTGGTTTGAATTAAGCTTTTAATTCAGTAGGGGTATCGTTTCAAGTCCATATCTCCATGGATCGTCACCCATCCAGATATATTCCTAATCCGATAGTCCTTTACATGAATGTTTTGAGTATAGTGATTCGTTCTTGGTTGTATTTCTTTGTTATAGTTTCATCATTTATTGTAAAAGAGTTCTATTAATTAATTGAAGGTGTTCGTAGTTTACCTTGAAGGTACCAGTTGTTACATCCTTCAATACTACTAAGCCATGCACACCTTTAAAACAAGTCTAAACTACTGGTATTACCCTTATTACGATCACACAAGGGTTGGAAGCTTTAAAACCGCGAATTACAATCGTTGGAACCATTAACAACCACCCATCGATATTGATAGTATCGATGGGTGGGTTGTGTGAATCGGCAAAGTGTTGGTTCTATGGTTAAGGGTATTACATGCTTCCTTTAATCACTTGAGATGATCACAAGGGTTTAAAACTTAAAAATTTCAATGAGATCATGGAAATCAAGGATGCTCAAGAATGTTCAAGTCACCATAATCATATATTGCACTAAGCATAACAGAAGTTGTGTATAATGTAGTATGGCCCAAATTCTTTCATAAGTCGATCATTAATCAAAAGAGTCAATCATGCTTTCCAAGTTAATACAACACTCTTAAACATAAGAACAAGTCTATACAAAGGGTAGTCATTAACAAGTTAACATAATTCAATCAATCATTCAAAGTCTATAACATCATAAATCTTATATTATATGTAAGATTACAATGATATAGAAATTGTTTAGAGGTCTTGTTGAGTGCTACTTGTAAAGGATCTGAGTCTACTGCTGTCAGGTGAGAACATTAGCCCCTCTTTTACTGTTTTACAACCGTTTTGGGGTGGAACACGTGACCAAACATCGTAAATGTTACAACTTTACAAATACATTATTCATTACTCTTTTGCATCAATCAATGGTTTACTCTTTTACCTACTGGAATTACAAACTATTAAACTCTTTTCTACTAAAAGGTTTTATAAATTGTTTTCCACAAATTGATTTTATAAACTGTTAAACTCTTTTGAAGAATAAGTTTTATAAACAAGGTATTCAATCATGGTATTCAATCAAGGGTTTAAATTCAAGGTATTCAATCACTGGATTTCAAAACAAGGTATTCAACCGTGAGTTTTCAATCAAAGCATTCAATCATGCTAATCGCTTATTCAATCTTAACAGCAACATATAGTCATGGCATTCATCATAGTGAACAAAATTATACGTATCAAGACACATTCATTCATTCTTATTCTTAATCTTTTAACGTTATTACTGGGTGATCACAACAAGGGAAAGCGGGACACGTGTTGGTTACGCCAAGGCTGTGGTTAGTGTTTAAATATGTTTTAAACCTTAACTGCAGATTGGATGCGTTACGGTAACATGAATTTGCTGCTAATTAACTTTACAAACATAGGTCATATTGACCGGGTTACGTCAATACTGAGTTGTTTTTTGAGTAATCTCATTAGCACAACTCGTGTTGAATGTGTTTGCTGACTACCGATCTGACTCCAAATGTAATTTGGGACTTGATTAAATGTTGGTTTTTCTAGTAGATAGTCATTTGACTTTTTGCACACATTATTCTTACTTGATGATAGTTTGAGTTGCAGTTATCCATGACTTGTTTATACAATGTTTTATGCATATGCTTTATCACTTTAGATTCATACTTTCAAATGTTAAACCTATTGTTCTCACCAACTACTTGTAGTTGACAGTTACTTTTCACGTGTTTCAGGTTATCAGGTTTAGAGCAACACAAGGACAACTAAGGAGACCATAGTTAAGATAGCACAAGATCAAGAAATAAACTAGGATGGATTAGAAACTCACTTAATCCTGATTGTTTATTTATCTTGTCTGAGTCTTATTTTGTAAACATTATTTTTGGGTCCATTAGTTGTCATTCTTTTGGTAGATAGTTAGTATGCTTGTAACTAAAAAAATGTCTAACATTATGAAACCTAGTAATGCATTGTGGTTGTTCATCTTTCAATACCTGTGCATGATTCAACTATTGATCGTCACCGCGATTCCGCAAGCGGCGCAGGGGGTGAGACAAGTTGTTATCAAAGCCAAGGTTGTAGAGAACTAGGAAAACCCAATAATTAATGACCTAGACTATAACCTAAGCTACCCCATAGGACTAAGTGTTATAGGCTTGAGGATGCTTAGGATCTATGTAAACTTAATTAAGCATTGAGTCTACTTTAAGCTTGGAAGATCTTGGGGATAAACTTTTCTATGATTGGTTATCAAGTCAAGGAATTTGGGGACAGAATTCGGTAATCTTAGAATCCGAACTAAATTTCTTAATGCATATTCATCAAAGGCTTTCAGAGGCAAAGATCTGTATTCTTAGTATCTTTGATCTGAAATTCTCGTCATGTTATCATTATCATTAGGACTTCATAAGTAGGAATCTGAGTAACAGTATTCTTAATTTGAAGTTCACACCAGGAAATCATTACACTCAATACTGTACGTATTGGGAACCTAGGATAATTATCCCAGGACACATATATATGAAAACCTAAGGCCTTGATTTCAAGTAAATCAAGAACCACGGTTTACACAATCATAATCATATTCATAGTACAAGAGACAATCATGATACAACCATAATCAATCAAGAGTTGGGATCCTAGCGGCCTAGCCCTGAACTACTGAAGTGGTGGTGGGCTAGCGGCTGGGCTTGACCCTACGTATGCCCTATATATAAGCTAACTTCAGTATGACAGGGGGAATTCGGCTTGAGTATTTGAAGTAAAGATTCGGGAGCAACTGGAATCGTTAGAACATTAGTCAACCATATGAGATACAACCATGTGTGATACAACCATTGTGTGAATCAACCATATGTGAATCAATCATTGTGTGAATCAATCATATGTAAGCAATCATTGTGTTAATCAACTATAGGTGAAACAATCATGTGTAAATCAATCTTGTGAACAATCTATATGTGTATTCTTAAATGATTACATGCTTAGTACTTACTAACATATATAACAAGACAAGTGTAGAGCACACGTATAATTTAGTTCTACATGTTAACAATTGTTAGTATGTGCACACATAATTCAATCATAATTAAACCATAGTTCATTCATAGTTCAGTTGATCAAGATCATGGGATTCTTTATCAATGGGACATACTTGTAAATCAATAAAACCATGTTGCCAAATGCTAGCAAGGGCACAATCGTCGTATATCGAAGCGGTGGTGTGCTGGCGGCTGGGCTGGCAGTTTGCTTGACCATACGTATGCCCTATATATAAGCTATCTTCTGTATACCGGGAAAGTGTCAGTGTGTAGGTTTGGTGGAGTAATCTTATGAAACATCATACACAACCACATGAGAAGTATACTAACAAGTTAACTGTTATACGTTAAAGGTTTGTATGTGTACTTGCTCATGGTACAATTGAATGATAATATTAGTAGTATGGATATATTACTAACTTTGTCTTGTAAATTCAATTGTATAACTTCACGTTACTAACTCACATGTGGCTTTTCTCTTCGTAGAATGCCTCCTCGACGTGATAATAACGCCGAGGGTTCGACGACCGGCACCGATGAAGAAATCAACAAGATCTCCTGAGTCCTCTCTATTCACATGAGAGAGGTTATCCCGAAGATGGTCACTGATATCACCAACAACCTTCAGGGAAGTGCTCGTGATTCAGCAAACAACTCAAACACCAGTAACACTGGAACGACTACCTTTACTTTCAAGTAGTTCAATGATGCTAAACCCCCTAAGTGCGCGAGTACTGAGGGAGCTACCGGCCTACTGCAATGGATGGAAAGCATCGAGGACATTCACGACTTCACCGAGTAACCTGAAAATCTATAGGTCAAGATGGCCTCGAGCGCTTTCCACAAAGGCGCTCTTACCTGGTAGAAATTTGAGAAGAATACCAGAGGACGGGAGGTTGCTTTGGCCTTACCGTGGGAAGATTTCAAAGAACTACTTGTGGAGCAATTTTGTCCACGCCATGAGCTGACGAAGCTAGAGGCCGAAATGTGGAGTTTGGCCCAGGATAGTGGTGCGAATGAAAAGTACACAACTCGCTTCCATGAGTTGTGTATTTTGGTTCCACATCTGGTTACTCCTCTATCCCGCAAGATAGAGTAGTACATCGAAGGATTTCCCCTAGTCATCAGAGGAAGTGTTGTGGGAAGTAACCCCACTACTTTGGAGGCAGCTATTCACTTGAGTGCCACTCTTACTGAAGAGTATGTCAAAGCTAGCCTACTCACTCGGAAGGGATACAAGAGGGCACAGACTGAAGAGAGCAAGAAGCCCGAGCAACACCAACCCAAGAAGAAGCAGAAAAGAATCAAAAATTATACAGCCGCAACTGTAGCTGCTCCTATTCAAGCCACTCCCATTACTTTTGTTCCACAACCTGCTACGGCCAGAAAGCCTTATACTGGCCCGTACCCACTGTGCATAAAGTGCCAATATCATCATATACCCACTCTTCCATGCAGGAAATGTCTCAAGTGTGGAAGATTTGAACACTTGGCAGCAACGTGCCATGCCACTCATCTTGCTGCTACCACTACTACCACGGTTCCTGCTATTACAGGTGGAAAAGCCTGTTATAACTGCGCAGCAGAGGGACACTTCAGAAACTAGTGTCCACGTCTCAACAACAACCCAGTTACTACTGCTACTGCTCGTGCCTTCGTCATCGGAGCTACCGAGGCACGCGAAGAGCCTACAGTCATCACAGGTACATTTCTCATCAACTATCATTATGTTTCAATATTGTTTGATACCGGTGCAGGCAAAAGTTTTGTGTCTGCTACCATTGCATCTTTATTTGATAAACAACCGTCAGTACTTACTACACCTTATACGGTAGAAGTAGCTTATGGTAAGAATATATTTGTGAATTCAATCCTGCGTGATTGTAAACTTATGCTTAATGATCATTCCTTCACCGTCGATCTCATTCCAATGACACTTGGAAGCTTTGAAGTAGTCATTGGAATGGATTGGCTATCCAAAAATAATGTTGAAGTCATTTGTTCGGAGAAATTACTTCAAATTCCTCTACCGTCCGGTGAAACGATGCGAGTTTCAGGTGAGAAATCCTACCGCAGATTGAAGATCATGTCGTGCATCATGGAGCAGAAGTATTTGAAGAAGAAGTACTGTGCTTTCCTGGCACATGTAGTGGAAAAGAAGCCTGAGAAACAGACGGTGAAACACATACCAGTTATCAGAGACTACCTGGAAGTATTTCCAGAAGACTTGCCTGGACTATCACGAGTCTGACAAGTGGAGTTTAGAATTGATCTCGTCCCTAGAGTGAACTAGTGGCGAAGTCACTGTATCGACTACTGTAACATCAGTGCCGGAACCGTTACCGAAACAGTGATCTCTACAGTACATGAACAGTAAAACAGGTACGAATCATATACATTTTAGTACATTTCAGATTCACATCATTTATCATTGTCATTTTGTGTGTTCATAGAACAAATTCAGAAACAATTAGCAGAAACACAGTTCATAACAATGGTTCTTGAGTCAGATAATAATCCGGCAATACAGAACCATCATGTGATTATTTGCTTAGGAATTATTATGTATAAACGTATGTGAGGTTTTATAGAACAAAACACACGAATATTGTTATGTGAATGCTAAATTGACGGGTTATTCGTATAGGTGACGATCTGTCCGAATATATCTGAAAGTTTAACGTTCTGAATGATATTCTATAATTAGAAAACAAGGTTGAAAAGTATAGTTATCGCCGTGTTCGTACGGGTGACGATTCGAACGCATACGCGCGACGACCGTACATTTCGATTTAAACAGTTAATTTTGTTTTAAATATTTAATAAATAAGAAGATATTAGTTAATTTATTAGGAATCACAACCTAGAATAATTAAAAGATTTCTAATTTTATAATCGTGTCGTTTCGTCGCGAAAACTACACGATCCGACATTTTACGCGAAACCGATCGAGACCGAACATCGGGTAGCGGTGATACATTAAATGAGAACATTTAATGCACCACCAACCAACACCGACTCACTTTCTTGACCCAATCTCGTCACTTTCTCTCTCTAGCTCTCTCTCTCACTAAAAAGTTGACCTTCTCTCTAAGATTGGAAGCTTGTTTCAAGTGGGATTCGATCAAATTTGGTGTCATCTTGATCCTCTCATCTCGTAGATCACGGGAGTACAACTTATTTGAGCTTTCATCCACGAAATTTGAGGTAATGTTCAAGTTCAAACTCGGTTTTAGAGGGTTTTCACGAGTTCATTGGTTTTTGCTATTATAATCAATGTTAAACACTTAAAACACATAGATGAAGGTATTATACACGTTTAGGTATTGTTAGGAATGAGTTGTGACAGGTTTAAGGTCTCGAGAAGGAGGATGGAAGCCATGGAAACTTGCAGGTTCGTGATGAACCCTTGGCTGCGCCACACAGCCCTTAGCCGAACCTTTAAGGTCACCGAACCTTAGGGTTTTGCAAACGAACCCTTGGAAGGGAATGGGCGAACCTTAGGCAGATGGCACTAGGCGAACCATCCCTTGGAGAGAACCTTAGGATCACTGAACTATCTCCTGGACGCCGAACCCTAGAACCCCGAACCTTGCATGGCCGAACCATGGCCATGCAACTCACGAACCAAAGATGACAAACCTTGCATGGACCGAACCCTTGCACACCACAACTAGCAGCGAACCTAGGTGTTATATCGTAAACTAGTCGAGCCTTAGTAGGAACGAACCTAGAGCCATTAGGGAGCTAGCCGAACCTTATCTTTTTCTAAGTTCAGCCGAACCTAATGGTTAGGGCAATAGGTTCGCTGCCCTAACCAGTATCCGAACCCTATGCTTGCTTAGTTTGGCTAAAATGGGGTTTATCATTCTCATAACTAGTGTGAAGGACATAAGAAACGATTAGTTAGTTATTAACCTAAACTCTTATGATGATTAAATCGTAAAAGTTGCATGCATGGGGTTAAGATTCCACGTGGGATTGTATGGGAATAACATAGAATGTGGATAAATGATGTTGGAATCTTGTGAATCTAAATGACGTATGTGGGACAATCAAGGACTATCAATGGACTTAAGTGGATCAAATGGGTTGTAATTAAGTCCACCACATGTTCAACATTATAGAATTCAAGTAATGAGATTTCATTAAAAGAAGTTGTTAAATCAATTAGAAATCAAGTATTGTCAATTGGGCTTAAATGGGCCCAATAGGACTTGAGTAAGTCCATCAAATGTTAAACGATTGATCAAAATTAAAATGATGATGTTTTAGCATTGAATTGGGATTTTGTTATAAATAGACAATGAAAATTCGTCTGGATTTCAAACATAAAATAAAGGAAACTCTGCCAAAATTTTCTAAAATATAAAAGTAAGTTATTATAACTAACCATGGGAATTGAGATCATAAAAGGGTAACTAAGGTAGATTAGATCTTAGATACACTTAGTGATTAAGACACTTAGTTGCACACACGACAAGATCAAATCTTAGGCACAACGACTACTATGCGTACTTATTGTATTCGAATTCTTATAAAATAACTCAGGAACTGAAGATACTTAGCTTACAAACAAGAGTGCGCATTCTGTGATAGTACATTAGACATCAACACAGGTGAGTTCATTGCCCCTTTTCAAACATTTTTGTTTTAAAACGCGGGGCTGAGAAGCATGCGTAAACTGTTATTTAAATTGTTTACTTAAATGCTTTTAAATTTATATGTTTTACATATATATAAATGTTATCCTAGACCATGTCTAGGAAGATTTTATGCAGGTTTACTAACTGATTTACTTATAAACTAAGTGAATAATCAGATTTAAACTAAAAGATTTCAACGGATCAAAACATTTCAAAAGAATCACATCAAACATTTTGGCAAAACAAGTGTGGGAGTTCAAGGAAATCAAACCAAACATTTTGACAAATCAAGTGGGTGAGTTCAAGGAAATCAAACCAAACATTTTGACAAATCAAGTGGTTGAATTCAAGGAAATCAAACCAAACATTTTGACAAACAAGTGTGGGACTTCAAGAAATCAAACAAAACAATCTTTGCAAAGACAACATTCAATGTTCTACAAACCAAGTGTTTGTTGAATAACGAATCAAGTGTACAATCGATCAATGAATCTAGTATTCTATGATCAACGCATCAAGTACATCTTGTGAAAGAATCAGACGAATCAATAAATCATTTTCAAGGGAAAGCCTGGGAAATATCAGAGATAGCATACACCAAAAACATTGACGAAACATAAAATCCTGCATTTCAAGAAGTCCTAGCTAGACCGTTTGACTTCTAGGTCGTATGTTTGAGGATATTTACAGTTTCCCTAACTACTAAGTACCTAGATTGACAGACTAGTCTACTCGAGTATGACCACAGGCCCCAATCATTAGGACTTAGATTTTATTAAATGTTTATTTATTTATTTAATTAAGCATTTATAACTGTTTATACAATTACTATGGTTGATCACATTGTGTGATGAACTTATGAAATCAACATGGATTTCAAATGATTGTAATTACAGGGACAACAAACAGAAGAACTTATGGGTTGTGTTAAGGGTCAAAATGCTTAATTGTCATTAACAGCAGTGTCATATGCATATTAGTATGTGGTGGGATGTTGGCTAGGGCTTGTCCCTTACATATGCCCTATATATAAGCATATCGATGTGGATATTACATGTGGTGTTAATGAGGTTAGGGTCTTTACCAAAGGAGGTTTTCAAAATCATTTTCAACTACTAAAACTATATGAACTCACCAACCATGTGTTGATTTTATTTTTGCATGACTTCTCAGGTGACGAACAGGTCAACTAGGAAGCTTATGCTTTTGGACTAGGACTTCAGATAGAAGACTTAGTATTTTTGGACCTGCGTGTTTTTGGAACATCATTATACAATTATTTTGTATATCTTGTGCAGTTACGAGATAGCTATTTTATGATGTTCATGATTGGATTTACATTGTTAAATTATGAACGATACGGATGTAATTTAACTTTGTAATTCTAATCAATTTAGCATTTCTCATTTATATCATGTGTAATGTAAACAATCTGATCACTTTCGATTATCATTCTCGATATCGCGCCCCGGGAACCTTCCGCCCGTCGGGGAAACCCGATCCTACCCCGCCGGCTCGGGGTGTGACAACTACCACCGTCTGAGATGCAAGAACTGTTTAGTCAGCTTCAGGAACTTCTAGAAAAAGGGTTTATCCGACCGAGCTACTCACCATGGGGAGCTCCGTTCTCTTTGTCAAGAAGAAATACGATTTGTTTCGTATGTGCATCGACTATCGTGAGTTGAACAAGCTGATAATCAAGAACAGATATCCTCTACCCAGGATCGATGATCTGTTTGATCAATTGCAGGGAGCGACTTATTTCTCTAAGATTGATTTGCGATCCGGGTATCATCAGTTGAGAGTAAATGATGAGGATATATCAAAGACGGAATTTAGCACTCGTTATGGACACTATGAGTTCGTGGTTATGCCATTTGGGCTGACCAATACATCGACAGTGTTCATGGACTTGATAATCGAGTATGTAGGCCGTACTTAGATCAGTTCGTTATCCTCTTCATTGATGATATACTGATTTATTCTAAGTCAGAGCAGGAACATGAAGATCATTTGAGGAAGGTCTTAGAATTGCTAAGAGCTGGACAACTCTATGCCCAGTTCTCTAAATATGAATTTTGGCTAAAGGAAGTTCATTTCTTAGGTCACGTTATTAATAGGGATGGGATACACGTAGATCCAGCGAAGATAGAAGCGATTAAGAACTGTAATACCCCATCTACTCCAACAGAGATTCGTTCGTTTCTGGGTCTGGCAGGTTATTATCGAAGGTTCATTGCGAACTATTCAAAGATTGCCTTGCCACTTACAACTTTGAACCAGAAAAGTCAAGAGTTCATATGGGGCAGAAACAAGAAGATGCATTTCAACTTCTTAAACAGAAGTTATGCAACTCCCCTATACTTAGTCTCCCAGAAGGCAATGATGATTTCATTGTTTACTGTGATGCTTCAAACCTTGGTCTTGGTTGTGTACTTATGCAGCGAGACAAGGTCATTGCGTATGCGTCAAGACAACTTAAGGTTCATGAGAAGAACTACACTACTCATGACCTTGAGTTAGGGGCTGTGGTCTTCGCACTAAAAATTTGGAGACACTACCTTCATGTGTCATCTATACCGACCACAAGAGCCTACAGCACATTCTCAATCAGAAAGAGCTCAACATGAGACAACGACGTTGGGTTGAGCTTCTAACTGATTAGGACTGTGAGATTCGTTACCATCCGGGTAAAGACAATGTAGTGGCGGATACTCTTAGTCGCAAGGAAACAATCAAGCCGATATGTGATTAGAGCAATGGAGATCATAACACAACCAAATCTGAAGGACCTGATTCGTATTGCATAGCAACGGGTGGTGATCAACAATCAGCTGAAGACAGAGTTAGACTGCGGAGTTGAAGGTAAACTAGAACCTCGATCTGATAGGGTTCTATATTTTAACGGCCGCATGTGGATTCCAAAGTCAGGCGAATTGCGCACGCTTATCTGTGATGAGGCTCATAAGTCGCGATATTCGGTTCATCCGGGAGCCAATAAGATGTATCAGGACTTGGGAACTTCTTATTGGTGGCCCGGAATGAAGAAAGACATAGCTTTGTACGTAGGGAAGTGTCTAACGTGTTCAAAAGTAAAAGCAGAACATCAGAAGCCCTCGGGACTTATGCAGCAACCTGAAATCCATCGATGGAAATGGGAGAAAATTTCCATGGATTTTATAACCAAGTTGCCGAAAACTCCGCGAGATTACGATTCGATTTGGGTCATCGTCGATCGACTCACAAAATATGCTCATTTTCGCCCAATCTGAGAGGATTACAAAATGGAGAAATTGTCCACTTTGTACATCAACGAGATCATCACGCGTCACAATACTCCAACGTCAATCATATCCGATCGTGATAGTCGGTTCACTTCTCGCTTTTGGCAATCATTGCAAAAGGCTTTGGGAACCCGTGTTAATCATAGCACGGCGTATCATCCCCAAACCGGCGGTCAAAGCGAAAGGACTATCCAAACACTCGAGGACATGCTTCGTTCTTGTGTGATCGATTTCGGTGGGATTCGGGATATGCATATTCCACTCATCAAATTTTCATACAACAACAGCTACCATACGAGCATTCAATGTGCTCCATTTAAAGTTTTATATGGTAGGAAGTGCTGATCGCCGGTCTGCTGGACCGAGTTTGGTGACTAACAGGTCGTAGGACCTGAACTCTTTCAAGAAACAACCGACAAGATCATAATCATGCAATCAAGGTATAAGGCCGCAAGTGATCGACAAAAGAGTTATGTTGATCGACATCTGTAACCGCTTGAGTTTCAAGTCGGGTACCAAGTCTTACTCAAGGTTTCTCCCTGGAAAGGCGTTGTCCGATTCGGGAAAAAAGGGAAACTTGCACCTAGGTACGTTGGACCTTTTGAGATCCTGGAAAGGATTGGCCCCGTAGCCTACAAATTCAAACTTCCACTGGAGCTAAGAAATGTTCACGATACGTTTCATGTGTCGAATCTTAAGATATGATTGGTTGATCATGATGTTCAGATTCCACTGGAACACATTCAGATTCAAAACAACATGCAATTCGTAGAACCTCCAGTCGAAATCATGGATCATGGAGTCAAAAATCTTAATGAAGCCGTATCCTTATCGTAAAGGTATGAAGGGAGGGCAAATGTGGTGCAGAGTTATCCTGGGAACATGAAGACCAGATGAAGCTCAAGTACCCTCATCTCTTTACAGTATCTTCGGCTAGTTAATTTCGGGACGAAATTCCCTTAACTAGGGGAGACTGTAACATTTGTACATTAGTCTTGGTAATCATGAACAGGAATAGAACAGTGTGTACCTGTTATTCTATATGTCAATATGATTCATATGTACATGCTTGTGTGTTATAGCCTTATAGGATTTCTTTAGTATTAAGGATAAGTATATATTTATTTAAAGTGAGTTGCGCTAGGCAAGGACTCTATTGTATTATATCAAAATGGTGGTGGGCTGGCGGCTGATAAGGCAGGTAGCCGGACTCTACATATGCCCTATACATAAACCGCATTCAATGTAATGGGATAGTGTTGATGCGTAGTGTTATGATGAATATTATGACAAACAAATCATTTAAACAAATCGTAATGCGTTAAAGATATAAACTTTAAACTTATCAATACGAGTAAACGTTAATAAATTCATACAACGACCAAAAACGTATATAATTACGGGGATACACCTAACTATATTCGTTAAACTGTTCGAAAACGAATGAACAATTAAATAAGTAAAATATTATATATTACGAATTACAATTCACATTATTCATTTACGTAATCGTTACGGCGCGTACATGAAAATACGCGAAACCGACACCGAGCAAGACCGAACACGCGGGGAACCACTCAGGGTATAAAAACCCTAAATTTATTCCATCTACCACATTTATGGCAGCCAGATCTTCACTCTCCCTCTAAAATTCGTCCGAAGCCCTCTCTCACTAGAAAACCATCTCAAATTCAACTATAACTTCTTCATTTCTTCATCAAATCGAGCAAACAAGCTATCAAAATGATACTCTCGAAAAAAGGAAGCTTTTGACACCAAGGATTAGCCCTATCTTCAGCTCAAACTCTCGGAATCTTAGAGAGAAGGTTTGGATTTTCAGGGTTTTCTACTATTCACCATCTTCTTCAAATACACACCTGTTTATAGCCCTTCAACCTCAAGACTTGGACTCAAACACACTTGGGGAACCTTCGGAAATGGTTTTTTTTGAGGAATTGAAGGATAGAACAGGAGAAGCAAGTCGATGGGGATATTATCGACACAAGGAAAATTCAGCTCACACTAATATAGACAATGGCAGCTTCAATTCAAATAAAATTGATGGTGTGCTATGCATGGAAGGCTGAGGCACAATCGATACTATGGAGGTGGAAGATCTTCAAGGTTTTGGAGGTTCAAAATTTTCGATATTAGCAGGGTTAATTAGAACCTGTCGATACTAGCTCCCGTCGATATTGCTAATATCGATGGGCTAGTGTCTTTGGTACATTGGCTTATCATCGATACTAGCCACGGTCAGCCTCCGAATTCATGAACCAAAATCCATGGATACCACTTGATCAAGGGCCAGCCACGATGTGAGAGATTGAACATGTCGATGTTAAGCCAAAGAGGTGCATAGTTTCGATGGTAACAGCCCATCGATATTGTTAATATCGATAGGTGTGTTAGCCAAAATCGGTTAAGGGTTGGATTGATTAGAACAAACTCAAACACATGGTTAACCACTCAAACCAATTATGATTCATCATAAACATGTAATCCAAAGAGAATGGCAATGAAAGTTGTTTCAGAGTGTTAGTATCGAAGGCCCCTCATCGATTCTAAGTCCCATCGACACTCCTAATATCCATGGGCACCACTTTGGTCTCAAATGAGTTCCTTCAATACTACTAAGCCATGCACACCTTTAAAACAATTCTAAACTACTGGTATTACACTTATTACGATCACACTAGGGTTGGAAGCTTTAAAACCCCGAATTACAATCGTTGGAACTATTAACAACCACCCATCGATATTGATAGTATCGATGGGTGGGTTGTGTGAATCGGCTAAGTGTTGGTTCTATGGTTAAGGATATTACATGCTTTCTTTAACCACTTGATATGATCACTAGGGTTTAAAACTTAAACATTTCAATGAGATCATGGAAATCAAGGATGCTCAAGGATGTTCAAGTCACCATAATCACATATTGCATTAAGCATAACAAAAGTTGTGTATAATGTAGTATGACCCAAATTCTTTCATAAATCAATCATTAATCAAAAGAGTCAATCATGATTTCCAAGTTAATACAACACTCTTAAACATAAGAACAAGTTTATACAAAGGGTAGTCATTAACAAGTTAACACAATTCAATCAATCATTCAGAGACTATAACATCATAAATCTTATATTATATGTATGATTACAATGATATAGGAATTGTTTAGAGCTCTTGTTGAGTGCTACTTGTAAAGGATCTGAGTCTACTGCTGTCAGGTGAGAACATTAGCCCTTCTTTTACTGTTTTACAACCGTTTTGGGGTGGAACACGTGACCAAACGTCTTAAATGTTACAACTTTACAAATACATTATTCATTACTCTTTTGCATCAATCAATGGTTTACTCTTTTACCCTACTGGAATTACAAACTATTAAACTCTTTTCTACTAAAAGGTTTTATAAATTGTTTTACACAAATTGATTTTATAAACTGTTAAACTCTTTTGAAGAATAAGTTTTACAAACTCTTTTAACTATAAATTGTGTTTTCAAATAAAAAAATATGATTGAAAACTTGTATTTATACAAGGAATTTTTATCAACGTATTCGATCAAAGGTTTACAAACAAGGTATTCAATCAAGGGTTTCAATTCAAGGTATTCAATCACTAGATTTCAAAACAAGGTATTCAACCATGAGTTTTTAATCAAAGTATTCAATCATGCTAATCGTTTATTCAATCTTAACAACAACATATAGTCATGGTGTTCATCATTGTGAACAAACTTATACACATTAAGACACATTCATTCATTCTTATTCTTAATCTTTTAATGTTAGTACTGCGTGATCACAACAAGGGAAAGCGGGACACGTGTTGGTTACGCCAAGGTTGTGGTTAGTGTTTAAATATGTTTTAAACCCTTACTACAGATTGGATGTGTTACAGTAATATGGATTTGCTGCTAATTAACTTTACCAGCATATGTCATATTGACCGGGTTACGTCAACACGGAGTTGTCTTTTGAGTAATCTCATTAGCACAGCTCGTGTTGAATGTGTTTGCTGACTACCGATATGACTCCAAATGTAATTTGGAACTTGATTAAATGTTGGCTTTTCTATTAGATAGTCATTTGACTGTTTGCACACGTTATTCTTACTTGATGATAGTTTGGGTTGTCATTCTTTTGGTTGATAGTTAGTATGCTTGTAACTAAAAAAATGTCTAACATTATGAAACCTAGTAATGCATTGTGGTTGTTCTTCTTTCAATACATGTGCATGATTCAGCCATTGATCGTCACCGCGCCGTGAATTCCGCACGCGGAGCGGGGGATTTGACAAGCTGGGAGCTCAATTTTTGGAAACCTATGGTGGAGTCTAAGAGAGTTAGACTCAGCAGTTGTAATGCATATTGTAGTAGATATATGAAACTCAGTTATAACTGTTATGACATTAGGGTTTGTAACTAATGTAGTTGTAACATGGTTGTGTAATATATGAACATCTGTGTCTTTTGTTGTGAACAATGACTGTGAAATCTTGAAAGTCACACCATACGCTTCCGCAACGACAACGGTGTGACATTTGAGCAATCCATTTACACCTTAAAACTTCTTTTACTCTATACCTTTCACTTTAAATAAAATTTATTTACTTTTACCTTTCACTTTATTATCATTTAGAAATTATTAAACATTCTTTTAAATTTTTCTTTAACTTCACATTCACTATATAAATTACTTTAGACTTCACATCATACTATAATAACATAACATAACATATGCTTGAAAGTCTAAGTTTGAAAGACTTCACATATTAATTGTGCACACATGTAACATCCCGACCGACGGTGGAATCATCGGGATGCCATGAGGAATGTGCAGATTTTTCAAAAGCTGGTGGGCATCTAAAATGTATCATCGCATATAATAGTTATAAAAGTTGAAGTAAACACATGTGAACCTGTAAGAATGAACATTTATTGTAAATTCACTAACAAGCAGATCAACAACTTCAAGGTGAGTTCAATCAAAGCAAGCAGCAACAAGTAATAACAACAATAATGAGTTTAGCATATAATCACTACGGAGGACCGAAGTCAACTCAATCAACAATATAAGGAATCATTTCGGATGACCAAAGTAAACTCAATAAATAGTGCAAAGAATCACCGCGGAAGTCCGAAATCAACTCAATCAACAGTATTTCTATATCCATAAGAGTTTACCCTGATCACTGTGGAGGACTGAAGTCAACTCAATCAATAGTGGTATGATCAATGCAAGTCTAGTGGCAATACATCAATGACATCCAAGATTCAAAAGTGTTATGCAAAAGTTTAAGAGTTTAAGTTGTACATGCTCCACCCTCAAGTTTAAAAACATAAAGAGTAAAAAGAGGGTTATGAGAACTCACAGATGATGTTATGTCATTTGTGTTTTGTAGAATGTGCGCTCACTGTGTAAAGTCAATAATTTCTCAACAACTTGTATTCCATTTGTTGTACTCATAAATATACGTGTTTTATCAATATGTCATGTCATGTGTTTAATTTACAATTGAGAAGTCATGTTATTATTCATGTGAGTTTACCTAAGTTGTAGTGAATTATCCGTGGTTTTGAATATATTGTAACCATCGTACTTAGAGTTTGAAATCCTTGTTAAGTTTAAATAAAATGATTGCGACATTAAAATCTAAGATTAAGTTAAATTAACTTATATGTTGTAAAAAGGTGGTAAAACTTTAACTAAATGCATGAATGTATGTTTTGTTATGTTTATAAATTCTTTAAGTCGTTCATTCTTGTTATCATCAATATTATGCCGGTGTATCCATCGATCTTTATAAGTTAAACCATCGTGGAGATCATCGATATTATCAAGTTCGATCACTAGTATCGATAGTAATAACATCCGACGGTTAGTATAGGTAGAAACGGATTAGTATCGATGGTGTTAAAGGAAATGGCTAGTATCGACCATATCCCATAGTATCCACTATACCACCATCGAATCTAGTCAGTATCGACATGTGTTAGGTTCGATGGATCAGTGTCGATGGAAACATGTTCGATGGTTAGTATTGACGGGGTTGTTGTCGATATTAGTAAGTTCGACAGAGGCTTATCGAGATTTTGAAGTTCGACAGGAACTACGTCGATACTATCAAGTTCGACTATAGATGTGTTGATACTATCAAGTTTGACCTGGACTATGTCAAGATTGCTAATGTCGATGGACTGTTCATCATCTTCAACATCCAAACTCTTCTAAAGTTGCAGGTTTTGAGAGTGTTCATAAATCATTTGTTTTAAGGTCTATGAAGATGATAAAACGTTTTTGAAGGTAGCGAAACATAGTGGTTCTTGTTTGAGCTAAAAACCGAGAAAGAATCCATAGATCTACCTTGAATCCGAGATTTCTAGCTCGATCAACTTGTACTTTCGTGTTCTAAACGAGCGGAGAAACGTTTTGACACCAAATTCAAGCAAAATGATGAAGAAACAAAGAAGTTCACTTTTTGTATTATAGAGAGATAGTGGAGAGACGGTTTTGAGTTCTAGAGAGAGAGAGAATGGCTGAAAGTGTGAGGAAAGAGAGAACGGATGGGCTTTTTATAGTTCGGGCCAAATTTGTGTGTTCGGTTCCTTTCGTTTGCGTGTTTTCATATTATTATATCGGGTTTTTAAATGAGATAACTTTTTAACCATAAAAATGTTTTTATAAAATAGTTTTATTTTAAATCTTTTAAAGTGGTAATTCCTAATAAATGTTTTGTAATTCCTTTTATTTTGAATGTTTTTATAACTTACGTTTATATTCGTAAAGATCGTCACCTTTACAAATACAACGTTCGTATTGTATTCCAACTTGATTTAAAATTTATGGAATATTGTTCAAAAATTATTAGTCCTAATAGATGTATTCGTGTGAATCGTCATCCACGCGAACACATTATTAGGTTAACCTTTCTGAAATAATATTCGCGTTTTAAATTGATATTTGTGTCCTCACCAACGTTTACTGTTTCATTATCGTCATTATATTAATTCATTTATTTAAGTCCAACATTCAAGAATTCTCCTCACTAAATCATATCACAGACATATCCATGATAGACCGAAGTAAGTTTATGTATATGGCATACGTAGAAGTCGGTCGCAACCTATTCAGCTGCCAGCCCACCACCACTTCGATAAACCATGACCTATGTATTTGCCTATATTTAGTGCTAGAATCTTACACCATTACCAAAATCATTCAACGAAAATATGTCATACATGTGAAAACTGCAATAACCACTCCAGGCATATTCTAGTTATATCATAACTAAATTTCCCGGTAGTTCATGCGTTTCAATTTTATGTTCTCAATAATAAAATCCAGAGTTTATATCACAACGCACAGTTAAATAATCTCAATAGCATAATGTGTTATTTCAATAATAAAATACTTGCAATAACATTTACCTGAAAAACAGTGATGTTACAACATAAGGCCATGCTCATATTACTTCACTTTTCCTCACAAGACTATTCTTAAAAGACCTCACATATGCTCACAAAACTATGCTTGAAAGACTTTACATATGCTCGCAAGACTATGCTTGAAAGACTTCACATAGTCAAAAGAACTCTAAGTAACATATTAAAATCCTATCATGAACTATAACTATATCACATACATTGGCTTTCTTTCTATTATCACTGTCTAACTCCTTTTTAATCTTGGCCACTTTATGTTTTAATGTAATAATGGATGTTATAATGTCTTACTTTAATGTAAGCTTGTATATATCTATTATTTGAACATAATGTTCCTATCAAATTCGAATGATAAAACTTTCGAAGTTCAGTGGGTTTCTAGCCCATTAATAAGTTCGGAGGAACATTTTTAAAAATTTTGTACATGCAACAAGGTTTGCTGAACAACCTGTTGTAGCATTCTTGTAATTTGTGTTAATCAATAATATCTAATAAAAGATTTATGACGTCATGTGAAACTCTCATTTATAAATTTACACATGCACATATACATATATATATAGATAAATATGAATAATATATGAATATATATATAAGTGCTTAGTTTTCTAATATGACTCGAAAAAATCGAAATTCGATTCGATTTCAATTCGAAAAACACTAAGTTGAAATTCGATTCGAATTTTCATATTCAAATTCGATTCGATTCGTAGTATAATATCGAAATTTGAATCGAATTTCGAATTTCATATTTTTAATTCGATTCGAAATTTGAATTCAATTATTTATATATTTTTATTTTATATCAAGTGGTTACTATATTTAAAAATTAGGTTTTTTAGTTAGGTGGTTTAGTTTATAAAAACTGAAAGACTACTACATAAATGTCAATTTAATTATAAAATACTCATAATTTTAACACTTTTAAATACGCTAAACCTAAACATTCACAACAAAGGCGTCAATCGTGAAGTTCAAAAAATTGATTATTTTGGATATTAATTTCTAAAATTTTGATTACTTGTCACTTTATGTTTTTTGTATGTTATTACTGACATTATATATTGAACTTTTATTATTTTATTAGTTTAAATGATATCTCTAATATTACAACTTAGATGTTGATTATTTGATATTTGGATGTTTAAGGTTTTAATTATTTGATATTTTGAATATATAAAGATAGCAAGTATAAACAATTTTTTAATTAAATTCAAATCAAAAATTCGAATTCTGAATTCGAATAGAATCGAATTTTGAATTGGAGAACGAATTCGAATTGGATTTTTCGAATTGATTTCGAATTCGAATGCCCCTAAATTATTCAAAATTCGAAATCATTAGATTTGAAATATTCGAGTTATTCGAAATTCGATTCGATGAACACCCCTATATATATACACACACACGAAAACAAATTAAACATACTTCAAACATATACATATATACATGCATGTATGTAATTAAGTATATATGTAACTATTTGAAATTATACAAGTTAAGAAATAAAAGAAACATATTTTAAAAAATATTATTTATAGATTTATAATAAGTTGTATTTGATTTAGAATAAATAACTTAAATAAATGAATAAATTTTAATGATAAAATTTTAATAAAAATCACAAGAAAAAAACATTTTTAGTTAACAAATAAGACATTTATAAAACTTTAGCTTTAAAACTAATTTTTATAAACTTTTAAATTATACAAAAAACTTGGTTTTAATTATATATTTATAAAACAATGATGAAACATCCTTAAATATATAAATACTTTATTTATATTAGTGTTTATAAAATTTAAACTCATTATACAAATTTTATAAAAATTAAAAGGGCTAAATACAAGTTGAAGGGCCATTTCTACAAATTTCAAAACGGATATTTAGTAAAAAAACGAAAAAACAAAACAGAGGTTGATATTGCCAAAATCTCATTCTCTTCATCCCCTCTACCCAGTTTTCCAGGTCCACCCGCCCAAACCCACGGTCCAACCCGTTCGCGACCCATTTCCATCTCCACGCGATTCCAGCCAAATCACAGCTAATCAAGGTCGACTATGGCGTTTTAAACGCGTTAATCATTCTAAATCACCAATTTAACAAATTAATACCGTATCAATCAAGAATCACTACTAAAAATACGAACAATAATGCGTAATTTAAATCAGGCCTAACCGAGTATAAAATACCCAAATTAATCAGTCGGTTATATTCTTTTTGATCAACCGCAACTTTATGTGCACCCAAAACAAACTTTCAACTCGAAATAAACAAGATTCAAGCACTGCAAGTTTCGACATTCTCGAACTCGGCATACACAGCAAAACCTTTGATTTAATATCAAGTAGGTGTTCTTTACTTCCTTTTACTCGTCTTTCAACTCTAAACAATTTCCCTATGAAAATTGAATCAATCAGACATAGTATAACTCGAATTCGATTGAAGAAGGTTAGGGTTTTCGGGTAAATTGAAATTATCGATGGATTCGTGTTAAATCTATTGTGAATGAATTCCTTTCTCGGACTAAGGTCCAGATTAGCCGGTTAACACACATGGATTCCATCGAGAGGTCACGGGTTCAAATCTTCAGCCGGGTTTAACAATCGGTTTTTGAACCATTTTTGCTATATCTTTTTATTTAAACATTATTTTTAATTTTTAATTTCACAAAAAGTAATTTAAATACAAATACTATTATTTTTTATAAGAAAAATAATAATATTAAAGATAAAATATTTCTAACATTAATTTTTATATACGTAAAAAAATTAAACAAATTAATGGCATATATATACACTATCATTTGGATATTAACTTTGGTATATATAAAATATTTCTAACACTAATTCTTATTAAAGCATGTCCCACGGTTGCTGCATTAATTTCTTTTAACCTCCTATCATTTCTTCTAGCTGTGCAAATTTTCATGGCCCAAAACCACCCAACACCATTTTATTAAACAGGTCAATTCGGTCATTTTTATGACTTTGTGCAGAAACTTAGACCAAGTGTTTAGTCAAGTCAAAGTGAGCTATTTGACTTCGCCTTGTAAAGAAGTTGAAATTGAGAGTATCAAAATACCCAGCTTGTGTAGCTTGCTGGCCTTAATGATTCCATGCCATTTTACATTTCCAATCTTTATGTTTGTGTATATTTACATATATATAGTAAATTTGGGTTGCAATGGTATCGATTTTGTTTGATTTAATCCTTTTTGTGTTGATTTAATTTATAAAAGCACCACCTGATGAAGTCCATCAAGTTGCAATGGCAAACAAAAAAAATAAACATCAAAGTCTGATAGCAGAAGCTAATGAGTATGAGAATAGTAGACAATTGAGGATTCAGGAGAACAAAAAAATGCTACAAGAATTAGGAGTGAAAAACATTGTGAATCGTTGACAAGTTTGACAAACAGTCAAACTTTGAAGAAAAAAACTGAAACAGAACTGTAATGCGGGGGATGCAGACTATATTCCTGACTCAGGTGATGACATACAAGTTGGTAGAAGTGTTGCATCCAAAAGGTAAATTGATCATAATTTTTTTATTAATTTGTTTGTATTTACCTTTGTTTTATAATGAAATTTATTTTGTTATAGCAACACCCTCCAAAATATATCCCATCATTGTCCATAAATAGAGTTGCTAATTTAAGAAAGTTATGCCGAGTGTTTGCTTCAAATATCACCCAAGATGTTCCTTCAACTTCCAATACAACAAAACAATCCTTGTGCGAAACAATTGAAGATGATAAAAGTAGAGCAAAGAGAAGGATGGTTCTTATTGATGAGGATGATGAGATATTTGAAGGTATAATTTGGTTGCTTTTAAACTTTATTCAATTATGTGTCTTTCATGTTAATTTTTTACTCTTTTATTCTTTAAGAAGGTAATAGGCTGGATATGGAAATAGATGATTTTCATAATGATTACAAGTATGAAAATATGGATGATACAGTACATACAAACAATCGATTTGCTGCAGAAATGATAGATCATGAGAATCTTCAACAACAAATAAAACACCTTGACAACGAAAAAGCAACAGATTATGATTTGAATTTATCTTTTTGCAACAACTTTAGTTAATAAGGCGGGATTTAACAGAAAATCAAACTCATTTAATTACCACCCCTTTTGTTTTTTTTTTGTTTGCCTGCTATTTACTTGCTTTATTTAATCATAACTTCTTTAGGCGCACCCAAAAAGGTTAGAAGTCACACTCAAAAGGCTGAAATTTGGAAAATGGTTAGTAATGAAAGAATATTGGTCATGTTTAACAAGTTTGGAAAGCCAGTGGGGGATGAAGGTAAAGAACTTGTTCGGTACCTTGGGACACTTGTCAGGATGCCCGAGCATGTATCAATTAAATACTCTGACTGGAGAAAAGTTCTCAACCAACAGAAAGAAATATGTATTCACTTTTTAAGGTATAAGTGTTTTATTTTACTATATTTATATTAACTCATTAAGGTAGGATATTCTATACTAATATACATATACATACATACATATATATTATATGTGTGTGCATGTGTGCAATTTTTATTTGTAGTCCAAATTTAGTTTTCATGAAGGAGAAACAAGTAAGATCAAAAAATGGATACTATATAGCATGGGGAAAAAATGGAGAACATGGAAAGGAATTTTAAAGTCACGTGGATATGATCCAAGCCTCACCATTGATGAAATTGTGACTCAACAAATAAATAATGACGATAGAGTGAATCCAAATCAATTTAAAAAGCTTATTAAACGTTGGTTCATCCCGAAATTTCAGGTAACAATACCAATATTAGTAATGATGTTTTCTAGTGATATAAACCAACATATGGATGCCAACAATAAATATGAATGTGTTATAATTCTAATCAGCTTCTATTGAATATTATGAGTTGGTTTCTTTTTAGAAGTAGTTGTCAATTATGCGAGATAGTGTGTTTCTAAATGCTCAAAGAAACAAATTAGCTTAAGGTTGAATTCAATTATGTATTTAACCAAGGGTTTGAGTTGATTAGTGCAATTAAGAAACACTATGGTACCTGTGTGTGATGTGTCCATAAATTCATTTCGTATGTAACATTGTAACCTAGGGTTTGAGTTGATTTGTAAAAATGGGAAACAATATGATACTTGTGCGTCGATGATTTGCTTGGAGTGTAAATAAAGAGGTGGAGAATCCAGGAAGATGGAAATGAGGTAAATATCTACTTCAAAGTGTAGTTAGAGTTGCAAATTAATGCTTTATAAACCAGACAACTCAAATTTATCCAGATAAGTTTTTTATTACAAATTTTCATTCCTAGATATTAGCAGTTTTTATGGTTGTTTGATAGCTTACTTTTATTTCAATAGAATTGCATAGAGAGTAACTACTTTGACGTTTTCTGTTAGCACCATCATTATGCAAAGCATCTTCAGAATTCTGGGATAATGTATCAGCTCTCCAGTGTGGGTGAATAAGTTCCCTCAGAGGTGTCTAACCATGCCTAAATGTGTTATTAGTAGTGTTTATATTGAATAATGTCCATTTGACTGTCTACTTTTAAGAAATATCCACCTATGCATTATATCATATGTGTTTCATTATGGACATTTATAATACAAAAAATAATTATAGGTTACTTTGCAGGTAATCTCTATTGATCATAAATTCTTGCGGATTTGTTGATATATGATTTTCGATAATGCGCTAAATTACAATTTACTATAGAATACATGTGCTAAGAAAAGATCGAGTCGCTCAAAGATGAAGGAGCTTCATGTAACCGGGACAAAGTCGTTCGCTAGACTTGCTCATGAAGTGGTAATATTCTAGTTATATTGGCGTGTTATTGCTGCATTATTTGGTTTTTAATTATCTTAATAACCATCAAACATAAATTATAGGCGATGAAGAATGATGGTGTGTACACAACAAGAGGAGAAATGTACATAAAAACACGCACTCGTAAAGATGGAAGTGTTGTAGATGATGAAGCTTCTGGCGTTGTGGTAATTCATTAATGTTCATATTTATCGTGTTTTTCTTTACTTTTTTATTAACTTATCTATATTATTTCGTATTTTAGACTTCACTGAAAGCTATTGCAAGTGACTCTACAAGCACACCTGGAGACCGAGATGATTTTACAAGAGATGACTATTCAAAAGTTAAAGGTCCAGAGAAAATAAGATATGTTCGATTAGTTGGACGGATGCCAGCCACAAAAGATAAAGGTGATTCTGAGATTAATTCACAAACTATTCATCAGCTACAAAGTGTTGTCAATGTTATGATGAATATTATCCATGAACATATTCCCAATGCAAACTTTCCACAGTTCTTAGTGATATGAACATACAGGTACATTTCTTAGTCAAGACTTTCATCGTATATTGTGTTTGCATATCAGCTAGGTGTGATTCTCATTTGGTTATATCTTACTTTTCTTGCATATCAGCTACTATTTTTTATTAATTTTTATTTTTATTAATTTATATTTTTTAGGTGCCTCGTATTGGTTCTTGAACTCTTAACAACTGTTTATTTGAACCAGTTATCATCTTCAAGATCTCATGATGATGAAGGCATAGTTGACAAATTATGAAGCGATGTTGGAGTAGAGAAAAGAATAATTATGGATTTCTTGAAATAGAGTTGACAACGTGAAAGATTGCTTTGACTTCTTTCTTTTTTTTTTGTAAACATCTTAAATCGTTTGAAACTTATTATGTATTTCTTTGCTAATGTTTGGAATATGTTTTGGATTGAAACTTCCCTTAAGATTATGATTATAAAATTATGCATCTTTTCAGTTTAATTTTTATTTTGTATTTTAAATAAATAATGATTACTTAATGTAAATAATATAATGATTTATGTGCTATCAAAAGTAATGTGTTTTTGAATATAAATAGTTTATATTGACATGAAATTTGTGTCACAAAAGCCTTTTTCTAATTTGTAGCATAAGAAAATTTGCAACTAAATCAATATAGATATTTTGCAGTGAATACTATGGCAAAAATAAAAGTGTCATTAAAGATCTTTGGAGAAATGAGTGGCACATAAAAAAGTGTCATTAAAAGGCTTTAGTAGCACTGCTTCTAGTGGCACTTTTATTGTGTCACTCATTCCTATAAGAGTCAATAGTGACACTTTTATGGTTTTCTGTGACACTTTTTGTTTGTCACTATATGGCATTTTTTTTTGTAGTGTTTATACATTTTATAAAATTTATTTTTTCACTTTTATAACATCCAATTAAATTTATTTAAAGTTTATAAGTATAAACTCACTTTCTTTTAAATAAAAATATTATGTTTCACATAAAAAAAATAATTTTTAGAAATTTTGATAAACGAAAAACTGGGAAATCTTTATCCAAACATCCTTATACATTTTATAAATATATGGTTACATCCAAGTAAGTTTCACTCATTTTATTTAAAATTTTATAACTTATTAAATTCATTTATTATTACTTTGAAATGTTGATTGATAAATTCCTTTAAAAAGTGTAATTAATATTATTTGAAATTACAATTATAAAACAAATGTTTTAATATTTGGGTTAAACAAAAATTAGTTGATTTCAAAAACTTTTGAGTTATTTTATGTCAACATAAATAAATTAAACATCGAAAAATATCATTCCTATTTTCATTTAACAAATAAAACATAATAAATTGTAATTTCATTTATTCAAAACAAATCGGATCCGTTGATCTATTTAGAATATAGGAAAATCTATAGAGAGATATAGTTATGTTAACATTATGCCAAATGAACTATATAGGTGAACACTGAACTTATTACACATATTTGTGAACAAATCGGACCCGTTGATCAATTTAGAACTTAGTTTAATAATCTTATAGTTAGTGAACTTTAGCTAAAAACATGCATTGATCACCCTCATTTAGTTACTATTATAGATCTCTTAAACCGACCATCCCACCGATATTTGATCGACCCTGCGGGGAAGGACCACGGTGATAGTTTACTACATCAGCATTGTTAGGATTGCTAGAACGTGGTCAGAACATTATTTGTTAACATCAGTTGATCTTCATACTTGCTAGTTCATTTTGACTATGTTAATTGTGCTTTAAGTTCACATAAGACATTATTTATAACATTTTTATAAACATTTTGGTGTTAGTGTTCAAACCTATGAAACTCTCCAACTATTCGTAGTTGACACTTGATTTTAAACATTTTTCAGGTGGAAACGCAAATTAGCATGATCATTGAGCTTGGGCTTAGCTTTTGTTTTGGTTTATGTTTAATGTATTGACCTTGAATTGATGTAATAGTTACGATTTGAATCTTTTGATTATGTATTAAAGGTTTTGAATTAAATGATTGAAATTAATGAAATGTCTTTTAAGTAATTACAACTTTATACCATGTGCTATGAAAAACCTACACTTTGTGGCGCCCGGATGTTTCCGCCATCGGTCGAGATGTTAGAATTATCAAGCTCGGATGAACAGTCGGGTTTGAATGGATAATCAAGTTTGGATGCAGGGACGGATCTTCCTTAGGGCCCGGGGGCCCGGTTCCCCTAGTAGATAATACAATTGCCACCACAATCTTATTGTAAACTTATTTGTAGATTTAATTTAACACACACACACACACATAGTATTTAATCCACATAATTACCATGCAGCACATGTCACCCAAGACATTAATGTCACACCCGTGTGACTTACACGCCAGTCGTGTATAGATGCCCATATATCCATTGCGTCAATCACATTGTAAATACAATTACTATTCAACACCTGTCACTCAAGACATTCACATCACACTCATTGTGATTTACACACTTATTGTGTATTGTTGCCCATATCCCCAATGGGTCAACCACATAGTAACTTCAATTTACTAACCATCACTTAGAGTCTATTTACCTTAATCACACACCTTGAATTTAACAACATATTAAGTGACTCAATCAATTAGGTGACTTACCTTTGGTCCTAAGCTCAAATTACAAAGCAAGCTCCTTTCCTAGCCTGTGAACTTTATTTTCATCACCTATGCACACATTGCAATAATCTTAACACACACACGTACATACAATCAAGTTCAACCCACTTGACCCGTTTGACTTTCTCAAAGTCAATTTATCACACAATTGACTCTATCTTACTACATCTAGCAAGTTTTAGTCAATTATCACAATTAATCATATTATATGTGCACACCCTGAGCCGGCGGGCTGGATCGACTTTCCCGCCGGGCGGAAGGTTCCCGGGGCGCGATATCGTTGTGATAATCGAAATGATCAGATTGTTTACATAGCACATGAGAAATAAATGAGAAATGCTAACATGACAATGATATAGAATTACAAGATTAAATTACAATGTATCGTTCATAATTTAATCAAGTAAATCTATCCAAAAGAATCAATGGGTTTATATCTTGTATCTGTACAAGATATACAAAAGATGATTCATTGTTTTGCCATCCAACAGTATGATCACCCAAAATGTAGCTAGGTCCTCTAAAGTCCACTAGCTATGTTCTTGACTGTGGGCGACTAAACATGTTCGTCACCTGAGAAAACATGCATTTAAACAAAGTCAACACTAGGTTGGCGAGTTCATAAGTATGTTAATTGAAAACCTTGATTCGTTCTCATGCACAATCACAATGTTAATCATGTTACTTGTATGTTGTTTGATTCACCCGTTCTCCCAATGGCTTCTCAATAGTTATATTCACAAGTAATATATCATCCTAGTAGTGATGCTTATATATAGGACATATGTAAGGGAACCAAGCCCTAGCCAACATCCCACCACATCACTACTAGAACTCCACACTACTTGCAATACAACTATTTCCATCTCCATTCCACTTGTTCATCTCATTGTTGTTCACCTGTGATATCATGTATAGAATAATATAGTAGTAGAGTTGTAGTTATCAAACCGAAGTATTGATAACCATTACATGTATTAAGGACATTAGATTTACTTAATCTGTTCCTTGTATTATTCTATTGCTTGTGGGGTTAACTATTGATTCACTTTTTAAATATTAAAAGTGTTAGTTAACTATTTGACATTTGTTCTCAACGCGAAGTGCATAGAGCCTAAAAGGAATCCATTGCAATCCTCACGTAATCAGATTTCAATGCATCTGATTTACCTCTACCACTTTGTGATCCCATTGCCCTCATCGAAACTGTTACTAATAATATGACCTGAGAGAAAATAAATTCCTCATTCTACTAGTCCACAGGTAACGATGGATTGTGTACATCGATGTTGTTGTTTGTTCTCAATGTGGGATGTTCTCAATGTGATTAACAAGGTTAAATAAGATCTCATCTTATTACATTATGTTAATCATTGTGTGAATGATGTTGTTATCATGAAGTTACATTATCATGATTATCATTCCTTGTAATACATATGGTCACCATGTTGTCATTAAACCATAGTAAGAACTAGTCTTACTACCCTTAAGTGACTCAGGTGATGGATGATAAATGCTCCATACTATCGCATAGTATGTTTTAAGTTGTAAACTAAGAGTTATAAGTACTTGACTTATCACACTTAGTTAATTATAATGTTGAATGGTATTAAGAAGATGTATTATCTTCTGATCATTCATGTGTTTTGTTGTGTCATCATGTTTCTCTGTAATTGTCTCCAATGTTTGTTTATGTACGAATTATCCCAATGGTTGCTCATGTAAGAATAACTAGGTGTTGTAAGATAAAATCTTATAACTATGTTATTCTAATGTGTTGATGAATTATGAAGATATGTTATCATGTTCATCTGATTATCCCTGTCATGTCATGATCATACAAGCATGCATACAATGATAAGCGATAATAAGCAATTTAATATTATCTAAAATCAAAGTATAAGCAATAAGTTAAGCAAAACTTTTAAATAAATAAAAGTAAGCATGTTTCTCAGCCCCGAGAGTTAAAATCAGTTAAGATTAGAGAAAAAGGGGCATATGAACTCACCTTGTTGTGGAAGTGGTTGACTTAGCTTAAACTAGAATGCACGCGCTCTTGATTGTACTTGTTGTAGATTTCACGATCCTGTATTGATTTCACGTTGTATGTAATCCTATAAGTATCATTTGCATAGATTTGTGCACGTGTATGTGTTAGCCCTACAGTCGGCTAACACATTATGGGTCTCGGTCTTCATTCGGCCCCGTTTAAATGTTATGGACTTTAATAACAACTACTCCCTTTAATTTAAGGTTTTAATATTTGTTATAAGTTTTCATGTCCAACTTGTTTAGTATTTGTTACCTTGTGAAAGCTTGGACTTTATGTCTTTGTATATATATATAATCCCATTCACGTTATTCATGTTCTTTGATTTAGTGTGTTAGGTTATGTAATAACCCATATGGGCCGAATGATAGATGGGCCTTGGCCGGTTGTATGTGTGCGTGGCCCGCTTAGGTTAATCATGGGCCCATGAGCCACTGTGGGCCGTATCAAGTGTTTATGGGCTAAGCCAAGTGTCTGGGCCGAATTACAAGAACCATGGGCCTATTGGGCCAACATGGGTCGAATCTTATCACTTAGCCGATTGTAATGTTGGGCCGAAGGTTATGCTTGAACAAAGGGTGGGCTTAATTGTCACTTGGGCTTTAACAAGATGGACCTAATCAATCTCCTTGGGTCGGTTATCTTGGGACCAAACTAAACCATGGGCCCAACTGATATTAATCGAGATAGATGGCTGCATAACGAAAAGGAAAAGTATTTCCCTTCCAGCGAAGGTCATCAGAATGCCAGGGTTCGGCTGGAATGGAACTCGCCCCCTGAAGGTTCGGTGGTCATAGGCTCGGGGATGATGGCATCAGGCAAGGTTCGCCATTAGGTCGAGAGTTCGCCTGAAGTTCGAGGGTTCGTATCAGCAAACAGGTTTGGCTAACATTAACGTGCATGGTTCGGTGAAAGCCCATAGGTTCGTTTATAGGAAGGGTTCGGCTGTGTATGATGAGAGGGTGCGTAGCTCGTGGGTTCAGCAATCAACAGTAGGTTCGGTTAATCAGCAAGGGTTCGGCCATGGTGTTCTACATGAGAGGTTCGCCTAGGGTTCAATAGCCATGCAAGGTTCGTCCCAATGGAGCCGTAGGTTCGGTGCTAAGAAGGTTCGTTCATGGTGGCTGGGTTGCCTCAGAAGGGTTCGGTTAGGGTTAGATGGTTCGGTGAGGATGACAACCGAGGGTTCGTCACCTGGTGGAAGGTTCGGCCATGTCTCTGAACATCGGTAGGTTCGTGGCTGCACAACCCTTTCACGAAGATCAAGTCCCCATCGTCATCTTCATCAACCCCTCGGACCCAAGATGTTCCCATGACCCCGGTTATGCGAAGGGGTGGTCCCGCAGGTGTAGGGTTCACGTAATAAAGTCTTTAAAGCGGTTAGAGGTGGGGTTGACAAAAGGATGAGAAAACCCTATTTTCCCGAAAGTTTCAAGCATCATACCTCAAATTTGGCCGGATAAAACTCCAGATCAGTTGTACTTTTAGATAGTGGATGTCGAGAGCTACGCGTGGACACCAAGAACACTCGTTTTCGTTGAGAAATGATCGAGATATGGTGGTTTGAAGGTTGAAATTGGTGGTGGGAGAGAGGTGGCCGGAACTTTTAGTCTAGAGAGAGTGAGATGTTGAAAAATGAGCTCAATAGCCTCATTTAAGGCTTTAAATACCCCGCGGGTATTCGGGTTCGTTTCGGTTGCTCGGTTCACGTTTTCGTTGCGTTTCCAGAATTTTGCGAGTAATTTACTTGTTTTAAATAAAAATAATTGTTTTAATTATTTGATGAGTTTCAAAATTGTAAAATATTGTTTATTTTATTTTATCAATTTAATGTCGTTTCGTGTCGGGTTTCGTTTTCGTCTCGTCTGATCGTGTCACCATCGCGCGTATTCGTTCGAATCGTCATTCGAACGAACACGTCGATGGTTTGGCTTTCTGACTTTTGTTTTCTACTTCCCAGCCATCATTTCAGAATGTTAAACTCACAGATATGTTTGTGTCAATCGTCACCCACGCAAACACACTGTCAGTTCGTTATTCTGAAACGACACTGCAATATTGTTTTAAGTTGTGTTTCCTCACTGTCGGACTCAACTAAACATCCTGTTATCACATTGTTTTCACACTGATTTGTCGGCCATCTGATTCCTGTCATCTATGGATATCAGAGCGCAACCGACTTGTTCTTGTTATTTATTTGAACACTGTTGTTTCCCGTGTTTAGTTGTATTATTTGTACTTAGGCTTTCACCTAAATACTAACAACTATTGTTTCAAATGAGTGTCGTACTTACGGCATTTAAGTTTACACAAAAATACGTACAACTGTTTCTTGTATTTTGAATTCTGTTAATACAAGTACTGTTCACAAACATGTATGCACACATAGTAACTATTGGAAGTACACATACCGTACGGACTTGTCGGCCGGTAAGGTACTAGTTGTCACAATATGCCTCCCTTAGGCATTCCATCAAATATTGATGTTCATTACACTAGTTATGATCCTAATCATCCCATGATTACCCATACTCACCCATTTTAGTCAAGATTCACCCAAGATCATAACTTTTATCAATTTTAACATCAATTGATTGCACATTAAATTTAACCCATGCATTATGATCCATATCCACCCAACAACGCTTTCTTACATGAGTTCTGCCCAAAACCCATCATTCCCATCAAAACCCATGAACAAGTATCTTAGATACTTCAAAAACATTTAGTTAGATGTACATAACCCACTAGTATCATTTATTTATGTTCGACATCACACATACTCAACTTTCCATTTTTATCACATTTTGGAAAATATCATTTTTGTGCAGCAACTTTCTGAGTTGCTGCTGTAATCAGCATTTTTGACACATCTACAATATGATTTAGCTCTTCATGTTCAAATATGGGTTGTAGTAGACTCTTAGACCTTTCCAGGCATATAAAATACGCCTCAAACAGATACACGGTTGATTTTAAACACAATTTACAAAATCAGGTCTGACCTTTCTTTTCCCATTTCAGGTTGCTGAATTTTTCCATGTTGCTGTTGTAATTGCCATTTTAACCCACCTTAAGTTTGTTTTCAGCTTTTTATGTCCAAATATGGATTGTAGCCCTTTCAAAGAGCCTTTCAACCATATAAGGCTCATTTTGTCATGATTTTTCTATTATTTTATACAAATTTTACAATAACAGTGCAGAAACACAATTTCTTTCAATTCAGCATATAATCTCTTTTGATTCAAACATTTCATCAAGCACCTTATGTGCATAACTTACTAACTCGTTTTTCAATAAATTCCAGCCATCATAAAACCTCCCATGAACACCCATGTTCATAATCATTGATTTCTAATCAATTTAGATGTTTAGTTACGTGATCACTCATCACCTTATGGTTTCTAACCCATTTAAACAACCAATTTCAAGATTTAAACTAAACTCTAACTTTGTTCATCTTAAGAACTTTCAACCAACATCATGAATGAGACTAGAATCCCTTACAAGATGTTAGATAGCACTTAGGGTTAAGATTAAAGGCTTAAATCTTGAAATTTGACCATATAATCAACGAGAATCATGGATCAAGAACTAGGGCTTGAACTTCTCTTCTTTTCCTCTTGCTCTTCACGTAAAACACACACACATAAATGAAATTTCTGGACTTTGACTTAAGTCAAAGCCCATACCCCTCTTTTAAATCAATTTTGCCTATTTGGCAAGTTTAGCCCCTCAGAATTTTAACTAGTTAACACACTTAACCAACTTAATCAAGTTACTTACTAGTTAACTATAATACCCAAATGTTATTACATTATTATCACAACACAATTTTTAAACATAATAGCATTTTTTTATTTACATATATGTGACCGTTAAAACCGGCCGTTACAAATTCTCCTCCCCTTACAAAGGTTTCGTCCCCGAAACCGTTTATACATCAAAAAGGGAAGGATAAAACTTTCTCATTTCATCTTCTGACTCCCACGTGGTATCATATCACCTTCTATTCTTCCATTGAACCTACACATGGTTCAATGACTTGTTTCTTAACTGTTTGACCTTTCTATCTAATATAGCTACCGGCTTTTCCACATAGTTCAACTTGTCATCAATTTCCAAGTCTTCTAGTGGCACATAAGCCGATTCATCAGCCAAACATTTTCTCAAATATGAAACGTGGAATGTGTTATGAATTCCACTCAACTCGTCTGGTAGCTCAAGGTGATAAGCAACCTCGCCAATTCGAGCTATAATCTTGAATGGCCCAATGAAACAAGGGCATAACTTCCTTCGCTTTCTGAAACATATGACAACTTTCCAAGGAAAGACTTTAACAACACAAAGTCTCTCACCTGGAACTCGATAGGCCTCTTACGCTTATCAGCATAAGTTTTCTGACGGTCTTGTGCCGCCTTCAAATGAGCTCGAATATGATCTATACGTTCATTTGTTACTTTAATTACATTTTTATTCGCCAGTTCTTGTTGCCCAACTTATCCCCAACACACAGGAGTACAACATTTCCTTCCATACAACATTTCATATGAAGGCATTCCAATACTGGAATGATAATTGTTATTGTATGAGAACTCGACTAAAGGTAGATAATCATCCCAACTACCTCCAAAATCAATTATGCACGCTCGTAACATATCCTCTAACGTTTGAATGGTTCTTTCACTCTGGCCATCAGTCTGAGTATGATACGTCGTGCTTATCAAAAAAATTTGTACCTAATTCTTCCTAAAAATTTCTCCAGAAATGAGAAGTAAATCGAGTGTCTCGATCAGAAACAATTGTCACTGGCACACCATGCCTAGACACCACTTCTCTAACATATATTTCAGTTATTTTCTCAGAAGAATAGGACTCATGAATAGGTAAGAAATGAGCACTCTTCGTCAACCTATCCACGATGACCCATATCGTATCATAACCCTTCCTAGTTTTAGGAAGTTTAGTAATCAGGTCCATCATGATATACTCCCATTTTGAAAACACAAAACACTTTTCTAAGGGAAATTATTATTAATATATAAATTCCCATTAGGGATTACACTCGTCCCTAACACATAATATGCTCATAACATGTGTTACACACCTTTGTGTTCTGCCGGTTCTCACTATAACTCAATCAATTTGAGATGACAATCACTCTTATTGTCTCTTAGTATTCTTAGGTAATGCACCACACAAGACATTACCTCCACACGTAAGAGGATTGTATAGCACATGTACCTTAGTCAAATACTAATCCCTAGCAACACAACTAAGGACCATATAGATTACAAAGTTTACACATCAAACTTTGCTAATAATTTACGTTCACCAGATAATCCCCATTACCTCCAATGTGGATTTTCCACTTATCCTTACCCTTGAATACATGTCCACACCCTTGTGGATCATTTCACAACTGAAGTAGATGTCTACACCCTTGTAGGTCATCCAAACTTATTATTTTTAACACAAGTATTCATACCCTTGTGAATCACTTCAAATCCTACCTTAGTAATGGAAGTCCACAGACTTGTGAATCATCCTAGGTTACATCTAGCTTATTCTCAACTTAAGCTATTCACCTCATATTCTTACCTACGTAAGATCACAACATTAAGGGCCATTCCACCCAAACACAGTGCCACATAGATCTCCTATGTGCAACTATATCAAGTGTTTCAATAACACTCCACACACGTATGTGAATTAACACTTTATAATTTTACATTTAGTATTTACCACTAACTTCACACTCATGTGAATTATTACAACAAATTTATGTACTAGATTTTTAACACTCCCTGTTTTTAAATTCAATGTACACATAGTCACCTTTTCACCTTGTCTAAATCCGAGCCTATACACCAACACTTTCAAGTTGTATCAAAGAAAGCATATATATAGGGTGTAGTTAAGGTAGTATGCCTTGCCGCTAACCCACCACCCCTTCGATACACCTTGATTTTGTCCATGTTAGTGTATCTCTTGTGTTAGACCAATTTACCCTTTCATTGCATTTATCCCGATGCAATAACCCTATTTCTCAATTACGTATGTTTCATCTCATAGATTTAACTTACTACACCATTTACCAAGATTCTCCGCACCTTGGAGATATCAATTTCATCTACCACTGGATGAACCTCATCTGTATAGTTTAATCACACATTACACCTATTATTATATTCCTAAGTTTGAAATGATATCCCTAACAACAATTTCATGCCATAAGTGTACTATTAGACTGGCCAGGTCTAACACTATACTTATTGCATAATCATGTTCTTAGATTCCACACCTCAAACCTTGGTCAAGAAGTTCGATTCAAACAGTACACATACAATACAAACCATTCACCAGGCTTATAGCACACACAATGCATATAATACACACATTGTATTTAAGACACACAAGTTATACAGTACTATTTTAGACACACCAGTCATATAGCACTATTTGAGACACACAAGTCATATAGCACACATGTTGTACTTAGTCACACATCATATACAATACACACGTTGTACCTAAACACACTCACATAGAGTACACATACTCTACATTTATGCACATCCCATGCAGTACACACACTGTACTTGAAAATACAACACAAGTAGCACACACACTGTGCCTAAATACACTTAATACATAGTACATACATTGTACTATTACACAACAAGGATAACATGATTTCACATCCTTACATTAACCTTGTACCTCAAATGTTGTGATCGGGTCTTGGATCGATAGCTTCTTCAACTCAAGAGCACTTGGTTTGAGTTCAAGCATCCCCGTCTGATACCAACCTCTGATACCCTGATCCCACACGGATCAGAAAACACTTGTTTAGACATAAAACATGTTGCGGAATTTGGTCCCATAAAATTTTTTTTGCAAGGGTTTGTTTGAAAACTCAATAAACAACCCTTTATAACCAGTCACATTCAAAAACCAACACGAACTTGTTTAAAAACCACTTATATAGTTTAATATGTACAAACACATCTATTATTTAAATAAACAAGTCTTCTCAATATTAACTTGTATCGCTCGAAGCTTCATTCGATCCAACGCCATCCTTTCCCGATCACATTCGCCTTTATTACTTAAGTACCTGCATAAACCACGTTGTTTTCGTCATTAGTTCGTTAGAACTAAGTAAGACCACCTAAACAACTTTAACACATGTTTATGGAACATTCCCAGGGGTTACAATGCCTTAGAATGCCACCCGAACAGCCAAACAGGAATTCAGAAAAACTGTTTGGCTAATTACAACACTATTCTCAAATTATTGGCTCATCCAATTACCCACACACTAGTGGTTTCACCAATTTAAAATCCCGGCTCATCCGGTTATCCACACTCTAGTGGTTTGACTCATTATTACCAACTCATTTGGTTGTCCACCCTCTAGTGGTTTAATTGATCAATTTTACCAACTCCTTTGGCTATCCACACACACATGTGGTATAATTACTCAATCACCGGCTCATCCGGCTATTGATATGCAAACTATGTTGCATATATTAGTTACACACAACACTTTATATTGGAACTTAATACACATTTGCCAATGAGCTTTTCCCATTCAAATAGTTCCAATGACTAAATTATGTGTAAATCATTTAATTCAACACTCAAGTAGACACTTTCTACTACATATATGTAATGTTTAGTAAGATGAATGACTTACACACCATTGTGTATAAATACCCATATGTCCAATGGGTCAATCATATAGTAAACACAATTTACTAATGAACACCTAAAGTCACTTAACACAATCACACGTATTGTGAATTTAGCCACGTTTTAAACACAACTCATTTCAATTAAGTGACTTACAACCCATACACATACACTATCTAATCAAAAAATCACACACACATTTCAATTCTAACAATAATTAAACAAAACACACAACTTTGACTTTAAAAGTCAACATACTGGTAGCTACTACCATAAGTCAATAGTCTACTAATACTTACATACCCTCAATGTAAACTCTAACCACACACATTACGGTTTACATTTATGTTTATGCACTCATTGCACCACATACACATATTAACCCTCATGGTTATTAAGTTTAGTCTACTCACTAGTAGATAATACAATTGCCACCACAATCTTATTGTAAACTTATTTGTAGATTTAATTTAACACACACACACACATTGTGTTTAATCTACATAATTACTATGCAACACATGTCACCCAAGACATTAATGTCACACCCGTGTGACTTACACGTCCGTCGTGTATAGATGCCCATATACCCAATGGGTCAATCACATAGTAAACACAATTACTATTCAACACATGTCACTCAAGACATTCACATCACACTCATTGTGATTTACACACTCATTGTGTATTGTTGCCCATATCCCCAATGGGTCAACCACATAGTAAATTCAATTTACTAACCATCACTTAGAGTTAATTTACCTTAATAACACACCTTGTGAATTTAACAACATATTAAGTGACTCAATCAATTAGGTGACTTACCTTTGGTCCAAAGCTCTAATTACAAAGCAAGCTCCTTTCCTTGCATGTGAACTTTATTTTCATCACATATGCACACATTGTAATCATCTTAACACACACACGTACATACAATCAAGTTCAACTCACTTGACCCGTTTGACTTTCTCAAAGTCAATTTATCACACAATTGACTCTATCTTACTGCATCTAGCAGGTTTTAGTCAATTATCACAATTAATCATATTATATGCCTCCCTTAGGCATTCCATCAAATATTGATGTTCATTACACTAGTTATGATCCTAATCATCCCATGATTACCCACAATCACCCATTTTAGTCAAGATTCACCCAAGATCATAACTTTTATCAATTTTAACATCAATTTATTGCATATTAAATTTAACCCATGGATTATGATCCATATCCACCCAACAACGCTTTCTTACATGAGTTCTGCCCAAAACCCATCATTCCCATCAAAACCTATGAACAAGTATCTTAAATACTTCAAAAACATTTAGTTAGATGTACATAACCCACTAGTATCATCTATTTATATTCGACATCACACATACTCAATTTTACATTTTTATCACATTTTGGAAAATATCATTTTCGTGCAGCAACTTTCTGAGTTGCTTCTTTAATCAGCATTTTTGACACATCTACAATATGTTTTAGTTCTTCATGTTCAAATATGGGTTGTAGTAGACTCTCATACCTTTCCAGGCATATAAAATACGCCTCAAACGGATACACGGTTGATTTTATACACAATTTACAAAATCAGGTCTGCACCTTTATTTTCCCAATTCAGGTTGCTGAATTTTTCCATGTTGCTGCTGTAATTGCCACTTTAACCCACCTTAAGTTTGTTTTTAGCTTTTTATGTCAAAATATGGATTGTAGCCCTTTCAAAGAGCTTTTCAACCATATAAGGCTCATTTTCTCATGATTTTTCTATGATTTTATACAAATTTTACAATAACAGTGCAGCAACACAATTTCTTTCAATTCAGCATATAATCTCTTTTGATTCAAGCATTTCATCAAGCACCTTATGTGCATAACTTACTAACTCGTTTTTCAATAAATTTCAGCCATCATAAAATCTCCCATGAACACCCATGTTCATAATCATTGATTTCTAATCAATTTAGATGTTTAGTTACTTGATCACTCATCTACTTATGGTTTCTAACTTATTTAAACAACCAATTTCAAGATTTAAACTAAACCCTAACTTTGTTCATCTTAAGAACTTTCAACCAACATCATGAATGAGACTAGAATCACTTACAAGATGTTAGATAGCACTTAGGGTTAAGATTAAAGGCTTAAATCTTTAAATTTGACCATATAATCAACGAGAATCATGGATCAAGAACTAGGGCTTGAACTTCTCTTCTTCTCCTCTTGCTCTTCACGTAAAACACACACACATAAATGAAATTTCTGGACTTTGACTTAAGTCAAAGCCCTTACCCCTCTTTTAAATCAATTTTGCCTATTTGGCAAGTTTAGCCCCTCAGAATTTTAACTAGTTAACACACTTAACCAACTTAATCAAGTTAGTTACTAGTTAACTATAATACCTAAATGTTATTATATTATTATCACAACACAATTTTTAAACATAATAGCATTTTTTTTTTATTTACATATACGTGACCGTTAAAACCGGCCGTTACAATTTTGTAGGAAAATCATTCGGTTTCCTTCGGTTTCCTACTAAAAAGCCTTCGGCCTCCTCCGTTTTCTTCCTAAAAATCTTTTGGCACCCTCCGTTTTCTTCCTAAAAATCTTTTGGCCCCCTCCAATTTTTTCTTTAAAATATTTCGGCCCTCTCCGAACTTTTTTTCAAGCTTTGTCACTGTTCAGACGAATGCTTCAATTCGGGTGAATGCTTCTAGTTCAGGCGAACAATTCAAGTTTGGGATGAACACTTATGTTTGGGGAACCAACTTAAGTTCGGATGAGAACTTCGGTTTAGATGACTACTTTTTTTTTTGAACGGCATTTGATCTTAACGTGTGAACTACTGATTTTCAGGCCACGTCACCAAGGTCTAGTTACCATGACCTCCGTTGAGACCCCACCACCCCCCAGAAGGAAACCGCACCGGAAAACCCCCTGACCTCCCAAGGACCCCTATTTCGCCTTGGGAGGGATTTGAACCCGTGACCTCCCACAGGAAAGCCAAAGGGGTAATCATTAGGCTAGAAGCCCTTGGTTTAGATGTCTAATTATTTTTTTTTTTTTGAATGGCAAATATTATTTCCTCCTAAACTACTCGAAACTAATTACACCATTGCATGGGTTAGAACCCATGACCTCCCACTCTAAGAGCCAAGAAAAAGTAATACAAGAGGTCGATAGGTATGGTTGTTGACTCATGTAGATTAGATGACTACTTATAATTTGCTAAATGCTATGAAGTTTGGATAAGAACAATTTATAGCACCAATTTAATTTCTATGGTTATACGTTTAAATGTTTGTATGAATTTAAGCGTATAACCATCGAAAAACTTTAACCTCATGAACCTTAATTTCCAAGATTTGAACTTACAAAACAATATATTTAGACTATGTATATCATAAAACAATTATCATGCATATTAACCCCTAAAAATAGTAATAAAACATTTAAAAGGAAGGGAATCTAGAAACTCACCTATTGAATAACTCAAAGGAACTATAACAATGGCTGCTTTTCTTACATCTAAACATTAAAGCATAAAGTTTTGGACTTCGTTAGTTCATTAAGCTCAAAATAAAGATTCAAACAAAACTTCCAAGTTTAAATCAGTTGAAACATAATGTTTTGGTTTTATTCACTTTTCCAGCCTAATTTTCATACTTTCACATTTTAAATCTTTCAATTCAAACTTTCATTACACATCTACGGTCATTTTTTGAACCCCTCTGCTAATTGATTAATTTTCGATTGTTTTGTCTACTCTACACATTATCGCGATGCCGCATATGTAATCTTCCACATACCTATCAACACATATAACAAGAACACATTTCAATACCACCGCATTCATATTTAAGTTCTTATATGCATCATGTCACACATATAAAAAGAACGCATTTCAAATACTCAACTTGGCTCGTAGGATTACTATGGTTAATTGGTTTCTTTTAGAGTCGGCTTCTGCATCCATTTTCACCATCATTTCTAAGATTGAACATTATTCATCCATCCAAGGTTTAATTCAAGAACACATTATCAAATTTCATATTTTAATCTATTTTGACTCATTTTCACTTTTTTTAACCATTTTAACTATGGTTACAAATCATCTTTTCCATTTTTTTCAATTTCCATTTCATTATTGATTAAGAACTTCATTAAGGAATGTATCAAACACCTTTTTGTGAAATTTAATCTCGTATCATTATCAACCATATAACCCTTACCCATATCCCATCATATTTTCATTAGTCACCAAAATCACATCTTTCATTTAATTAATAACCTCTTCTAACATACACATCTAAATTAAAATTCATGACCCACGCAAAACTTCAACAATATACATTCAAGAATACCATTCAGGTGGGTCATCTTAGATTACAGATAATCTCGTAGTTTTTGTAATCCATTATCATCTATTTTCAGATTTACACCCAAGTCACATACGTCTCCTATATGGACACATGAAAATTTGAGTAGAAAACATGTAATCACTTACCCAAGGGTTAGTTTACGCCAAATATGTCGATTTAGTCCTTTAATAATGTAATCTAGTACCCAATTAAGAGGGATTTATGTTGATTTTTGTTGATGAAAGGTTTTTTCCTCTTGTTCTCTCCTTGATGCCGGCATCTAACACACACAAAAAGCAGATTTGTTTGGGATTGCTTATTTGATTTCAAAATAACTTTTTGTCAAAAATGTTTATTAACTTATGACTTTTTAAAATGGAGTTTTTAAAACTGTGTTTGGATTAGCTTTTTCAAAATGACCAAAAATGACATTTTTTTATTGACACCATTTAATGTTATTGGGTAAAGGGTAAAGAGTGGGGTAGATTTGTAATTTTATGTTAATAAGTCATAAATCATTTTAAAAAGTTAAAATTTTTAGCTTTTGAAAAACAACTTATCATCCTTTTAAAAAAAATCATTTCAAAAGTCTTTTAGGTTTAACAAACAACTTATTGGCTTTTTGAAAAAGACAATAAGTCATTTTTAAATGACTTCCCAAACAGAGCCTTTGAACAAATCAATCTTTGGTTATTGTTTGCATCCTTTTTACTCGAGTTTTCTTCTATGTTCATTTTGGCCCCTCAAGGCTCAATTATTTCATTTTCAACTTTATCTAACCTAACTAGAGTAGTCTCTAATCAAACTCACTATAAAAAAATTTCACCAATGTACTACAAGTTAAAACACATATAATTATGGTGATAAATAATATCATTATTATATCATTTATGTTAGTGCATAATCATTCAAAACAGGTTGTTATAGATTTCAATCTTTAAAATACGTTTTTAATTCTCACAAAAGGAACCAACACAAGGTAGAACATTGTTAGCTTTATCACATAGTAGGATTATTCTAGTTGCTAGCTAGCATTCGACATGAGAATAAGTTTTCAAGCTTGATCGTTGAAGATTAAAAGATTCTGTAAACGCTAACCCTCTTTTCTTATTGTTATAAACTAGTAAGATGACCGTCGCGCGTTGCGGCGGTATACAACCTATCTCCTAAAAAAATTTATGTTGAAACATAGGCTAGCATATACAAGTAAGTACAGAAACATACTATATTTAACCGGACTCGTTTCTAGGAAAAAAAAATTTTGAAATGTGTATCAACACGAATTTATATAGACTCTTATACAAAACTAAGCACGTAAGAAATTATTATCAGCTAAGGAACAAAAGAGCTAATTAGTTTAGAAAAGAAAGTTTAGACTGAGGGGATCAAAGAGATAACCCCGAAAGCATAGGATGAAAATTTAAAGTTTAGAGATCAGTTGTGACGTCCTTGACTCATTTGTATGGGAGCGATTTGATGACGACGGTGTGTAAAAGAAAGTGAAAAGAGAGATGGAAAAAGAATTGGAAAAAGAGAATTAAAAGAAAAATGGGAGAAAATGAAAATAAAAAAAAACTCGTGGGTCAGACTCGAACCCACGCCCAACAGAGCAGAAAAACAATGCCTTACCATTCCAACTAAACCAACTTTAGTGCAAGTCATTTGAAACCGATTTTATTTAACCTAAAATAAAAACGCAATAATTCAGTCACAAATCCACCGACGTTGCTAATTGTTATATATATAATAAGGCTGATAATTTATAACATAATTGTTAAAATAAGATGACTCTTGAATGAAGTTAAATGGATTAATGTTAGGGATAGAATTTTCAGGACATAAATTGGTAGACAAGTTAATGATACGATTAAAAACATGAGTACATGACAAAATGGATTCACCCTCTTAGAACCTAAGACATCAACTGACTCAAGTTCTAATCTTATTCTCAATGTCATTGAATCATAAAGTTAATTGTCGTAAATACTTGATTTATTAATAGTAATGCTGTTATAATAATAATGTATTTATATAACATTATTAAAAAGTTATTGTATTTAAAACACAAATAAATAATTTAAGACTTGTTGGATTTTTAATTTTAAATATGCATTATTGCATATGTAAATATTATTTAAATTAGTGCTCCTAACTAATTATGACCACTGTTCTGAAAATCGGCCTAGGCGCCCTAGGCGCTCGTCTACTGTCTCGATTTTGGCCTAGGCGTTAGGCGGGCTAGTCAGATTTTTATTTTTATTTTTTTGACTTTTTTGACTTTTTTTTGTAAAAAGTGACCAATTCCATGATTATTTAGACATTTCTCAACCCAAAATCCTTAATATGTCTCTGAAACATCGAATCCAGCCACTTAACATCGAAATCTATCTCTAAACTTTGAACTCAGTGTTTAAGTTTGAACTTTGAAGTACTTGACTTAGTATATTTAAGTTTATTTTATAAATATTTAAAGTATTATATTAAATTATTGATATTAATATATGTATATAATATATATTTGTAAAATTACATATAAAAATTCCAATGCACCTAGCACCGATTAATTTCTAGGCGGTACCTCACCGCCCGACTAGCGCCTAGCGACTTCTACAACCTATGATTATATGACCAAACGAGATGAAAAATAATACCAATGAATGATATGGGTGCAGGAATGTTCGGACTTTAAATAACTCTAAAATCTGAATAGTATTGACTCCAAATTTTGTTTGAATATTTGGATATATTCAAGTCGAAACCATTTTTTATTTGGATTGATATCATATACAAAATCTTGTTTAATCAGATCAAATATCTTAATTTAATTAAATTTTAATCAAATAAAACTTATCATACGAGTTATTCGAATAAGTTTGGATAAATTATGTTTCTTGTTCCAGTGGAGTAAAATTTCAGCGAGAGTCTAAAAATTTTCAAATTCAAGTGAAACGATCCAATTAACCGAGCTAACTTTTATCTAGCCATGTGAACATAGTGAGACCATGTGGGTGTGGGGCCCAATTTGAGGTTATGGGGCACTGAGGCTGGGTGGGCAACACATGATATTCGGGTAAAAAAAATAGTTCCATCAAATACTAAACTTTTAAATCATTAAAGGCAAATTGGATTTAAATAATCCAAACTTTGACCCATTGGCCGCTGCCGGTTCCAACTATGAAAATCCCCAATAACGGTCCGAACTTTCGACATATTTTCCCGTGACGGACCGCCGTCAAATAAACCCCAACGGCGTTAACTTTTTTTCGAGTCTCGAACGGATTTTTGAGGGTTTTTGTTCAGATGGAGAATACGAGTCGAATGATATATAACTTACCTCGAAACGTTGCTTTAAATTTCTCAATTTTGGTGTTTAAACTTTCAATTCGTCAAAGAAATCATCAAATTGAGAAATTTGGAGCAACATTTCGAGGTAAGTTATACATCATTCGACTCGTATTCTCCATCTGAACAAAAGCCCTCAAAAATCCGTTCGAAATTCAAAAAAAAGTTAATGCCGTTAGGGTTTATTTGACGGCGGTCCGCCACGGGAAAATATGTCGAAAATGCGGACCGTTATTGGGGATTTTCATAGTTGAGACTGGCAGCGGTCAATGGGTCAAAGTTTGGATTATTAAAAGCTAATTTATCATCATTAAATGGGTATATTTATTCGAGATAACTATTAGATTGGTTATCCTTTCTTTTTTTTCCCTCACTTCAAGGCTGCCTAAAAGTTTGGGACGAAGAAAAACAAATATGAATTTTGGATGTATAATTGAATTTGAACTAAAAGTTAACCGTAACAAGAGTACCATAAAACATGTTTAAATATATTATTAACAGATTTAGATAGGTCATTAATAGTTTACACATATGCTATAGGTAGCTAATGGATTTAAACTAATCGTTTGGTTAACAGTGTTTAACATGTTAGACATGATTTTTATCATGTCTTAAACATGGATTTTAAACACAAAACATGTTAAGCTCAAACATGAAACTTGTTAGCTTCATATTATGTTGTATGGTGTTAAATGTCTTAGTTAAAAATTACCATCCATAGCTAAACTACAAAATAAAATATAATTCTAATAGATATTATATTATAGTTTTAATTTTCTAGGTTGCTTAATGCGTATAAACTTTTGTAGAGCATTCAAGCAACCTAGACACTCTGAAATACCATTAATCTCCAAACCTTTAGGTAATCTTAAAAGTCCTTATATTTTAATCTAAATAAGAACATAAATCAATCTCTAATCACATAAAGTGAAAAAAGTTGAGATATATATATATATAGGGGGGGATTGAAATAAGATATCAACCAACCTATTCCATGTTTTTGAACTTATCTTCTGCTTTACTCCGGGCTTGAGTAGGGGTGTTAACGAGCCAAACCAAGCCGAGCCATGGATCAGCTTTGACTCGGCTCGGATTTAAACCGAGTCTGGCTCGGCTCAGCTCGGATTGTAAACCGAGCCTGAAATCTTGGCTCAGACTCGGCTCGTTTTTAACCGAGCTGGCTCGGCTTGGCTCGTTTTTTGTTCGATTTTACATAAGAAATTTAATATTTGAATTGCATTCATCTCAACTCGACTCGGTTCATTTCTGGCTCGATTTCTACATAAGAGAAGAGGCGTGTATATGTAGAACTATAAATTAATAATATGATTTAGGAATTAGGATTAGTGGAGCACGTGAGAATTGAGATTCATTTCGTATTTCCGTCCTATTTTTTTATTATTTTATTTTTATTTTTTAACATAATTACAAAATAACACCAAAGCATATTTATTAGTGAAAGTAACCCTATAGTTTTATATTTTAATATAACATGTCGTACAAACGAGCCGAGCCAGCCCTGGCTCGGACTCAGCTCAGTTACAAAACGAGCTGGCTCGGTTACATACGAGCTTTATTCAAGCCAAGCTTTATTCGAGCTTTTTCCGAACAAGCTACGAGCCGAATCCGAACTTCGAGCTTTTTGGACAGCCCTAGGCTTGAGGAGGGACCAAACCACCATCAAAATCCTATGCAAAGAAAAGTAGATACTACACATTAATATAAGATATTGTTCCCACAACTTAAAACTCATTACCTTAATGTTAGAAAGCAGCAACTTACCAGTTGCTCCAACATATGCCACTTGTTTTTGAACTTTGAATAGATACACTAAATGTCTAAATCCAAACAAACCAAAACCATGTAAAAGTAAATTTACCAACATCAAAACCTGTAGGCACCACTAGTCTCGTAATGCAAAGCCAACATGGTGCATTAAGTTATAAATTTTAACCTATCATAATGGTCAAAACACAAACAAAAATTAAACACGCCAAATTTTGTGAGAGATTCCCAAAAAAAAAAAAAAAAAAAAAAAAAAAAAAAAAAAAAAAATTCTTGCTCTTTTATAGAGATTATCAACCAGAAAACCATCTTCAGTTTCACAGAAATCATAAATTTCTTTCCACATTTAACTGATTTCATCAGATCCTAAATGTTATGTAAGATAGATATTAGAGGTAGATGCGTTGCATATAAAACCTGATTCAACAAAAAGAATTATATAAAGAAATTAAAGGTTTAATGAATAAAAAATCTTGTAACACTAAACCATAAGAACAGAAAGTGCAGTTAAAAAGTAGCACTTTCTAAAGTCATTTGGGGATCAACACTAAAAAGATTCAATTGTCCACCATATCTGCTTTGTTCTTTGTGCTGTTGACATACTGTTTTATACGTGCTTCGTTTGTCTCGAACAGAAAACCCATTCCTTTTATCTGTAAATACAATTTATCACAGTTGCTAACAATTATCAACCAAATACAACTTAAAGACAATAATTGAACTTTAAATTCAATGTTAAAATCACCTCAATTAAACAACTTGAAGTCAAATTAATACTTTGGTTGGTTGTTAATTCCATGCTATTTATGAAGATTGAATATTTGCTAAGGTTCTTCAGATGGAAGGAACCCTCATGATCCATGTGTATTATTGCCTGAAATATTTACAAATATTAATTTTTCCAATCTTTTATCTCATCTTATTAGTACATTTTAATAACTTTTACCATGAAATCTTTATAATATAATAGGGGCATTATCATAATATACCTCTCAAAATTTGCATAATATCAATTAACTAAAAAAACTAATGCATATACCCACCCATTCATACAAACATACCCAGTGAAATCCGACTTTTGAGTGGGGTCTAGGAAGATAGATGAAGGCAAACCTAACCCCAACCCTAAAATGGAGTAGAGATGTTGTTTCAGAGGAGACCACCAGCTCAAAACTTAATTTCATAAGATATACAATTTACAATTATTATGGTTTTTCGTTGGGTAAATCAGATATTATACTAAGTTTTGAGGGCTTATATGTAATTACTGCTGTATGATGGATCAATTGCTGTACCTGCCGTCGAGATACTCTACTGTTTTGGCCTTCTCTACCCAAATCAATGTCTACATTAAATTCCTCAGTTGCCCTTCCAACTAAAACCTAAACCACAATATGCATTTATATAAATAAAATATTTGGAATTAAGTTTTGAAATTGTTCTTTTACCATTGGTTTCTTAACATAATACTTCATATGCCTCCCTTGTAAAATAGCAAAAGCTCTATGTGATTTCATCTCTCTTTTTACAAAAGCATCAGCAGCTTGTTCCAGCCTCATGATTCTCTTTTGAGTTTCCGCATTCTCGTACTTAAAAACTGCTAAATTTTGTCATGGTTATGGATTATGGTTCAATAAAAATTAACATTCATTTTGAGATCTTTAACTAAATCTTATGAACAAGTAAGATTCATGATTTGCTAAATTTGAAAAACAATCAATATGAATCATCATCTGATGATTATATAATATCATAAGGTAATGTACTTTGTAGAAGCTCAGAACTCCCAATTCGATTCAAATATAAGTGTTGCTCATCAAGACGTGAATCCTCATCAAGTATCTGCAAAATTTAAAAAATGTATAAAGAAAAAAAAAAGTTGTAATAACCGAATAAAAAAAGGTTGTAATAACTGAAAATTGATAATAGAAAAAACAAGTCTAGTGAGTAACAGTTACCATTGCCTCAACATCAGAAAAATTAGGTATATCAGATACAACATCATCGTCACTTTGAGATGAAATTGCTTCCTCATTTATTGACAAATTTCTTGCAACCTGAATTGGATCATTCACTTCTGTAGACACTATTTCAATATCTAATTTTTCTTGTTGAACGGGATTTATAGAATTCAACTGAGCATGTTTTGTGAAGATATCAGAAACACCTGTTTTATTATCAGAAACAGTCCTAACAGAACTAAAATGACGCATTTCCTGGTCAGATTTTATAGTTGCTTTCTCAGATGCAGGAAAAAGATTGCTTCTAGATATGATGGCTGTACAAACTTGAGGTTTATCTTCATCAGAAATATCCCGCTTAATCCTATGATCCCCTTGTGTTTCTGAACGAAACTGGGAACCAATTATTGGTGAGGTAAACTGGCTTTGTTCACATCGATTGTTCTTCGGGATTATCCGCTTTGAAACCCTAAAATCCTTTTTCAAAACTGCTCCAGAAACCCTATTAACAGATTTAGTTAGCTGAGGTGGCAGTGATGGTTTGAAAACATCCATTTGGGCTTCTAGAGATGTAGAGGGAACAAGATTCAGAAGAAAAACATCATCATTGCTAGGTATTTCTGGGTCCTCGGTGTTTAAAGTGCAAATGATTGCTGGTATAAGTGGCGGTTTAGAAGGTGTAATCAATAAGCCGTCCAAGGTTTTTGTTTCCTGATTGCCATATTCAGGCTGACTCTTATCATTATTATCAAGAAATTCATCTGCTATAATAGTATCATGTTTAGAATTATTGTTAGGAGAATCCAGCCAATGTGAGCTCAAATCATCGATATATGACATGTCGATTAAATTCCCATCAGCATCCATCAAAGGAATTTCATTCTCCTCCATAGTGAGGTCAAAAAGGTCATTTAACAAAGAATTGTTGGTATTATTAGCAACTGCATTTGTAGCATCATCACCATACATTTGGTTTTCCAGCTCAACATCAACTTGATTGGCATTTTGTAGGTTTTGAATGATAGGATATTCATCATGCTTTCCTGAATTTGGTTCCTCAATAATCGGTGGTAACATTTCTGGTCCTTTGGCTTCAAGTAACTCAAGAATTTCTTCAAATCCATCAGATTCATCTTCATTACAATTGTTATCTCCATTGTAGTATAGATTAACATCAAGATCAGTGATGTCAGCATTATGATCCACTTCATATGTCAAAATTCCAACAGGCTCGTTGTTTTGCAGAGATCCACAAAAGTCTGCAGTGGGAGGGACAGCTGGCAGATGATTTCGCCTTATTTTCTTTTGCATGGAGTAGAAACGTTTTCGTATACTCTCGGGCTTTCTCTTGCCACATACAGGAATAACATTTTCCTTGATGTTTCCCAAATTATCAGCTTTTATAATTGGAGCTGAGTCAGAATGCTCAAACTCGAGCATACGAGCTGACGACTCAGCAGAGACAAGAGGATCATAGAGTATGGCAAGCCATCGATCTTGTAGTTCTTGAATTGTGAACCGTTTTGAAAACTTTACATCGCTGCTAGTTAGTGATTCAAACGAGGTACCAGTCTGAATAATAACAAATGATTTAACAGCAATATTCAGGTTCATGTATCATACCAATTAAACAAGAAAATTGTTCAACTTTCGTTCTCTGTTTATGTTAACTTATTTAACAGTTACCTATGTCTGATTCAACTATTTAACACTTTGGTGGTAGCATATGTTCATATCATGGTTGAATCCAAGAATGAAAGTTCATTTACAAGAATAGCTGGTGGCTGTTATGATTTATAAACGTAAAACGCTTGACAATCAAGATTCAAGAAAACAAACCTGTTTGGAAAGTATGATATTTCAACGACCAAACACACAAACTTAAGTGCAACTTTGAAAACCTTTTATAGAAAATACTTTTTAGAAGAAGCCCTATTCAAAGATTGAGGCTCTGTAACAGTGAAGGAGTTACAAAGATTAACACTCGGACCCAAATCAAACTATTTGCATGAATCATCAATTCTTAGTATGAATGCCAACTCTTTAATTAAATTATCAAGTTTTGTGTCCATTCATTGTATGAATCATCAAATTTTTGTAAGAATACCAATTATTTGGAGTTAATAAATATACGATCCAAACCAAACAATTTCCACTGAAAAATCTCAACATCAATTTCGACCAAACAATCCGTAAAAATCAAATCGAATGTGATGTTCAAACACTTCAAAGTTCAAAGAACAAATATAAAAGATCAAATTCACAAATACACAGAATTTCAATTTTGAACAAGAAGAATTCCTATTAACTAACTAACTGAAACAGCACAAGCCTAACAAACAACAATCAACAGATCAAAACGCGTCAATTAACCCTAACAACACCAAATGCAAATCAAATAGGCGTATCGATTCAAGACACACACACGCATACAATCAAATGCCAAAACGAAATCAATTTACGAAACAGACACATAAATCATAAATGTAGGTTGAAACAACTTACCTCCGCAGCTTTTCTCAGTCGGAAATCGTCTTCCATGGTCCAAATGAAGTCACCGGCGATAGCTCCCATGACTGGTGGCGACGCTGACAGTGTTGTTGTGGCTGCCGGCGGCGATGCTTGTTACGGTCAAAGAGCAGATGGATTTAAAAATGTTGAAGGGTTTTTGTGGGGCACACGCTGAACCAAAAACCTAAGACGAAGGGTTTATATGCCTGGCAGAAGGGTTTATACGCTGACAGTGTTTTGGTTCTTTCTTTTTTTTTAAAAAGCCATATGATTGTTTTGGTAATTCGTTTATTTTGAATAACCTTGTATAAATGTAACCAACTAGTCTAATTGTTTTAATTAAGTTACTGCAACTTTTTTTGTCTTAGTTAGGTCATTCAACTTATTACGAGTGTTCTAATTCTATATAAATACTGAATAGCAGGTTATTGTTAATTTTCTACATATTTAACTTATTTAATATATTAAGCGGTGATATAATCATTTTATAAAGTAAATAATAAATTAAAAATTATTTAAAATCATCCAAATTTACGCAATATATTTTGAAAAAAAATAAGTTTTCCAATGCTTATTTAGCTGTAGAAACAACCGAGTTATGAAAAGAATGATGTTTATTTGGAATCTGACTTCTTCTACTTCATTTTTATTTACTTATTTTATTGGTTTTGATTGATTTAAGAGCGAGGTAAGGTTTGGAACTCTACTGCGAGAGGGACGCCACGCGAGCCGGGATTTTAGAATTTATAAGTTGTTTTTGAATTAGAGGTTGATTCAATCATTTTTGGGGATTTATTTGTAATAAGAATTTAGTCATTCACTAATGGTTACAATAAAAATATTTTTTTTCCGGGCTTAAGACCAGAAATAATAACTAAAAGTCTATATATGGTGGTGATAAAAAATTGTTTATATTTACATGTAGAAAATGTTTAGATTAATTTTTTTCTAGTTTTTGAAATGCAAATTATTTAATAAAATGTTAATAATCAATTTTTTTTAAAATCTTTTTTAACTGAATATTGAAAAGTTTTTATTTAGGTCTTTATTGTATCTTTTATTCCCCGTATCCCACAAGCTAAAAAAACGTACAAACCAAAAAATACTCTAACACATATAAAAAATTTCAAAACAATTAGAATCCCTATATTTTTAGGACCCTAAGCCCTTAATTGGATTACTTAACTCATTAAATCGCCCTGTTGAGTTAAAATATTTAATTAAATATATAGTTTTATGTTGATATGTTTAACATATTAGTTAAAACACATGGTATGTATGTCAACTCGTTTAATCTAAATGTTGGCCAATAAGTTGTTTAATTAAATATATAAACAACCAATATTGACAATAAGTCCGTGTAATTAAACATGTCAACTTGTTAACTCTTTTAGTTTTTTTTTAAACAGATATGTTTTAGTACACTGACGGCAGTGGCGGAACTTGGTCGACTTGAGAGGGGCGGAAATTTTTGGAACCCAGAATACATGTTAATTTTTTGAAGCGAGGAGGGGCGAAACTCCTATTTTAACTAAAAATAACATTTCGGCCGAAAAATTAACACTACGGACGGAAAAAGAGGTGGGCGGTCCCCCCGGCCCCAAAGAAGTTTCGCCCATGACTGACGGATCATTGAAGTATAATCGTGCCACTAGCAGTTTCACCAAATCATATTCACCATGAAGTCATCAGTTCTAGAGAAAACTCAATACTGATTTGTATTCAGGATCATTTGGTTCCTAAGTCTTATCCCAGCACCAAGATACCGTTAGGCTGTAATACCTTTAGTGTAAACTCTTTTAGTTAAACATGTTGACCCACAAAACCTTCGATATAAGAAATTTCACGATATAATTAGTTATATTAACGAGCTAAGATTCAATGGGGTCCTGTGACCCCGAAGCCCCATAAATAGGTCCGCCAATGCACCAAACAAATAAATATATAGACCTAGTAATATCTTACCATTCAGTAGGGTCTGGGAGAGTAAAATAAAGATAAACATTACATTTATGCTTGTTGAATAAATTTGTTGCTTATTAGAAGACTATCGTCTAATTATGTTAGGTATCACCACGTAAACACAAAAAATTTACAGTGGTGTATATCAGTTTTAACATACTCATCTTAAACGAGACAACCTAAACAATGATGAAAAAAAATTATATCATACGATTACTTATGCTTACGTCGTGTTCTAACATTAATTTGATAAATGTTATAAAAATTTTATTTCAATTTAAGATACTTATACTTGACTTATTTCCAGTTTAATATAGGAGTATTAGCAAGAAAGTTGAAAAAAATCACGATAACTAATCAAACAAATATTAAATAGTGAAATTAATTGTAGATATATTAATTAGAACCCAGAAGAAAAAAATTATAGATGAATTGTTGAACTCTAAGATATCTGTTTCGATTTAATTAGAAGTTAGAACTCCATTTATCATGACATTAATGTTACATCTTGAGATATCTTAGATTAGAGTAGACAATTCCTAACATGTTTACACGATTAAAACTGTTTTATATAAAGTATACTATGTAATTTTATATTTTTAAAAATAACTAAAATTAGAAAAACTAAATACCATCATCAAGTTGTCTCTATAATGTTAAACATGACTAGATATGTATTGCGAGTATTATATGAGATACTAACGAATACGAGAAGATCCAGCATTGATCGATCACAAAGGGGCCTATCAATAAGATCGAATTAGAAAGAGCTTGGGGGCTATAAGAAAATATAAATGAATTACCTATTATTTTTTGGACAATTTTCTTTGAAAAAAAGCATATTATGAAGTTGAGTGAGTCTCATCCCCGTTATCCTTTCAATACATTTAGGTTTGTCTAAAAAGTTTTTCGGTCGAAACTCGCTCAATGCTCGTTTGGAAAAAATCCGTTCGAATTTCACTCGGTTGTAAACGATCCAAGCATGCTCAGTTCAATTTCTAAACAAACCGAGTACAAGTCAACATAAGCTCGCTCGGATACTTACTCGTTTGTCACGCTTGTTCTATTTCTAGCCATAAGTCTAAATGGCATGAAAGTAACTTCTCATATTTTGAAGGTAAATTATTTTTATACATTTTAAATCATATGGTTATAAATGGTTCTTTTTTAGTTTTATATGATCCATTATTAGTCAAGTTACAAATTGACACGAAGCACTGAAACTCATATATCTATACTATATAACAAAATAATAACAATTTCACCACTTGTCACATTTTACAACACCATTATCACTTGTCAATTTATTATTAATCCACTTAATTTTCTCTCCTATTAAATTATTATATTTTCTCTCTTATTAAATAAATTATTTCTCTTATTAAACAATTATAGTACTAATAACTAATATATTATTTATCTTTTTATTATAAAAACATTTTATTAAATTTATAACATTCGAAATTTTCTAAAATAAATATTTTTCAAAAAAAGAAATATTTTGTTTTTTAAAAAGCAAAAAAAAATTATGTAAGAAAACAAGTTATCTTAAAAAATGATTTTTTTTTAATATAAAATATACTATAAACCTGAGTATTTAGGCAATGAGCTTTTATTAACAAATGACGTTTTTTAATTTTATTGAAAACTGATGTAATAAATATGATAGAGAAAGTTACACTTTTGGTCTATTAATTACAAAAATTATATTTTATATTATTGATTTACAAAAGTTGGTTTTTAATATAATACAAACTGAACTATTTAACATCATATTATTTTAAATATATCAATTGTTACACATCAAAAGCTCATATATCATTTGTATAGTGATTAAAGTTTTTAATTATTTTTTATTACTTAAAATATTTATTAATATGTAAAGTAATCATTTTATATCAAAATATCGTTATAAAACTGCTAAATATTCGTTACTAGCTATTTAATATTTTATATTAAATCCGTGTAATACACATGTTAATAACCTATAAAACTAATATGAGATTTCATTCATTGCATCAAAAGGTCTAAACTCAGGTTATAATGTGTCACGAAATTAACGCATTAAACAATAACATGAACCTTGAGTGAACTCGTAAAGAACCAAAAAAATGTATGTACAGTTAACAAACAATAGTGATTTACAACACGACAGTCGAGAATTTGAATTTGAATATGTCATGAACTTGAATAAGCCCATGAATATCGAAAATATCTTACTATAATAAGAGGGATTTTAAAAATATTAGTATAAACTTCAATCTCTAGAATTTAAATAGTTCCAATCTTCCAAATGATAACCATATATATTGTCGTGAACTGTTTAGCGGAAAATTCGTTTATGTTCGTTTAAATAAACCGAATAGTTCGTGAACTGTTTAGCGGAAAATTCGTTTATGTTCGTTTAATTGAATGAATGAACATAAACGCACATAGGTACTTATGTTCATAAACTGTTCGGTTATATTCTTCATTTGTGCTAGTTTATTTTCGTTAACTATCTAATGTTTATATATGCTCAGTTAACTATCTAATGTTTATATATGCTCAGTTAACTATCTAATTTATGATTGATATGTATTTACATTTATGAGACTTGTCGTTTGCGTTCGTTTATGCTTGTTCAATAATGTTGTGTCTGTTTATGCTTGCTCAATAGTGTTAGTGTTCGTGTTTGTTATACTTGTTTAATAATGTTCGTTTATGTTCAATTATGTTTGTTCGTTTATAAGTTTCTGTTCATTTATGTTCATGAACATTTTGTTTAATTAGAACACGAACACAAAATTCACGTTGTTCGGTTAAATTTAAATGAACGAAGACGAACATGCAAGTGTTCGTTCGGTTCGTTTACAAACCTAAATACATTTAAACCAAATTTATGGCAATAAAAACGTATACTCACCTCCTTAAACGACTACCTTCATCACACAATATAAAACAACAATACGCTACTCGTTGAAGCTTGTTTAGATGGCAAGAAGAACCAAGGAAACGAAGAAAAACAACAAATGGTATTTCCTTTTATTTGTTGGGTGACCAAGAAATATTATTCTCATACCGGGTTTTCACCATTGTTGCTGCAACAGTCAACTCAAATTGTTAGCGACATCATCCATCAGTCCGTTGCAAATGTTAGATATTTTATTGTAATTTGATTGAATTAATTGATCAATGTGAATCATAAAATTCATTAAACAAGTTAGGTGTGAGGTGAAACACAAATAGTTTAATACGAAAGCGTGATCTATAAACCGCCCGGAAAGCGTGATCTATAAGCTAGTCAGGTATGTACGAATCACATACTTTTGTACACACGATGATTACTTGATGTGAAACCATAAGCCGCCCCGAAAGGGGCCTAAATTGCCAGGTACATAAGTAACGAACGGTTAATATGACTTGTTAGGTCACGGGTACGGGTCCAACACATTGAGTAACGGTTAGCAATGAACGGGAAGTTATCACGTTATTGCGTGAAAACGTTAGATTTAATCATATATGTGTGTTATTGTACGTAAATCATGAATGAATTTATGTACGCGAGATTGTATCGTTAATAATGCCATATAATGGATGGTGTAAATGGCTGAAAAATGGTGTGATTATAAAGCTAGTTGAGAAATATGTCTTTATATTTGTGTCTTATTTTATGCATGCTATTGTGTGTATGTACGCACGCGCGTTTAACTGTTTAAGGCATTTCAAATGAAACGGTGTACATGGCAAGGGTGGTGTGTAATGTGGGAGCATGTGTTTGCGTAAGTTGTGTGCCGAGAGGTATTGATGTAGTGTGTAAGTGCGAAGCCCCAAAGCGCCCAAGTCACTTGAAATCGCCCCTTTGAACACTCACGAAATTCTATAAAATATCTGATATTATTCTTTTCAATATTAAGAATGTTGCGACGACAGGTCGTTCATATAAGGCTAACCTACATAATGTCATTTTTTTAACGCCAGATAAAAAAGAGGAACAATTAAAATTAAGACAGACATGCCTATATTTCTTGGGTTTATGTTTGTATGATGTGGATGTGCAATGAAAGAGGACAAAAAAAAAATGCATGTTTGGGTTCTTAGGTATGCATACATGAATGTGATATAACAATATTGGTAACTCATTACCTTCAATAGTATTTCATGCAATACCAATTATAGATCATAAATATTTTATAATTTTATATCTATTTTGCTTTTAAGTTAAATTTCTTGAAAACAACACTGAGTTTTAAAATATTGTCACAACTAGCATATAATAGTTTTCTGCGTTATTAAATATGTCTCACAAATTTTCTTGATCAAAGTCATCTACTATATTGTTCTCTAAATCATTAAGCTAGGAACATTTAAATTATCATTTATGTAATTTAAATTATTATCTTCCTCATGGTCTATATTAATATGATATGTTGTGGTCAACAAGTGAATTCTTTATGGTGTGATTAACAAGTATATCTAGACAGTAAAACCATTTTGCAACAAATGAAGTTATATTTCTTTAATAATTTCAAATCTTTTGAAAATTTTTAAAAATTACTCGAGAACAACAAATCTTTGGAGTGTCATACATCACCCGATTAGCTTCAACGACAACCATCTTAAGAAGACTTTGAACGTCCCTCATATATATTTCATTAGTATGTACTGATATAAATCCAATATTTCCTACAATTAATCATTAAAATAAAAAATAAATGATATAAAATGTATGTATACGATTTAAATTTTTGTTATATAGCGTTAGATGCAAACCCAGGTTCGATGTCGTGTCCCGCTTTTATTTTTGTTTTTGTGCGTTTTTCTCGTTTTGGGTTTTAATTTTTAAGTGTGTAGAAGTTGTTATGACTAAGGTTTGCAGTCAACTTTTTGATGTATAAGAATTTTATATTAAACTGACAACTTTTGATACATTGATTTTACTTAAGATATGTTTTTGATATTTGCATTAAAACTATGGTGATATTTTTGTTTGATAGATAAAAATAAATAAATTGTGGAGTCAAAAAAGCATGTGTGAAAACAAAACTTGAGGGTTACATTTTGATAAAATTTGTTTAAATAATAATAAAAATGTATTAAATTAATTATTGTTTTTGTCTTTGTGGTTTGCTCCAAATTCTACTTTTCTCCAAAAGATTAAAATATGCAACTTTAGTTGAATAATTTGCAACATTGTCTCATTCCTTTACAAAGGGCACACACCATGTAGTCATCCACCCACCACTCTTATCGTTACCCACGTGCTTCTCATATGAGGGGACTTCTAGTCAATTCTTTTTTTTGGAAGACAATGTTTCACGTATATTGTTTTAACTGTGGTTCCCAGTCAGTAGTGACAAAATGGTGATGATGGTGGTTTCACATCTTCTTCTCATCGGATATAAAGAGAGACATGTTGGTGGCAGATCAAGGTTTGTTCTTTTTCAAAGGTGGTGGCTGGTGACTCTTTAAGGTTATATTTAGGGTTTATACATTAAGAAAGAAAACATGAGATAGGATAGAGAAGAAATTATACTAAAATCTTCCTCACATAAGAAGCAGATAAATAATAGAATAAATTGTTAAAATGATACATGTGTTTATATGAAATTCGTTTGATTAGTCTTAAGTAATTTTTATTATCAATTTAATGAAAAACCAATGAGCTCTGTTATACCACTTCTTAAGTTATCTGTGATAATCCCATTCTGGTCCTCTACCCACTTCCATCAATCATCTACCCGAAGAGATTACAAATGCGTGAAGCATATTGCAAAGGCATTGCAACTCAGCGAGTTCAACCAACTAACCAAGTATTATATCGGTTCCTTGTTTTGACTCCATCTCTTAGTAATGGTATTATTTTGTTTTTCATGACATCTCAACACATTTTTGAATTTTTTACACTCCATGTCAAACAAAGCAGAAAAACGATAGATCGATCAACGGAATACCCCCCCCCCCCCCATCCAACCCAACCCAACCCAACCCAACCTATCCCCAAGAACAAGAACACTCTTTATTCGTTTTGATTCAACAACAAATCTATTCTGTTAAAATTCTTAAAATAATTCAAACTATTATACATCTTGTGCACCTATATTTGAACACAAGATGTCTCTTCTAAAAGGCAGTATCTATGCAACGTTAGTTAATACTCATAAATCAACATCAAAATTTTAACAAGTTTCCATGGCCTAGTAAGTGATAGATAACCTGGTAGGTAAATAGCTCCAAAATTTGAAGTAGTGGCGGAGAGCCCATATAACATTTCCCCACAATATGTTCTTTTCATTCTTGAACCACCACAACCACTTAGCTAACATGCTAACATTATTAACCTTTAGGGACCCAATAACCAAACCATCTCAATCCTTTGTTACGACTACCTTTTTGCTAGGAGACCCTTTTGATTTTGCAATTGTCTTCGCAAGCTCCCTATAAACATCATGACATGTGTTGGAGCCCTATAAAGTGAAAAATAAAAATATCTTAGGTCTCTACACAAAATTCCTAAGAATATGGTATTGTGTGCCTATATATATAAAGAAAATGTGTTAAAATGTTCCCCGTTAAGAGTTGTAATCCCATGATTCACGCCAATGAATCAAGCCTTTTTGAAAAGGCCGTAGAAGACTAGAGGGCATCTATTGCCATTATACAAAGTAGGAGCGTGAAGGGACAATTTGGATCGGTTTTTGGTTAAATCCGTATCCAAAATTTCATTTTTTTGTGTTTCTAAAACCCATTAATGTTTAGGTTCCGTATTTTAGGTTTTCAGTTATTGGTTTTTGATTTACGTTCGGTTTTGTTTTTTTGTTTTTTTGGTTTTTTTACTTGGGGTATAAATTTTTGGGTCTAGAAAAAGAATAACAAAATATATTGTATTTGTAAAACTTACACCAAACATGTCATTTTTATTTAGGTAAAACCCAAAATAACTCAAACTTTTGGTTTTTATAAAACTTACGCTAAATCCGTCGGTTTATATTTAGGTTTTGATTTTTTGGTGCTTGGGTTTTGAGTCTTTTTGTCGGTTTTATGCACACCCATGATATAAAGAAAGGGTGGGTAGTTCTTGATGAAGGCCATGGTTATTGATTCGCATATCATTTGACCAAAATAGAAGCTCGAGCAGAAGACTAGGTCCCCATGATCCATTTTCTCCAAATAAGAGGATACTTTCTTCGGATAAAAAGACATCAATAAATTTTCAATTTAGGGAACTAACCGGCTCAAACGTTTATTTTAAACGGAATAGATCTCGTTACAAGTTATTACGACGGTAAAGATCAATCCGCTACGTTGGTCACATAGACCTATGCTATATAACATTTGTTTAGTAAGCTATTCATGTGGGGTTCAGTTTAACCTAGTGTTCATCGATTTATCATGTTTAATTTTAGGGAAAATTACTAAATTAGTCAAAGTTGACCACTTTATACGCCTTTTTTCTGTACTTTTTTTAAACATGCGGGGCTAAATGGGTGTCTTAAGACCCCTTTTCCTACCGGCGTCTTAGACACCTTTTTAGACGCCATTTTACCAGATTTGACAGAAAAAGGGCGTCTAAGACGTCGGTAGAAAAGGAGTCTTAAGACGCCCATTTAGACCCCGACAAAGACCCCGACATGTGGACCCGTATTTTACAAAAAGTACAGAAAAAGAGCGTGTAAAGTGGCGTCTAAAGCGGCGACTTAGACGCCGGAATTTGAGTGATTAGTTTGGTAAAAAGGTGATCAACTTTGACTAATTTGGTAATTTATTATCGACTATTCTGAGTAAAATATGGAAGTTAAAAAAGAGAGAACGCCATATTTTATAGTATAAACGTAAATGTATACATGTTTTTCTCAATATATTTGTAATATTGGAATATTTGTGCGAAAATATTAAAAAAAATAAAGGGTTTCCGGTTATATGGATAGTCAGACAGTCAGTGTTAATGTGTGAATTCGCATGGAAATAAAAAAGTGAAAAAAAAAAACTCTTAAAAAGATAGAGTAAATTTTGTATTGACCGATGTGTTTTAAGTTTTATAATATATTCAACTTAAAATAAAATATTTTATCATGAAAACAACTGTCGTTTGAATAATTAATGATTTTGCCTTTGTATTTTAAGTCTTTTAAGTTTTTCAACCAGATATCATTTAACACTTAACATTTTTAGTTATAGGTGAGTCAAAAATGTTAATAGTTTGAAAGACAGGGGTTTCATTGTTAAAGAAATCATTTTGAGTTAAATATGTTAAAAAACTAAAAAGACATGGGCCAAAATCCTAATTTACACTACAAAATAATAACATTTGTGTCTAAATCTTGAGCGTGTGTGACAAGATCTATCGCTTATTATAGACATATTTGAGATTGATTATTTAACTTTAAATATACTTTTTGTTAAAAGTGTTTATTAACTTATTACTTTTTAAAGTGAAGCTTTTTTTTAAAATAAAATGTTTTGATTAACTTTTGTTGTATAAATAGTCAATAAGTCGATAAATTGTTTGGATTAACTTTAAAATATATTTGGATTAACTTTTGATATGTTAATAATCAATAATTCGTTTGGATTAGCTTTTAAAAAGATTTTTGGATTAATTTTAACCTAATTCATCAAAAAATTAATTTTTTTTTTCTAAAAGCTATAAATTATAGTTTTTTTAAAATAACTTTTTAACATTTCTAAAAAAGTTAAAATAAAACTCTATTACCAAACATTTTTTTAATTATTGACTTTTTTATAAAATCAATAAATTAATAAATTATATTCAAATGAAATCCCAAACATGCATTAAAATATTTACTAAAACTTCCAACAAAGGGTATGCATAAATTTATTTCCTCATATTCCGACATGACTTTTTTTTTTTATTTAAATTACAACTTCTGCATATGTAACCCATTAAAAGTTGTGAAACAATTAACAAGAACCCTAGAGATTGTTGATTTCAATTTGTTTACAAGTTACAACTCTAAAATTTTAGTGCAAGATATTGTGAATACTTTTATTTCTAATAATACACTAGAGACTCTCAATAAATTTTGTTGTTATGAATTTAAATCAATTATCGTTATTTATCATACTGAAATATCAATAAATGCAAAAATGAGAGTAAAAACCTTCAAGATCCTTTTTTAACCCTTCTTTTTTTGGAAAGCATTTTTTATAGGCTCAAGGTCTTGAGCTACTTCTACAAACCTCAACATTATTAAACCGTTTAAACTGAATTCATATTTAAATAACATTAATTTTTATTATTTTTCAAGTCTTAAAATCAAAATTCTAAGTTCTTAAATCATTAATCTTTCAATTTTAAGACTACGTCTATATTCTAAAACATCCTTAACCCGCATGAACTCAGCCACTCTGGTAGCGATTCTCTATTCAGCCAAATAAACTGTTTAAACCATAAACTGAAACATTGAACACTTATAATATTCTAACATGGTTCTTTTTTTTGATTCAAAATCGTCTAAGTCTTTGCATGTCAATTGTCGGCTGTCATGTCACGACACCGTGTGGAATGGTAGGTTGACTCGATCTATGCCCACTCACATATTACACCATCACATAATCAACTTTGAATCTTCAAAACTGTACTTAAGAAATTAGGGAGACATGCTTGGCAATTGATGATTTACAAAATGTTTTTAGGAACCAAACAAAACATCGAAACAATCTTCTTACTAATTTAATGATAGGACCGAATATAATAATCAAATGATATTATATATACATTCTTCTTTAAACGACTAATTTTTGAATCACTGACGGATTACTGAAGTACTATCATGCTATCAGCAGTACCACCCGATCATATCCACCAACAAGTCACCAGTTCTGTAAGAAACTAAATGCTTTGAGAAAACCTCCTTGTGGGATTCGAACCCTGGACCATTTGGTTCCTGGGCATTTACCCACAACCAATATACCACTAGGCTGTAATGTTTTTTGTGTATCTATACATAGAAATTAAGTTGTATATTTTGACATGTTAAATAAAACGTGGATAGAACTAAAATAAGTAATCAATATTTTACGATGCATTAAAAATTAAAAAAAAAATAGCTTGAAGTTTTTTTTTTTTTTTTTTAATTCACGTAGTATCATTTAAATATTAGGTAGTATTAGTAAGCATTAATCTATTATTTACTTTATGGGATAATATCATATATACCCTTATTAAACATCAAAATTACATATATCCTCAATGTTAAACTAAAATTACAAATATACTCGTGTTTCAAAATAGCCCCTTAGTATAAGGAGAAATATGTAAATTGTTTTTAGTTAATTCATTAAGGGTAAAATAGGAAATACATAATTTGTTTTTTAATGAAATGGATAAATATGTAATATATTTGGTTTAGAAAGGGGAAATATGTAATCTAATTTTATGATTGGGTAAATATGTAATAAATGGTTTTACTAAGGGATATATGTAATTGACCCATCTTAAAGTACTTGTTAACAATGTCACACACAACCATCTTTTTTAGAGCATGTGTAACAAAACGTAAGAATAGACTTGACAACCTTACATGATTCTTTCATTACCATAAACCATGCCTCCTCGGGCTAATAGAAAAGTCTATATCGTCCTTTATCTTTTCACCTATTATATCTTACAATTACATATAATTTTTAATCACTCACTTGCTATTGCTCCATTACTCGTTGAAATGACCCGTCAAACTAATTGTTGACATTGATTCGTTTTTATATTAGTTTTTTTAATTTGTTAACCAAAATCAATAACACGGTCTCCTCATTGTTCACATCTGGTTATTTCTTTTGTGTCTTTCTTCTTCTCTCTACATGAACAAACTATCATCGGCTGTTGTCATTCTTCATTTGCTACAACTTTAGGCCAGTGTAGGTTTAGAAAAAGCTGATGTTGTGCTACCAATTGTCGCCCTCAAACTTTCGCTACCAACTAGGACGGTGATAACGATACAAACTAAAAACTATTGATGTCAACCAAGCCACAAATGAGCAACAAACATTTTCAATTTGACCTGACAGTCAGACATCAGCCATTGGGCAAAATAACAACCCTACCAAAGTAAAATGTCAAACCAAATCATCGAATCGAAAACAAAAGTCTAGTAGCCCTAGTATTCTCATAGTTTGTCTCAATCATGCCAGCCAAGACGTACTCAAATTCATGTCAAACAAATAGAAGAAAATCTATTAACACATATTTCTCAATTGAAGTCCAAAAGTAGCTAATCCGTCTACTCTAATTATCACTTGAAAAGCCATGCTTGAAAACTTCAATTATAAAGGTAGTGAGCTCACATATTTTAAGACACGGGCAATAATATACTGAGCAAAACATAAGTAAATATACCTCAAAACATGAGTTCAAATCCTATGATGAAATGTTGTTGCCTCAAAACATGCACACAAGGTACAATGAACCAGGCATAAGATTATCAAATATTCATTATCATTGTTTAGGAGAATGGAATTGACACAAAAGAATGAATAAAACTAATCTAAAGGTTTAGTTTGATGTTGCAACATGATAAACACTTGTTCTATCGGCCTACACTTCTTTGTGACCAATATCACTACTATCTTTTATCTTCTATCAATCAAACTAATGTTTCTTAAAAATGGGCTAAATATATTGACATTGACTACACTTTGCTCATGAACTTGTTTCATAAGACACATACATACGTACGTAAGTACATATAATAAGTTTGTTCCAACCTAAAGGTTCAATTGTCATATACGTTTACTAAAAGCCTCCCACGACCTATAATCGAAGACTTTCTTGCTATTTACTTGAAAGAGATATTAAATAGCAAATCGAAGGGATGATTTATCATTTAGTTTTATCTTTTTGATAATATTATGTGTATCATTAGGAAATTGGAATTATCCATTTCATACTTTTATATTTAATTAAGGAATAACTTCATATAAATGTAACCAACTTTTCATTTTGTTTCAATCAAGTCACTCAAACTTTTTTTATTCCAATTAAGTCATTCAAGTTATTATGGTGTTCTAACTCTATGTTTTTAAACTGAATAGCAAGTAATACATGTTGATATAAGTTTAACTGAATAATTTTTTTTTCAAAAAATGACTGATTTTAATCAATAATTATTAATTATTAATTTTTTGTTCTCTGTCATATATTAATTAACACTAATAATTATTGATTTAAGTTAGTTATTTTTTAAGAAACATTATTCACTCAAACTTACATCAACATGTATTACCTGTTATTCAAGTTAAAAACATAGGATTAGAACACCAAAATAACTTTAATGACTTAATTGGGACAAAAAAAGTTTGAATAGCTTGATTGAAACAAAATGAAAAGTTGGTCACATTTTTATAAAGTTTTCCCTTTAATTAAACGTCATTGTTTCTATATAATGATCAACGTTTAGAGGTGTTCAGTTTTAGAATTAGATTTAAAAAACTTGAAATTTGATTTTATTTTTATTTGATAATCAATAATTCGAAATTTCACATTCAAATTTGATCCGAAGTCTGATACAGAATTTTCAATCAAATTTCAAATTTGTGATTTTTCAATTTGATTCAATTCAAAATTCAAATTACAAATATATATAGGAAAATGATCAAATAAAAAGTCTAAATTTCCTAAGAAAGCCAAAAAGTATTTCTAAACCACCGAAACCGACACAACCAAACTTCGATTGAACTCATTCCGATAATTTTTGAACCGTATCGTCGAAGTCTAGAATATTCACTTTTTGGTTTTAGCTTTAAAGTTTAACTATAGTGTTTTGGTTTAGGCCTTGATTTTAACTTTTAGGTTTTGTCTTTAAGTTTTGGTTTTAAAGTTTATGTTTTAGCATTATGATTTATGGTTTAAGATTTAACGTTTAGGGTTCGACAAATCAGTTCCAATGATGGGAAAATAAGTTCGTTCGGAGTTTGTTTGAGTCGATTTTCAAGTTTTTATAAATTCTTTACAGCCTTCTTAAACAAAATAAACATTTTAGGAAAACCTCCATATATATATATATAGGAGTAGGTTCACATACAAATAGAGTTTTTTGTAAAAATGGTAGGAACCAATAATGTGTTGACATGTGGCATTTTTATTAATTAATAGAAAAGGGTAATATAGGCAATTGTATTTAAATGATTTTTAAATTTTGCATTAAAATAGGTAAGTGGTTAATCAATTTCCTGATTAAACATATTCCAAAAATTAAAATCATATAATCATATTCATAACATCAAATACGAAGCAAAAAAAATAAAAATAAAAATCGCAGGCATTGATTTTTTGAATTGCATTTGCAAAATTCGATGGACGATTTTGTAGTGTTATTATATGTTGATATATATGTACTGATATGTTGCTATTATTTGAATGGTAGGATAATTATTTAGCATATTTTTAGTATTGTTATGTGCTGACATGTTGTAATTTTAAACGCCAAAGCACAGATTTTGTAGTACTATTATATGTTGATATATATGTACTGATATGTGCTAATATATCATGTATTAATATCACATATTATGTATATGAGCTGATATATGCTTACTTGTATTAATAACACGTATTATGTGAATGTGCTGATACACGCTTCATGTGCTAATAGCACATATTAGCACATAGCGAAAAAGAAACCGATTATTCCTTAAAAATAGTAACTGCTCCTGATTTAATGGGTAGCATGATATCTGCAAATATGAAAATTCCTTTTGTGCCCTTATTTCCATTTTAAACAACATATTAATTACAATCATGCCACTAGTTCTTTAATAACCATTGATGATAACACATCAAAGGCTCAGATCATTTCTCATTGTTTTTACAAAATTATTATTTTGTACAATAACCTTACTATATATATATATATATATATATATATATATATATATATATATATATATGATTGTGATCTAATTATAACCCCCTTCTTAAGACAATAACCCATTATCTCTAATTACCAAATCAAAATTAAACACATGTATTTATATTATTAAATATAATGAGGGCATATTAGTAATTTGGTTAATGTACTAACTTACCTCCTCTTTTTGTATACATCCATAACTTTTTTATACTATAATATTTTTTTATGAAAATTGCACCATTTTTACTCGTCTTATTTTTCTCTTTAATTCCGTTATAGTCTTGACTAGGTTTTTTTATTTTTTTTCGGATGTTCGTATTTACACCAATGTAACCAGTATAAAAATAACAAATTATTTGTAACGAGTTGTAACGAATTTGAGTTTACATTGTTGTAGGATAAATAGGGGTTACGTTTAAGAGTGTAAACGAGCCAAGCCTATCCTGAGGTCGTTAATTACGTTATATTCTTGATTAGGTTTTTTTATCTTTTCCGGATGCTCCAAAATTCGTTATATTTACAAGATTGTAAATACATTTTAATACTTTAAAAAAAATTATATCTACAAGATTGTAAATACATTTTAATACTTTAAAAAAAATACTATAACATTTTGTTGATAAAACCAAAATTCGTCATTGTAAATACATCTTAATACTTTAAAAATATATATATCTACAAGATTGTAAATACATTTTAATATTTTAAAAAAAAATACTATAACATTTTGTTGATAAAACCAAAATTCGTTACATCTACAAGATTGTAAACACATTTTAACATCTACAAGATTGTAAACACATTTTAATATCTACAAGATTGTAAACACATTTTGTTGATAAAAACCAAAATACATTTTAATACTTTAAAAATTATATCTACAAGATTGTAAACACATTTTAATACTTTAAAAACTAAAATTCGTTACAAAATCAAGAATATAACGTAATTAACGAACATCCGGAAAAAATAAAAAAACTTAGTCAAAAATATAACGTAATTAACGAGCTCGGGATCAGCTTGGCTCGTTTACACTCTTAAACGTAACCCCTATTTATTCTAAAACAATGTAAACCCAAATTCGTTAAACTCGTTACAAATAATTTGTTATTTTTATACTTGTTACATTGGTGTAAATACAAACATCCATAAAAAAATAAAAAAACCTAGTCAAGACTATAACGGAATTAAAGAGAAAAATAAGACAAGTAAAATGGTGCAATTTTTATAAAAAAAATATTATAGTATAAAAAGTTATGAATGTATAAAAAAAGAGGGGTTAACTTTAATAATATATCAAATTACATTAATACCCTTATTCTCTTTTCTTTAAAATCAAATATATTATTTTATTATAATTTAATATGAACTATTAGATTAGAATCTTAAAATTTGATCCTCAAATGTGGTGAGGTTATTGAGTTATTGCTTAATCTTAAGGTTATGAATATATATCACTTCCCTATATATATATATAAACTGAACTTTATAGTGAGACTATATGTTTAAGTTTTGATTATTTGTTGCTTAAAGTTATCATTAATTTTGTAAATAAAGTTTAAACAAATTATTCAAATAAATTCAAATCGAATCTAACACCAATTCCATTCGTATTCGAATTTTGGATGCAAATGGAATTGAAATATTAATTTGATATTGAATTAAATTTCGAATTCGAATTGGTTTATTCAAATTTATTTCAAATACGAATCTTACTCGAAAATTCAAAATTTAAAATCATTCGAAATTCAATTCGTCGAACCCTTAGATCAAATACTATATCTGCCTAATCTCTAAATAATATAAATGCAATTTTAAGATATCAAATTCAAGAAACAATGCATTTTAGAAAAGCAAATGCCATACAAACTAACGATGTAAATTACTACTAATACTTAAAATGATAATAGGAGAACCAAACAAAACGACAATTGAGCATAAGTCAACCAATCGAGGCAAAACTTATGAACATGTCACTTCACACAATTGATTTGTCTTAAATTCCAAACTAATTAATTAATTAATAAACTAACCCAGCAAACCATATGTGGTTAGATCAGATGCAGTGGGTCCGCTAGTGGTGGCCGCACCATGAAGATTGTTGGGATGGTCCGGCTGTAACCGTAGGGTCAGAATATGTGATGCACCCATTTGCGGGTATCCATAAACATTTTCATATTCTATTCCATTTTCTATCATCCCGTATTGTGGGTCCTCTCCTCTTATATCCTGCATTTTTATAAGACAGCATGCCATCGAAAATATAGAATTAAAAATTAATATATTATCTTATACGAGTTTAAAAAACTCGTGAATTTCATAGATTTGATAAATAAAAATAAAATAATAATTAGTGGTTGATTAATTAAAAATTCTAATAATTGTTTATCATTAAATTTATTTAAATAGTCAAAAATATATTATTTTAATATTATTATTATTTAATAAGTGTAATAAATGAGAAAATAAAGAAGATACTAGAAAAACATATTTGCAATAAATGAAATAAAAAATCCCTTCCAAGGTAAGTACTAACTGTTTTTTATTTTTATTTATTTATTTATTTATTTATTTATTATTATTATTATTATTATTATTATTATTATTATTATTATTATTATTATTTACTAAACACTTATGTTGAAGTCCAATGTTAATTTAAATTTAGAGCGATCAATTTTGATGGGAAAAAAATATTATGTCAGGAAAAGGTCCTACACGACATCCATTTAAAACATCACATATGTGTCCTACATATTTATGTATTTTAAATAAACCATAGGCTAAGTGGGTTTGTTAGCGATAAATCTATTATATTTATACTTTTTATGTTACTTTAAATTAAATTATTTTTTATTTAGATTTTAAACTTGTTTAAGGGGCATAGTCTTTATTTAGCATGTTTGTTTCACATTTAACTGATAAAGAGTTATTTTTACATACAAAAAAGAGACCATTATTAGTTTTTTCTGCTTATTTTTTTTATTTTTTTTTATTTTTGAAATTTTAGTTGTACAAACTCAAACAAAAGGAAAATCAATACAACAAAAATTTATTTTGATTTTATGTTCGCTGCTTGTGGTTGAACAAAAACTCAAAAATTGTGGGAGGTATACGACTTAAATACGACATAAGTATTTATATGTTTAGAGGTAAATGACCCCCTTTTATCCCAAAAAAAAAATATATATATTTCTTAAAATTGTGGTTTTTGTTTCTCACTTGAACAATTATGTTGAAGTCCGTTGTAATTTAATTTAGTGGGATCAATTTTGATGGGAGATAAAATATTATATCAGGAAAAGGTCCTACACGATATCCATTTAAAACATTACATATGTCCTACAGATTTATCTATTTTATAAAAACCATAGGTAAGTGGATTTTTTTAGCGACGTACTATATTTATACTTTTAAATTACATTAAATTAAATTAATTTTTATTTAGATTTTTGAATATGTTTCAAGGGACATAGCCTTTATTTAGCATAAGTCAGGGTCTTTTTATCTCTATTTTAGAAAATATAGGTAATACTTACATTTATCTTAACTCTGTTCTTTAATTCTACTGTTTGATGATATTTAAATGAATATGTTTATTTGTTTGTTTGTCTGTTTTTATTTAAGATGTTAGTTTCACGTAGTTGATAATAGTTATTTTTATATAAAAATAAGAAAACATTGTTTGTTAGTTTTGTTTTGTTTTTTTTTTTAATTCTAGGTGAACAAGCTCAAACAACAGAAAATCAATACAACTAAGATTTATTTTAATTTTATGCTCATTGATTGCGGTTGAACATAAACCAAAAAAAATGTGTGAGATATTTGAGGTTAAATACGACACTAAAGGACTGTTAGGTAGGGTCAGAATGGGTCTAAATGTAGTCATGTATGAATCGGTTAGATTTAAACCATTTGTTTCAAACTTTTAGATTAAAAGATATGTCTGAATGGGCATCTGGATGGTTAAAGGGGTCGGCTCCTCTCCACCTCTCCAATCCTCTCCGACAACCTTCCCTCCTCTCTAACGACCTCATCTCCTCTCCGATGACCTCTGACGACAAAGAACTCTCCTCTCTAACGGCATCTCCTCTGTATAGCCGTTCAGTTGTTCAACCGAACATTCTTAACTGGTTCAACACTTGTTGATTCAAAACCTCTCAATCATTCAGACATCTTACTGATTCAACACTTAATGATTCAGAGGTTACCAAATGACCATTGAGTTTTTATGTGTTTAGAGGTAAATGACCCCTTTTATCTAAAAAAAAGCATTATTTTCTTTTGGCGTATTAGGACTCTTAAATCTTAAATCCATATATAAAATTACAAAAAAATTGTTTCTAATGTAATTGCATTTAAATTAAACTACTTGATACTATTTTTATCTTTTATTTTCGCTTAAAATACTTAAGTATGACATAAAAAATATATGTTGTAACCAAATAAAAAGAAAGGAGTCAACCTAGTCAACCCTTTAAACCCGCTAGGTCAACATCAAAACAATCTGTTTAGATAAACTTGTTTGAGTGTTAGTCCTGAAATTAACCTAAATTTGTTTGAGTTTTGAAGTAAGCCCAAACCCTTGAATTTAATGTTAAGATCTTGAGGTAGAGGTGCCCAAATCGGGTTTTCTTTGGATCCGGTTCCGGTTTCAGTCAACAAATTCAATAACCGGTTTCGGTTCCGGTTTTTGACCGGCTCGGGTTTTGGCCAGTTCCGGTTCAAGTATGACCGGTTCCGGTTCAGGTTGCCAGTTCCGGGTTTTTTGCCCACATCTATCTTGATGTGTGAGAAATTCACACCTAATTGTAATAATGGTGTGGTGAGGGGTTGGGTTCATGTATCACAATTAGGTGTATCCCCTTCTCTAATGCTAAAATTTCAAATATACCCATTTTAATTAAAATGAATTAAGAAATTACTGTTTTACCCTTTAATAAAAATTATTATGCCTATTTTACCATTGCTTCAAATACAACCTTATTTTACGTTTTTTTTTCACGCCCCGTTTGTGGTGCACGCATATAATGTATACATGTGTTGGCCCTTAAGGGACAAAAGTAAAATTGCACTAATTTTAACGTTATTTTACTTATTTTGTGAAAATAATCATCAAAAGCGTTGAGATGATTAACCTCAAACGATAACTTTGAGCCGGGAACTCCTTCGGAGCAGCTTCTCTATCCCAACTAGGATAGGGGTAAGGTTTGTCTCTATCCTTCCCCCAGACCCTACTTTAAGTGGGATTTTTACTGGGTATGCTTGTTGTTTACGTTTTTTTTCCCTTTTTTTAGTGTTTTTGCTTCTTTTTTTATCATTTTTCGTGTCTTTTTTTTTTCAATTTTAATTGACGACGCTTTAGTATAGGGGGAAGGCGATGAACGAATGTGGTATTTGCGTATGAGGTTTACGTATGTGTGTTTGGTATTCAAAGATTACTAAAAGGGTATGTTTGTCACAATGTTTAAAAATAGTAAAGTTGGGTATATATGTAATTAAAATTTTCAGTTGGGCATATATGTAACTAGATCTCAAAAGGAGGATATATGTAAATTTTACTATAAAAAGAGGGTGAAGAGTTGAAGTTGAGAAAACTTACAAATTCGTGCACGAGTTTTTTGTAGACATCTTGGGCACTCCTAACCTGAAACAAAAAGCAGGATAGTTTTTATTTTATTATTATTTTTTTAAGCTGGAGGAATTTCAGTATCATGTAATATGCAAGAAAATTAGTAAATTACCTTCTTCTTTGAAGTCTCCACTTTATTACCAATAACTTTGAGCTGCGTTATTTTTATAAAAAACATAGCAGATTATGAGTTTTGGCAGTTTCAAGCATAATCTTTGGAATAAACAAGGGAAATACCAAGGTAACGTTTGGTATGCATGAATGAAAGATGGAATGAAATGAGTCATTACGTTGTAATGATAAAAAACATGCTTGGTTACCAAATAGGAATGGACTGCATCATTCCATAAGGAATGTGACTCCTTCAATTATAATGATTTTCATTTCGTAAAGTAGGGGTTTTTTTATAGGAATGATCCGACCAATGACTTGACCGACGTCCAAAACCATGACCCGATCGATGACCAAAACCATGAGCCGACCCTTGACCTGACCCATAACTTGAACCATGATGTGAACCATGACCTGACCCATGACCTGAACCATGACACGAACAATGACCCGAACCATGATCCAATCCATGACTCAAAAAATTACCCGAGACTTGACTCAAACAATGACTCGACCCACCCGACCCATGAACAAAACCATGACCCGATCCATGAAATGCCACATGATCAAAGCATGAGCTAAACAACAACCAACTGATAGTCTGAACCATGACTCGACCCAGGACCCATGACCCAACCCATTATTCGAACAATTATTAAACCTACGACTTGACCCATAAATTATATTTCATTCCTTTGTCTTCTCATGTTTACCAAACAACAAAAAGTAATGAATCATTTCATTACTATAGGTAACCAAACAGGACTGGAAATATGTAATGAAAATGATTTATTTTTTTCACATGTCCATTCCATTCCTTCTTCCATTTCATTTCCCTGTCCATTTCATTCGTTCATACTAAAAGAGGACCCCAAATGTTTTATAGCCATATGAGGCTTCTTTTAAATGTCTTATAATTAGTTGAAGATTTAAAGCTGTGCGCCTGCGCCCGCGCCATGCGGTACTGCCTACAGGCTACAGCTGTTGAAAGTTGAAACTTGAAAGTTGAAACCTAAGTAAATAGGCCGGCCCATTTGAAGTTTAAATAGATTGGTTCATGACTTCATGGTTTGAAAAACTGTGCTTAGTATAATTTCAAATATGAAACTTGCAAATTAGAGGTTTTTTTTAAAACCAGTTCTAAACTGGTTCCGGTTAGAGTAAGGTTTTTGACCGATTTTTATCGGGTTTTGGCCGGTTTCGGTTCCGGTTTTGTCTGGATAAAGGTGGAACCGATTATAGTAATCTGGTTTCGGTTATGAATTTTCTGAGAAACTAGAGCCTCCTTTACCCGTCGATTCGAGTAGGATTGGTTCCGCGTTTTTAGCCCACCTCTACTTGGAATCAACCATTCATCTTTATTATTTTTTGAAGGCAAATTGGATTTAAATAATCCAAATTCTTATCAATTAGCCGCCACCGGTCCCAACTATAAAAATTCCCAATAACGGTCCGAACTTTCGACATATTTACCTGTGTCGGACTGCCGTCACCTAACGGCGTTAACTTTTTTTCGAGTTTTGAACGGATTTTTGAGGGCTTTTGTTCAAATGTATAACACGAGTCGAATGACGTATAACTTACTCCGAAACATTGCTCCAAATTTCCCAATTTGATGATTTATTTGATGAATTGAAAGTTTAAACGCCAAAATTGGGAAATTTGAAGGAGGTAAGTTATATGTCATTCGACTTGTATTCTCCATCTGAACAAAACCCTCAAAAATCTGTTCGAAACTCGAAAAAAAGTAAACACTGTTAGGATTTTTTGACGACGGTCCGTTATAGGTAAATATGTCGAAAGTTCGGACCGTTATTGGGGATTTTCATAGTTGGGACCGGCAGCGGCCAATTGATCAAAGTTTGGATAATTAAAAGTCAATTTGCCTTTTTTGAAATATGCATATGTATAATATTTATAGGAGATCTACTAAAAATAAGTTTTTGCCTAAAAAGAATAAATGAAAATTTATAAATGACATTTGACAACTTTAATAAACTCCGATTAAACATATTTTGTAAGCGTTGGAACCATCTCGTCAAAAACTTAAAACCTAGAGTAAACCCTAAATCTAAAGCTAAATACTAAATCTAAACTTTAAAGAGAAAAGCTAAAGCTATACCTAAACCCTTATGCTAAAAGTTAAATTGTAATTCCTAAACCTTAAAACTAAACCCTAAATCATACAAGAAAACTCTAAATTCGAAAGCTAAACCCAAAAAAGTAAATGTAAACCCTAAAATCTAAACTTTCAAGCTCTAAGCTATATTATAAAATCTAATTTCTAAACCCTAAAAGTTAGGAACGTAGAGTTCAACGAGATGGTTCTTAGAATTACTTCAATCGGAATTCGTTACAGCTATCAACTGTTTTTTACAATTGTTGGCAAAATTTTGTTCCTATTTGATCTCCCTCAATGTTTATAAACCGTTTTTATTTTTTTAATTATTGTCACGAACAAACGATTATTCATTTTTTTTAAAAAACCCGGTTTAAGCCATCAAACTGAACCTTTTTACATTCAGGCCAACCAACCAACATGGTCTTGGTCTGTTTATGTATAATATTCCAAACCTCCTCTTCATTATTTTTAAAACTTTTGCGCAAACAAATGCCATGCATTTAAAAAACCGGGTCCAAACCAGCAAACCAAACCGTTTTGGCTAGTTTGGTCGGGCCTAGACAACCCAACCATGTCTGGTTAATGTATAAATATTTATGAACCACCTTCGTTATCTTTAAAATATTATCACAAATTAGTGATCTTTAGTTTTATTTATAAATTTGGTTTAGCTGTCAAACCATTTTCTTTTTTTTGGCCATTTTGGTCGCTTTTGCTGACCCACAACCAACCTGACCAGTTTAGTTTCTGGCGTTTCAAAATCGGGTTTGCAATCCGGCCTAGAGGTGCGCAATTATTTTTTGAAACCAGTTCTAGTTCCGGTTCTTGCCGTTTCTGTTTTTGGCCGGCTACAGGTGGAACCAGTCCCGGTTTTTCCGGTTCCGGTTCTAATTTGTCTATAAAACCGGACCCGTTTGTACCCACCGGTTCAGATATGACCGGTTCCGATTTCAGTTCGGGTTGTCCGGAACCTTTAGTCCGGCCATCAAAACCGGTGAAGACAGACCCGGTAGCTTCTTTATGCAAATACAGCATTATACCTCATTAAATGAGAATAAAAAAATTTAAGGGAATTGAATTGTAACTAAAATAGTAAACAAAAACTAACTTTGCGCTCACGAATAACATAAACAGCCTCCTGTGAATCCTTTTCAAGTGCAAGCAAGTCTTCAAAACTTAAATCTTCCAAGCAATCACCCAATCTTTGCCTGGACAGAATCATCAAGAAAAGAAATCCATGATTGTTTGTGTTGGTAATCTTAAATATATTATATGAGTAGAAAAACAAATCAAGTTAAATCATAAAATAAAAAAAAAATAATAATAATAATAGAATGATGAAACTTGAGGAAGTAAAGTTTAAGTTAATGGTACCTAATTTGCTTCCTAAGATTTTTGTTCACCTCTTTCTGCTTTCTTAGTTCATCTTGCATTTTCTGCACAACATTTTGGTAGAAACTATTAATAACTTTGTCACAATGAATTCATCAACCATCTACATATTATGATACCTATAAGTCTAAATTGAATGGGAAAATAATATTTTTTGTGTTGAATAATTGAAAACCAGATCTCCTTATGGTTTATACACAGAGATTACAAAATATAAACCATCTCTCTTTATAAAAAAAGATAATGATAAAGCTAAGTAATGATAAAAAGGATTGCCGTTCAAAAAAAAAAGTAATAAAAGGGTTAAATGTCAATATACCTATCCTAATATTTAATCTAGAGATAGAATAAAAGCTAGACTGCAAACTAAAAGATAAATGTAACCAAGACTGACATGCCCCTTCAAATTGGACATTCGAAACAACGTGTTGCTTGAAATAAAGTGTAACAAATCGAGCATATGAGAAACCTTGGTTAGAGCATCATCACCATCATGCCTTCTTATGTATTCTCTTCATTTGAAGTATACATTTGTGTGTGTGCGTTTTTTTATTAGGTTTCTAAAATGCATGACCGGGTGCCTAATTCTTGCATATCATTGTGGCAATTTTTATTCTAGTACTTGAATTTCAAGGTTCAGGGGTCTGAAAAAAAAAATAAAAAGAATTCAAATTAAAAAATAGAATGATTTGGTCATTAATTGCTCCTATAACTTACTAACAAAAATATCTAGCAAAAATTTCACTTATACACAAGGTGTTAAGAGGACAATTAACACAAAGTCTATACCTAAAAGCAATGTTTTAAAAACCGGTATTTTAGGTGTATCGGATTTGGCTTAAAAATAGTGCAACCGGTTGAACCGGTTTGTAACGGATGGTTCAACCGGACACAGTAATTAACCATAGAATTCTATAGAAATACAATTTATACTCAAATAAGTTTCCAAAACATATACAAATTCATCTAAAAACAATTCAAAAAGTACTTAAATTCATCCAAAACAATATAAAAGTACTCAAATTCTAATAATTTTTTTTACATAAAAGTGCATAATAGGATTATGACATTGGCGTGTTAAAAGCGTCAAGTTCACGATCGCTTAAAAGCAGAAAATCGCTTAAATGCCGAAATTTTGTGTTTTTTTTTAAACCGGAAATACCGGTTTTACCGGATCAAACCGGCGGCACAATCGATCGAAGAAACCTGCATAATACCGGAGTGTTTCGTACCGGATTAGTAACCGGCAACCAGTTGAACCGGTTGAACCGGCCGGTTCGAACCGGTTTTTAAAACATTGCCTAAAAGAGAACTTACACGAAGTATATGCAACGAATACTAGCTTAACAATGTTAAATTTATACACTCCTCTAAAATCCTCAATTTTTCTCTTGAATCTCTAAGAACTTATATCATTGATTGTCTTTTAAATTATGCAAAACTAACAAGTCTTGTTTAATCTACTCTTATAGTGTCATTTTAGTCTTCCTATGTTCCTCTTCCTCTCCATCTTGAGAGTTTCACGCTTCTCATAGTGTGGTCTTGTGTCTTCTTCACATATACCCAAACCATCTCAATCTGTATCCTCTTATCATATATGATAAAGTGCAAACCATAATCTAATCCTCAAACTTCGTTCTTCTTCTGGTCCAACCGTGTGTACCATCACATCAACCATAGAATCCTTATCTCTGTTGCAACTTTATTACTTGTATCTTCGTAGATAGGCCAATAATTGGTCTCGTATAACATAGTCGGCCAAACTCTATAGCCAGCCCTAAACAATTTCTCCATTAGTCTACTGGGAACCTCTTATTAGACAATATAACTCAAACTTCTTTACACTCGCACCAATTTGCCTATACACAATAACACAATCAATAATTTCGCTATTCTAAACAAATGATCCTGGGTATTTGAACTTGGTAGTTTATGGACTATTATTCTTTGATTAACTTGTATGTATACCATTAAAGAATTGGAAAGAACTAAAAAAACTTTATATGATGAAAAATATTTTGAGTGTATAGAATAATTTAAAATCATCTCTTTGTAATGAGAGAGAACAAAATAAAACAAAAAAGGCTAATGGTGAAGCTAATTAATTAATCTATCTATACTTCTAATAAAAGAGTAACTTTAATACCACATGGCATTTAACTAGCCTATCCAACTCACTAATCTGTCATATGTCAGTCTACTAAATATGCCACATGTATCAAATTACACGTGCAAACTCCCAATATACATTACTAAAATTACTCATGTCGGTTATGATAAAAAAACGGCTCTTATAAATTGAATTTGCATTTAATTTAGACATGATTTCAAACTGAAATAATTATGGATTCCGTCGGTTATGATAAAAAAACAATATTTTATAAATTGAATTTGCATTTAAGTTAGACATGATTTTACATATGAAATAATCAACAAAAGTCAAGGGCAATCATTATCAAAAGTTGGGTTGTATTTAAGAGATCCGGTTTTACACGGTCAACTATATGTTGCATTATCCAGAGTGAAAAGTAGGGATGTACTAAAGCTTCTGATATTAGATAAAGAGTGAAAAGTTTCAAATACAACAATAAACGTTGTATACAACGAAATATTTGAAAACTTATGAAGAAATTTTTGTGACTTTATTATTCTAATTTAGTATGTTTAGTGTGATATATATTTTTATATGATCAAGTTTTTTATAAATAGTTGACTTCTGTTATTTTGTATTTACGTGTTTCAGTGCATATCATGTATATAGTTTGAAATCATGCCATCACAATTTATTTTTATGTATGTCTAATTATTGAAATCATAGTTTAATACGTCGATTTTACTTATATAATTATATTAAAATCTTTTTATTTTTTTATTTTTATCTTAACTTTAAGTCAACCCGTGTGTTACACGGGTTACTCACCTAGTGATAATAATAAAACGTGAAAAATTCCACTCTTCATCAATGTTATCAACCGTCTTTTGTGCATATGTCAGAATCATCTCAATTTTGTCATCACTTACCTTATTGAATATTTGCACAACCCTTAATCTAACCCTAGAAACTTCATTATTCATCATGTCCAACTGTGTACACCAAAACATCCAACTTAGCATTAATTTCTCTAGTACCCCCATTTTTTTTTCTTGCGACTTCTTGGATAGACCTAGAGTTGGTCGTAGAATATAATCGATCGAACTGTAAACCTATATGAACTTTCTTTTAATTAATCTGTGAACCTCTTGTCTCACATTACACCTATATGACTACTCTCTACTCACACCAATATGCCTATACATAACACAATTTAATGCAATCGATGTTTCTATCGCTATGAACAAATGATCCTAAGTATAGTATTTGAACTTGGTTGTTCACGGACTATTGGTCTTTGACAGACTGATATTTATACCATTAAAGAATTGGAAAGGATAAAAAAAACTTTAATGAAGAATAATATTATTAGATTGAGAAAAGAAATGGATAAATTTGAAACCTTAAAAACTCTAGAGGGTCGGACAAAATTATATTTTACAAAGTTTTTAGAAAGTTTAGGGAGTGAAAGTGTCAACCCTATAATCAAAAGGAGATCAATTAAGGAACGAAAAGGGTAAACCAAAACTCTAGAAAATCCAAATTAAAAATTTTGAAAGTTGAAGAATTATAAGTGATCGGTGACAAGTTGCCATTGATGGTGCAAATTGAGTTTAGGGTTGAACTATAAACTCTAAAATCTTGAGTAGGTATAAAGTGATCATATAAAGTTTAGTTATGAAACATAAAGGTTTAGGAGTAAAAGTTAAACATTTTTACATTATGTGAATAGATAAATTTAAACTCTTAAAAGCTAAGGGGGTTAAAGTAAAATTTTACAAACTCTATTGCTCATACATAAAAGTTTAGTAATGAAACCTAAAAGTTTTGACATTATGTGTAGAGATAAATTTTAAACTCTAAAATTTTGAAGGGGCTTAACTAATATTCTACAAAGTATAGTGATAATATGTAGAAGATTATGAGTGAAACTAAAAAGAGTTTTAAAAGTTGAACAATTAGAAGTTTTAGGATGAAACTTAAAAGCCTAAGAATAAAACTTAAAAATTTTAGCATGAAGTATAGAGAAAAAATCTAAACTAAAAACCCGAGGGATTAAAGTGCTTTTTTTACAAAGTTTAGAAATGAATCATAAAAGCTCTACTAAAAGGAATGTGGTTGTGTAAAGAAAAAAACAAAATAAAAGATAGAAACAATACACAAAAGCTATGAGAAAATAAAAACAATTAAGAACTAAAACACAAATAAGAAAATATAAAATAAAGAAAGAAAAATTAAGGATTAAATATAATAGAAAAAGCTAAATGAAAATAAAAAAAAAGATTGAAGTTAACAGAAAAATTAACAATTTTAGAAATTCAAGTTTAGTTAACAAATAATTTAAGCTGCAGTAGAATTTTATTTGTTTGCTTTTTTGAGTAAGATGCTAAGATCAAACTATTTCATGAGTTAATATATTTAGTTTGAAATAAGTAGAAATTCTCAAAACCAATACCATTTGGACGAAATTGAAGAGAGATATTGTAGTGATCATATGAAAACTTTATTTAATTGAAGTTACAAAGAATTGCTTTAAACATGTAACATTTCTTTTGCGATCATGTCTCATAAACATTTACTTTTACTGTGTAATTAGGTGATTTTTTTTATATATTTTTAACTTGCGTAATATCTGCCTCATTTGCGTGTGGGTCCTCAAGACAAAAGTAACATTGAACTAATTTTAACGTTATTTTACTTATTTTATGAAAATAACGTTAAAAACGTTGGGATGATTAACTTCAACGATAACTTTAAGGAGGAGATTCTTTCGAAGCAACCTCTCTATCCTAACCGAGACAGGCGTAAAGTTTGTTTTCATCCTTCCCCGCAGTCCCTACTGAATAATGGAAATATACTGAGTATATTTATTTGTTTGTTTTAACTTCTACAATATAGGCACATAAAGCTATAAACGAACCGAACGTTCAACGAACATTTAGTTAACTGTTTGGCGAGAAGTTCGTTTATGATTTTTCATGTAATAAATGAACGAACACGAACAAGAAATTTTGTTAGTTTTGATTAAATGTACATGAACAGAGGTCTTGTTCGTTTATTTATGCTCATGAACATTCGGTAAGTTATTTGTTTATGTTCGTTTATGTTTGTTAACGTTCGTTTATGTTCATTTATTATGTTTATTGTTAAATATGTTTTATATTCTTAATTTTTTTATCTTTTAGTTTGATACTATGATATTTAAATTAATGTATATATAGTCATTTGAAATTTATATCTTGTTAAAAACTTAGTAATTTGAAACTCAGATCTTTGACATATTAATATTAAGTAATTTTAAATACGATTATTATTTTTTATTTTTGATCTGTTCAAATAAATTTATTTTTGATTTTTATATTAAATGTTTAACTTTAAGATGATTATATCTAACATTTGAGATTTAAAATGCTAATTTCTCTTTTTTAAATAATATGTGTTCGTTTATGTTCGTGAACCGTGTGTGAACAAGTTTAATTCCTTAATGAACGAAAACGAAGAAGATTTTTCGTTGGGTAAGTGTCCATGAACTGCTCATAAACAAGTTAAATGTAAATGAACAAACACAAACAAGGGCTCATTTGTGTTCGTTCGGTTCGTTTACAGTCCTATAGGTGCTACAGCTCTACAGCTTGCACATACAATATTCGACATGTTTTAACCTTAGTCAGTTTTCTTTAGACGAAAACTTATAAAAATTATCGAAGTTAGAGTTAAAAAACACAGCCATTTTGTTTGCATGAATAATTAAAGTTAAAAAATAATTCACTTTTTTTTATTTCCATAAAAATTATTTTCTAGTTTATCACAGCAATGACCGGAGAATGATGAATATTATATATTTCACTTACATACTAATACTTCAATGAATTTATATGTAAACTAGCATTTCATTATATGCATGAAGTCTTTATTGAAAAAAGTATGTGTGTATATATATATATATAATATAAATTTAGTCTAACAACTTTGACACAAAGCAAAATAAATGATTTATTTGGACGAACAATTATTGTAATATATTTATGTGTCAATTTTTATAATTAACTAGGTTTAATCCCACCCGCGCATTGCGGCGGGTTATCACAGTACACTCTCGAGAACGGGTGTTATATATCATTTGCAAAAGTATAAGTTACATAGCAAAATCAAATATCTCATCACAAACTCTATACAATTTTTCATAAAAACATAAAAATATACAAAATCCTGACAAATATGTTACAAAAACATTAGACAAAATTACTTACAAAATCTTTCTCACTGACAACCAATTTGTTTGAATTATATATATCTATTAAAAGGCAACTTTAAAAAGTTTTAGTGGCCAAAATCGAAAAAACAAAACTTTATATTATATAAAAGTTTTAGTGGCCAAGATCGAAAAAACAAAACTTTAAAAGTTTTAGTGGCCAAAATCAAAAAAACAAAACTTTATATTATATAAAAGTTTTAGTGATTAAAATCGAAAAAACAAAACTTTACTATTAAGTTTTAGTGGCCAAAATCAGAAAAACAAAATTTTATATTATATAAAAGTTTTAGTGGCCAAAATATAAAAAACAAAACTTTATAAAAGTTTTAGTGGCCAAAAACGAAAAAACAAAACTTTATATTATATAAAAGCTTTAGTGGCAAAAATCGAAAAAACAAAACTTTAAAAGTTTTAGTGGCCAGAATAGAAAAAACAAAACTTTATATTATACAAAAGTTTTAGTGATCAAAATCGAAAAAACAAAACTGTCCTAATATAAAAGTTTTAGTGACCAAAATCGAAAAAACAAAACTTTAAAAGTTTTAGTAGCCAAAATCGAAAAAACAAAACTTTAAAAGTTTTAGTAGCCAAAATCGAAAAAACAAAACTTTATATTATATAAAAGTTTTAGTGAACAAAATCGAAAAAAAAAAATTACTATTAAGTTTTAGTGGCCAAAATTGAAAAAACAAAACTTTATATTATATAAAAGTTTTAGTGGCCAAAATCGAAAAAACAAAACTTTAAAAAGTTTTAGTGGTCAAAATCGAAAAAACCAAACTTTATATTATATAAAAGTTTTAGTGGCAAAAATATAAAAAACAAAACTTTAAAAGTTTTTGTGGCCAAAATTGAAAAACAAAACTTTATATTATATAAAAGTTTTAGTGACCCAAATCATAAAAACAAAACTTTACTATTCTTTTTCAATAATGCATTTTAATATATATATATATATAATTTGCCCTGACTTCAATTTCTTTTTTTACCAGTAGCATCACACAATAATGTGCAGATTTTAATTTTAATACTCTACTGAACTAGCGGTGAAGCTTTTCATGGGCCAGGGGTACCCGAGCCCCAGGCGTTTTTCCGTTCAATAGTGTCGATTTATTAGTATTTCGTCGAAAAATTTTATAAGTATTGAGTATGACCTCGTTTATATCTTCCTTAAAAAATTCCGGTCCCTTTCAAGCTTCGTCACTTTTGTACAGGTAGGTAAGTTTGTTGGTTCTTGCATATATCAATCGTTTTAGGAATATCAAATTAGATTATTATTTTGCGTTAATTACTCGAACAAGCAAAACGATGGATAAACAAATCTATCTACAATATAACTACTGAAATTATATCGTTTTAATCTTAAGATTCTTAACGTCAGATCATAATATTATTAACATGAATCTAGAAATTAATTTTCTACCAAAATCATCTATACGTTGATAGCATTTAATCAAACACTTGCCTGATAATGAGAGTTCCAGAGATCGATTCCTGATGCCTTCTGATACTGATCGAAGAACTGCTTCATCCTGATCTGATCGAACATTCATTCACACACACACACAGAGTCAAAATCAATCAGAAGCCATAAAAAAACTATCAACTGATTTAAGCACTAGAAAGCATAAAATGAAATCGAAACGCACGTAATCGAAGGACTGATATATTCATGAAGCTTATCTGTACACGATACCATAATAATCGACACTTTTGCATCGCACAACACGGTGAGTTCACTCGCCTTCTTAAACAAGCCGTTCCTCCTCTTCGAATACGTCACCTGCCTGTTCGTCGAGTTCTCGATCTTCTTAATCTGGATCTTACCTCTAGCCATTGATCCTCTCTGAAGATGTTCGTTTTTATTTTACTTTTTTCAGAAAAAAACTGAACTGATTGTTGATCTATCGAAATTGATGATAGATGTTGTTCTCGTTGTTTTATTGTAAACGTTGCTTATGAAGAGAAGAGAAGAACAGAGAATTGTGTGTTGAATTTGTGTGGTGGTGAGAGAAACACACAGTAAGTTTGTGTGTGTGTGAAGTGAGGAAGAAAGGCAGGTGGAATTGTTACCAGAAATAGGTAGGATTGCTCAAAATGAGAAAAAAGGTGGGAGGGATTGATAAAGCAATTTAATGATCCACTTTGATTTAGACTCTTCTTTGTTTGCTTCATACTATATAGTATATAACTAGGTTATAAACCCGTGTATTACACGGTTTAATATAAAATATTAAATTAAAAAACGTCTTTGGATGATAAAAATCTCATTTTTTTAAAAACTCATAATAATATATTTTATTTAAAAAAATCATTTTTTAAGATAACTTGTTCTTTACATAAATTTTGTTTTTTGAAAATAAAATATTTATTACTTTAAAAATTTTGATTTTAGAAAATTTCATATTTTATAAAATTTTTTAAGTGTGCTTTATAATAATAAGATAATAATATATTAGTTATTTGTATTATAGTTATTTAATAAGATAAATAATTTATTTTATAAGAGAGTGAATACAATTATTTAATAGGAGAGAGAATTAAGTGAAATGATAAGGTGTTGACAAGTGACAATGATAGTGTAAGAAGGTGACATGTGACATTAGTGATGTAAAAATGTGACAAGTGACAAATTTGTTACTATTTTATTATAAAGTATAGATATATATAATACACCACCCCAAAACCACAAAAGTAGCCATTTGACCACCATTTTTTACCAAAATAGTCATTGACTAAAAAAATTACCAAAATAGCCTTTGATCGATAAAATATCTCATACTCAGCGATATTATCACATAATATTTTGGTTTTTGTTTGAACTTTGAACTTTTTTGTTTGTTTGGTTTATGTTTGAACTTTGAACTTTTTGTGTGATTTATATGTTTAATTTTATGTTGTTTGAAGTGGTTTGGAACACCAATAGTTTGGAAACAGGAAACAAGAAACGAAAATATGGAAAAAAAGGTCATTTGACCGAATACGGTTGAGAACGATGTGATTCGGTTTGTTCGGTTATAAACTGAATCCGAACCGTTTTGAATTCGGTTCGGTTTTCTTGACCTGGAATACGGTTCGGTTTACGGTTGGGTTAAAAAATTTTGCAAAACCGTTTAAACCGAACCGAATAAATCGTTTAAACCGTAACCCGAACCGTTGAACACCCCTAAACCTAATGACAACATGCTCACGAAACATATACGACTTTAGTGACTCGGCTCGCCTACTATTCTAAAGAAACTCACCGTCTGAAAGTCCATTGTAATAAAACATTTGGCTCATATAAAATATATTATTTCAAGTATATATATTACTTGAACCCATGATCTTCACATTCAAAATTGGAAAGTAATGGAGTTGTCTGCTCACAAACCAATTGATATACCTTTAGACCTGGCAATTTTGACACATACCAAGTTAAATTGGTTGATTTGAGTAAATAATTATTGTATTTTTGGTTGAAATAAGTAACATTATGACATAAAACGAGTTGAAATGAGTGGCACGTTGACATAACGCGGGTCAAGATGTGTAACTTAAAACATATGAATATAATGAATTTAAATGTGTAAAATTAATAATATATTTGATAAGAAAATTATTAAAATAAACTATTTGTTTGATTACAACTCATTTCAACTTAAACGAAATTATACTTTTTAAATGATTTATTTAAACTCAAACTGAATTTACGTAAAACTCATCCTCACAACACCTATTAACCGCTCATTAGCAATACTAATTATTACTAAATAAATAATAATCATTAAAATTAAGAAGTGATGTAAGCATGTTGCATGTGTTGGTTTGGTGGAAGTTGGCACGATTGGACAAAAGGGTGAACGTGGGACGACGGGGTTTACTTACGTACACGCTAAATCCTAGGAACCTTTTCGGATAATAACGTTGTCCTTTCCTAATCTTCTTTTCTTTTCACAATTCAATTCAACCGTCATTAACAAATTATATTATTATTTATTTACCAAAGAGGCGTTGCCTCAATGGTACCCCAAGATTCTTCCAAATGGGAGGTCTTGAATTCAAATCTCTCCCGCAACGAAAAAGGGGTATGTGAGGGGTCAAAGGGTTTTCCCAGTGAAGTTTCCTCCTGGGGTGGTTGTGGTGGCTCATGGGAGGTCCAGGTAACTAGACCTTGGTGACATGGCTTGGATACAGTGGGTTCCACACGATTGAGACCTTCGCCGTACAAAAAAAAATTATTTATATTTTTGACAATGTAAGATTAGCCTACTTGATAGAGGTTTGTCTCTTAGAATGGGAGGTAATTGGTTTAATCCTATGCAAATGTGTAATTATGGTGTAATTTAGGTGAAGAGTAAGTTTATCTATTCAAGAAAAATATTTATATTTTTTACAGTCAATCTATTCAAGGAAAAAAAAAAACAAAAGAAAAAAGAAACTCACAAGATGATAGGATAAAAGGAAAGCATAAGATGAAAATTTACAACTTTTTCATTTTAAATTATCAAGTCTTTCTCTACTTTGTATCCATAAGAATGACATTTGTTAATGTAACCAATTCAAGGTCGGATAACTTCAGGTCAAGTTGTCTTACTATATTAAGCATAGATCTAAGCCGTAACAACATAAAACATTTATGTTAGAGGATCAGAGGAATTATCCATAAGGACACTTAAATGTTCAAGTCATTAATATATATAAAATAATAAAATAAAGAATACATAATTATAAGAACAATTAATTATAGATTATAAGAGATGAGAGAGGTATGATTGTCAACGTAGCAGGAGGACTGTAAGTGAGTGCTATTCAACTCAAAACCCAAGGCCTCGTTTAAGGTTTAGTCAGGAATTCATGTTATGTTTATATAAAGGAGCATAGTAGGGAAAGATAGAAATAAAAGTCTTGGAGATAGAGAGAGATAGTGATGAGATGATAAGAGCGATTTTTACGATGTGAAGAGGGGGGTGAACCTCTGTTAATAGAGAAAGTAAACTTTATTTCACTTGAGCCCAACTAATTTCCATGGCCTTACTAACGTTGACAAGGTCAGAAAGGCAAAGATTTATTGTACTAAAGTTTGCTAGACATTTCTTGTTAAGGTTGACCATATCAACTTGTTTAGGCGTACTTACATCATCAACGTTAGTTTGATATCTCTCCATACTTCTTTTGCTGATTTTCGAAGATCTTTTCATTCCTTGATTTTCATATACACCATAGTGTAAGGTCAAATGTATCACATGAAAGATTTTTTATTAACCATCAAGAATGGCCACTACCCGTGCAACTATAAGATATATTTGACAATGAAGATTAAATCCTTTGAGGCATTTGAAAATCAACTCCCAAATTAAACTTACTTTATAACACCTAATCAACAAATGTTCAGTTAATTATGTAGAAGCACCGTTCACAGAATAATATAAATATTTTATTAATTTAATATTTTCATATTACAATATAATTTCAACTAAAACTGAATGCTCAAACACTTACAATGAAAATAAAATTATAATGAAAACATAAGATTAAAACAATAACAAGAAAAGAGCAGGTATTGGCTGAGGATTTCTGTTCAACAGAGGTCCTTAAAACAGATTTCGAGCCACCAATGTGAATCCTGCCTGTCTTGTAACACCCCGAGCAATAGCGGAAACATCAGAGCGGCACGAAGTGTAGGTTGTTTATAGCACAAGGTATACAGTTGTAAATAATTCAAAAGTCGCATTCAATTCATCATTTAATTCAAACATTCAATACATTGTTTAGCAATTCAAAACCCTAACTATTACATTAAACATAAATAAACTCAAATCCAAGCTCAATACTATAGCTAATTGATATTCCCACCTGAAACATGTTTAAAAATCAAGTGTCAACTACAAAGAATTGGTGAGTTATCTTAGGTTTGTTCATATAGCAAAATAGTTTAATATAGATATGTTAACACATATGAATACTAAGCAAAATGCACAAAGATTGTAAATGAACAAACATTAGATCAGATAGTTAAGTTTGACCAGTAGGAAACAATCATCGCGAGCTTTCCCCCACAGGGAAAACCCATCCTGGGTGGGTGGTCAATCCAATGGATCCATTATTGCTACCAATAGATAAGTCGTGATCAATGCAATGCTCAATAGATAAGTTCAATATATAAGTTCAAACAACTAAGGTCATTTAAGCTAAGTTCACATGGTTTAAAGATAAGTTAAGTTCAAAGCTAACATGTTTCACCCCAAAAGTTCAAAACAAGTAAAAGATGGGCTATGAAGACTCACATTCGGATGAGTTTGATCGTTCTTAAATAGATAATCAACTAGTAGCTCAAGTTGTCCCAACAAGTTCAATATCCACCTAGGTAGTTCATCATGCATTAATGTTGTGACACCCCGTAATTTCCAGGTCAGCTTTGATTTTATTTAAATGTTTATTTAAATGCATTACGTACACGTGGCACTAGAATTAGCTTAACTTAGTGTGACACGTGGCACAACAGTACGAACACTGACACATGACTAGATAATTCGTGGAATTATCGACAAACAGCACACACGTGTCAAAACACACGAACGTTGGTGAACATCACAACACTTAAGCACGAAACATCTCACAAGTCAATTATGGCTAGCACTTGACCAATAGAGTCCAAACGACGCTCGAACGATGTCCTATGATCGAGAAACGGGCAAGAATGGGCCCAGAACAGCGAAACAAGCTTATTGGGCTTGGAATTCAGGCCAGGCGGTACGCCTGACCCGATACACCCACTACAGGCGATGCGCGCGGATGGGAAATTGGGCGCCTCATCCGGCTGCATCCGCGCGTAACGACAGGGGATATCCACCCACGCCAGGCGATACGCCTGGGGCGCCAGAGTCGCAAAACAGCTTTTTAAGCTCCCAAGATCATCATTTGGCCTACACTACTCTTTTTACTCATTATATCCGAACTCATACTCAACCACTCGACCATCTTCAACCTCAATCCTCTGTTACAACCCCTCTCCTCCATTGGAAGCCATTTTTACACCCCTTGGAAGCTTGAGATCATTGAAAGAAGACCTCTAGGGAGCATCCATCACCACCATCTTCTTGATTTCTGTCGAATCCAACGAGCCAGAAGGTTATAGAGCTGCTAGTGCATTACCTCAGTGATTTAAAGAGCTTTAGAAGGTAGTTCAATGCTCCTTGTAGTTTAAAATGCACCATTTTCACTTCTACACACACATACATGCACAAAACCCACATGCAAGCACCTATAGTGCACATGCACGAATTTTGTTTCTGGGTTTGTTGATAAACCTACTGCATTTGATGATCTAAGGTGTTTAGATGATGATCTATGATGATCTATGATGATGGGGATGGGTCTTGTGGCTTAAAATGATGTTTTGTGATGAGATATGGACATGCATGTATGATCTAAGGCATTTTAGATAGTTTTGTTGATATTGAAATGATTCATGATAATGTATAAGTGTCCTTGCAAGATTAGATTGTGATTATAATGGTCAAAATGTGATTTAGAGGCAAACTTGCTATTTTTAGTAACTTTTTAGTTACAAAGTGATGATTTGATGTTTATGATGAACATGCATGTATATAGAATTGTTGCTAGAATGATATCATGATGATTTGATGTATTAGAAAGTGGTCTTGATGATATCTATGATCATATTTAGAGTTATTTCTATTTTTAGAAACTTTGCTAGTTGAAATGTTGATAGATGATAAAATTGGTTATATTGACATGATTAAATGTTGCTAGAAGATATATTAGGATGATTTGTGACATGAACAATGAGTTAGAAATGTTAAATGGTCATTTTTATGCAAAAACCACAAAGTTACTATTTATAGTAACTTTATTTTTAGAAAAACCGATTTGTCAACATGTTGTGTTATTTGAGCATGCTAAATGACTTATTATGTTATAATATGCATAATAGATGCTAAGTTAGATGGTTTCCGATGTCACGTATGCTAAAAATGGAAACTTTCCATTTTAGGAAACTTTGGTGCACTAACATGTTATAAACGGCGTATATGAACTTGTATGATAATGTGCTATGTGTTAACATGACCCCGTAGGACTATTGAACATGCTAGAACTCTAAAACCGTCATGCTTGTGAACTTTCCATAAATGGAAACTTACTATAAATAGTAAGTTGTCCATAGACGCGATTTGCGCGTTTTGCACACGACAAACACTTACACGATTGCTACACGATTCACAAACCGGCACACGGTTCACCAACGGGTCGTTGACTTGACACGGTCAACCTTGGACAAACACGGTCAACTTTGGTCAAACACGGTCAAACACGGTCAAACAGGGTCAAAGACGGTCAATATGGACCAACACGAGCAAACGCGGTCATTGTGGACCGACACGGACAAACATGAACAACCAAGGGTTGTTGGACACAAACACGAGCACTAACACTAGCACGGTCACTTACACGAACTCACGAACGGTATACGATATAGGTTGCCGGTGACCGACGTGCCTACTACATCAGGAGCTTACGCATACCTACTTTCACATCACCAAGGTGAGTTTACGGCCCCTCTTTACTCTTTTTAAAACGCTTTTAAATAGGGGGAGAATACTAGTTGCATCGAGTCAAACATTATTACTGTACAAACACTATTGTGTATGCTGGTTTATTGGACAAACATTAAGTGTTGAACTCGTACAAGCCCTCACAAAGTCTTACCATTAATGTACAAACAACATGGTAGATTTGGATGGATCCATTAGGGAATGACTAACCCCACGGGGCACTATGTTGACTGGATGTCATAACCCGTGCAAATTCTGACCTAACTTGCTATGTATACGAGACATAGCGGAGGCAAGGACAAACAAGTCTAGTTCGGTAGTGACGCACTGACACTTTGGGCCTAGGGCTCGGTACTAACATTTGATAAACAGCATGACACACTTTTCATTACTATATGTATATCAAAACCTGTGAACTCACCAACCATTGTGTTGACACTTGTTTTCAAACTTGTATTCTCAGGTAACTAGCGAACTATGGATACAGGATTGCACACTCTAAGGGACGAGCATTAGGAACTACATGCATTCCTGTTTATGTTTAACTTTTGAAAACAATTACGTTTGATTTATGTATTGAACAATGTTTACATTTTACTACTTATATTCCGCTGCAATTTGTCAAACACTTGATTTCCGCTGTAATATGACATGATAACTTTTATTCCGCTGCAAACTATTTTATGAGTGTATGTGTCAGACTTGGATTTGTAAACGCATATAGAGGTGTTCTATATGACCTTGAGCTGTGATTCTGGACACGTCACATCCACGTGGACATACGCCACGAGTGGGAATTTGGGGGTGTGACAGACTGGTATCAGAGCCATGGTTATAGGGAACTAGGTTTGCATGTAGTAAACTTAGACTATAGCCATTGCTCAACTTTAGACACTACACTTAGAACTTGCACATTGATGATATTATTGCTTATGTTAAACTGTTACTTACTAACGTGAAACTTACAGGATGGCTGACAGCAACAGCAACGCTAACAGGAGCGCAGCCAGACCCACGGGCACGGATGATTTGGCGGCAGAGAGTCGGCGACGGATCGACGATATCGTAGCCCAGGTTGACGCCGAGATGGATAGGCGGGCCAGAGACGCGGCACGGGCCCGACATTGGGGATGGCTTCCCACCATAATCCAGGGATGGATCATCGGGGAGAGAGTACCTCCGTACCGTTTCCCTGGTGATACCACCCCAGGACACCGACTGCCACCACTTGGAGTACCACTGGAGCAGGCCTTCGCGGCCCACGTTGCTTACACCCGACGAGAGATTGGGAGGACTAGAGAGCTGTCAGACGAGGTCCGAGTTCTTCGCGAGAAGAACGATCGATTGGAGAGGCAGAACGAGAGACTGGAGGGACGCAACGACAGATTGGAGGCACAGGTGGAGACTCTACGCCTCCAAGTGTCCCAACTGATGACCCAGCACGGACAGATCGTTGATGTCATGCAGGAGCATGATGTACGCATCACTGAGAATTGGACAGACATAACCGAGACTCAGGCGATGGTGCAGGCTAGTGATGCCATGCTTAACGCATGGGCTGCACAGTTTATTAAGGAACCACCACAGGAGGATGGTCCTGAATTCGAGGCCGAGGACCTCGAAGAAGGGGACTTTGATGAGGATCCTAATGAGGATCCGGAGGAGGATGATGATGACGGAGACGCTGCTAGTGATATTTCACATGTCTCTATGGATTCGGACTAGAGGACTATTGTATTTTGTACTTTCTTATTTTGGCCTAGACGAGCGGGATGTGCTCGAAGAACTTATTATGTATTTCCTTTTGAAATCATTGTACTTCAAGCTTATTATTAATGAGAATTATGTTTTGTTTTACTTATTACATGTTGACCATGATTGCTTGATAACATAACCTCTGACTTGACAGCTAACATGACATCTGATCTGACATCTGACATGACATTTGACTAACACTCTAACATGTGCTGATTAAAACTCTATCCCTTATGTATAGAACCATACATGGCGGGAAGAGGACCGTACGCGCGTCCTGCTAAACGGACACTAGATGCCGCTGTGATAAAAATGATGGTTGACCGTCGGGTCAACAAAGCGATCGCTGACTACGAAGCCAGTCGCCAGCATAGCGAAACTAGCGGAAACAACAACGGTACTAACACTTGCCTGACGCGACTAATATAGTGTAGCTAACACAATACTAACACACGACACTGGTTTCTGACAAACAGGGTCAAACAGCAGCAACGGGAAAGGGTGTTCCTTTAAATCTTTCCTAAACTGCCACCCACACAAGTTCAAGGGAACTGAGGGAGCTGTCGGAATGCTCCGCTGGGTGGAGAAAGTGGAGTCTGTATTCGCCATGTGCGAATGTGCTGAAGAGAACCGGGTGAAGTTCGCAACTGGTACACTGGAAGGACCAACACTCACATGGTGGAATACCCATGTACAAACCCTGGGGTTGGACGGTGCCAACTCCATGCCATGGGCTGATTTCACCCGACTACTGCAAGAGGAATACTGTCCTCGTGATGAGATCAGAAAACTGGAAGCCGAATTCTGGGTACTGAAGATGGTCGGCTCTGAGATCGAGCAATACTGCACTCGATTCCATGAGCTGTGTAAGCTATGTCCGGCTATGGTGACGCCGGAATACAAGAAGATCGAGCAGTTCATCAGTGGACTGCCTGAACAGATTCAAAGCATGGTGACTACGTCTGACCTCACCACTATCCAACCACTGATCCGACTGGCTCATAAACTGACTGACCAAGCTGTAGCTCAGGGCAAGCTACCAAAACGAGGCGAGCATGTGAAGCCTCAAGAAAGCCAGAAGAGGAAGTGGGAACCCAGCCACCACCAATCTCATCAGCCCCAACAACAACAACGATCTGCACCTGCCAGAGCATTCACTGCCACCCAACCCGATGACAAGGGAAAGGGTGTGTATCAAGGAAAATACCCGCTATGTAACCGATGCTCTTATCACCACTTCGGGCAATGCGAACGATATCGTTGCTTGAAGTGTGGACGACATGGCCACATGGCCAAAGACTGCAGATCCAAATTTCCCAGTAACAACAACCCTAACCACAACCAGAACAACAACCAGAACACCTCCAGAGGGTGTTATGAATGTGGAAAACCAGGTCACATGAGGAGGGACTGCCCTCAATTGAAGAAGGCCGGAGGAGGAGCGGTCAAGGGACGAGCTTTTGTGATTGGCTCGGGAGAAGCCAAGGATGACCCGAACATCGTAACCGGTACGTTTCTTTTAAATAATGTCTATGCTAGCATATTATTTGATACCGGTGCCGATAGGAGCTTTATATCTAGTGAGTTTAGCAAATTACTAGATATTACCCCAACACCACTAGACTACAAGTACACCGTAGAGTTAGCCGACGGCAAGCTAATTGAAACACAACACATCTTTCGAGGATGCGTCGTGGTTTTGGCGAATCACGAACTCGAAATCGATTTGATGCCGGTGACTCTTGGAAGCTTTGATGTGGTCGTTGGAATGGATTGGCTATCCGCTAACCAAGCTGAAATCGTATGCAACGAGAAGATCGTACGAGTGACGTTGCAGAACGGAGAACAGATCTCGATTCAGGGGGAAAGACGGGGAGTACCTCTGAACATTATATCATGCATGAAGGCAAACAAGTATCTGCAAAAGGGATACACTGCCATACTAGCCCTCATCGCCGAGCAACCCAAGAAAGAGAGGAAGATTGAGGACATCGCCGTAGTCCGCGATTTTCCCGAAGTGTTTCCCGAAGACCTACCTGGACTACCTCCGAAACGACAAGTCGATTTCCAGATAGATCTTACACCTGGAGCGGCACCGATCGCCAAAGCTCCATACCGACTAGCACCGACTGAGATGCAGGAACTGTCTAACCAGTTGCAAGAACTGTTAGACAAGGGATTCATCAGACCGAGCTTCTCACCTTGGGGAGCACCGGTCTTGTTCGTAAAGAAGAAAGACGGATCATTCCGTATGTGTATCGACTACAGAGAGCTGAACAAGGTGACGATCAAGAATCGATATCCCTTACCACGAATAGACGATCTATTTGACCAATTGCAAGGGTCAAGCTACTATTCAAAGATTGATTTAAGATCGGGTTACCATCAATTGAGGATACAAGAAAACGATATTCCTAAGACTGCCTTCCGAACTCGATACGGACACTACGAATTCTTGGTTATGCCCTTCGGACTGACCAACGCACCAGCAGTATTCATGGATCTCATGAATAGAGTGTGCAAACCTTACCTGGACAAATTCGTGATAGTGTTCATCGACGACATCCTGATCTACTCTAAGAATCAGGAAGAGCATGCCGAACATCTAAGGCTAGTCTTGGAACTACTGAAGAAAGAGCAATTGTACGCGAAGTTTTCAAAATGCGACTTTTGGATTCGCGAAGTCCAATTCCTTGGACACGTGGTTAATGAGCAGGGAATACACGTAGACCCAGCCAAAATCGAAGCAATTAAGAACTGGGAAGCACCCAAGACTCCAACGGAGGTGCGACAATTCCTAGGTCTGGCCGGGTACTACCGAAGGTTTATCGAAGGATTCTCAAATATTGCTCAATCACTGACATCCCTGACACATAAAGACAAAAAGTTCGATTGGGGAGACAGACAAGAAGCTGCTTTCAATCTGTTGAAACAGAAACTATGCACTGCACCCATCCTATCCCTACCGGAAGGATGTGATGACTTCGTGGTGTATTGCGACGCCTCGAAACAGGGACTCGGTTGTGTGCTGATGCAACGCGAGAAAGTGATAGCATACGCTTCACGCCAACTGAAGGTGCATGAGAAGAACTACACGACTCATGACCTTGAGTTGGGAGCCGTGGTGTTTGCCTTGAAGATCTGGCGACACTACTTGTACGGCACAAAGTGCACTATCTTTACCGATCATAAGAGCCTACAACACATCTTTGACCAGAAAGAGTTGAACATGAGACAACGAAGATGGGTCGAGCTTATCGGCGATTATGATTGCGCTATCAAGTATCATCCAGGCAAAGCCAATGTAGTGGCCGACGCGCTGAGCCGAAAGGAAACAACGAAACGCGTGCGTGCCCTACAACTCACGATCCATTCTGAACTACCGAATCAAATTCGGATAGCACAACAGGAAGCTCTGAAAACTGAAAACCTTATTCTCGAAGCCATGCGTGGCATGGATAAGCAAATAAAGGCAAAAGACGACGGAGCTTACTATTGAATGGATCGAATCTGGATTCCACGCTACGGAGGATTGAGAGAAGTAGTGATGGATGAAGCTCACAAGAGCCGGTATTCCGTACACCCAGGCTCTGATAAGATGTATCACGATTTGAAGACAACCTATTGGTGGCCAAACATGAAAGCTGAGATAGCAACATACGTGAGTAAATGCCTAACGTGCTCGAAAGTCAAAGTTGAGTACCAGAAGCCATCAGGGTTACTTCAACAACCGGAATTACCAATGTGGAAATGGGAGCAGATTTCCATGGACTTCATCACTAAACTGCCTAAGACGGCAAGTGGATGCGATACCATCTGGGTTATCGTAGACCGACTGACAAAGTCCGCACATTTCCTACCCATCAAGGAGACTGACAAGTTGGACAAACTCACTCGGATTTATTTGAAGGAAGTGGTCACTCGACATGGAGTGCCAATCTCAATCATATCTGATCGCGACAGTCGATTCACGTCGCATTTCTGGAAGTCCTTGCATAAGGCTTTGGGCACGAGATTGGACATGAGTACCGCTTATCACCCGCAGACGGACGGGCAAAGTGAGCGAACGATACAGACACTGGAGGACATGCTCCGGGCATGTGTCATTGACTTTGGTAGTAGCTGGGAATCTCATCTACCGTTAGTTGAGTTCTCATATAACAATAGCTACCACACTAGCATTCAAGCTGCACCATTCGAGGCACTTTACGGATGTAAGTGTCGATCACCCATCTGCTGGGCGGAAGTTGGAGACAGCCAACTGACTGGTCCAGAACTGGTGCACGAGACAACTGAGAAGATCGTGCAAATACGCAAACGAATGGCAGCAGCTCGGGACAGACAGAAAAGCTATGCCGACAAGCGACGCAAACCGTTGGAGTTCCAGGTGGGGGACAGAGCGTTACTCAAGGTCTCGCCCTGGAAAGGTGTCATTCGGTTTGGCAAACGAGGAAAGTTGAACCCTCGTTACATTGGACCTTTCGAGATCACCAAACGAATAGGCCCTGTAGCCTACGAACTGAACCTGCCAGTTGAGCTGAGCAGTGTACACAACGTATTCCACATCTCGAACCTCAAGAAGTGCCTATCTGATGAGACACTTGTTATTCCTCTCGAGGAAATACAAATCGACGAACAATTGAACTTCGTGGAGGAACCGGTGGAGATTATGGACCGGGAAACCAAGAAGCTCAAGCTCAGCAAGATTCCAATTGTGAAAGTGCGATGGAATTCGCGACGAGGACCGGAATTCATGTGGGAACGTGAAGACCAGATGAAACAAAAGTACCCACACCTGTTCGCGGAACAGGCAAACACTAGCAACACAAGTTGAATTTCGGGACGAAATTCTTTCTAACATGGGGAGGATGTGACACCCCGTAATTTCCAGGTCAGCTTTGATTTTATTTAAATGTTTATTTAAATGCATTACGTACACGTGGCACTAGAATTAGCTTAACTTAGTGTGACACGTGGCACAACAGTACGAACACTGACACATGACTAGATAGTTCGTGGAATTATCGACAAACAGCACACACGTGTCAAAACACACGAACGTTGGTGAACATCACAACACTTAAGCACGAAACATCTCACAAGTCAATTATGGCTAGCACTTGACCAATAGAGTCCAAACGACGCTCGAACGATGTCCTATGATCGAGAAACGGGCAAGAATGGGCCCAGAACAGCGAAACAAGCTTATTGGGCTTGGAATTCAGGCCAGGCGGTACGCCTGACCCGATACACCCACTACAGGCGATGCGCGCGGATGGGAAATTGGGCGCCTCATCCGGCTGCATCCGCGCGTAACGACAGGGGATATCCACCCACGCCAGGCGATACGCCTGGGGCGCCAGAGTCGCAAAACAGCTTTTTAAGCTCCCAAGATCATCATTTGGCCTACACTACTCCTTTTACTCATTATATCCGAACTCATACTCAACCACTCGACCATCTTCAACCTCAATCCTCTGTTACAACCCCTCTCCTCCATTGGAAGCCATTTTTACACCCCTTGGAAGCTTGAGATCATTGAAAGAAGACCTCTAGGGAGCATCCATCACCACCATCTTCTTGATTTCTGTCGAATCCAACGAGCCAGAAGGTTATAGAGCTGCTAGTGCATTACCTCAGTGATTTAAAGAGCTTTAGAAGGTAGTTCAATGCTCCTTGTAGTTTAAAATGCACCATTTTCACTTCTACACACACATACATGCACAAAACCCACATGCAAGCACCTATAGTGCACATGCACGAATTTTGTTTCTAGGTTTGTTGATAAACCTACTGCATTTGATGATCTAAGGTGTTTAGATGATGATCTATGATGATCTATGATGATGGGGATGGGTCTTGTGGCTTAAAATGATGTTTTGTGATGAGATATGGACATGCATGTATGATCTAAGGCATTTTAGATAGTTTTGTTGATATTGAAATGATTCATGATAATGTATAAGTGTCCTTGCAAGATTAGATTGTGATTATAATGGTCAAAATGTGATTTAGAGGCAAACTTGCTATTTTTAGTAACTTTTTAGTTACAAAGTGATGATTTGATGTTTATGATGAACATGCATGTATATAGAATTGTTGCTAGAATGATATCATGATGATTTGATGTATTAGAAAGTGGTCTTGATGATATCTATGATCATATTTAGAGTTATTTCTATTTTTAGAAACTTTGCTAGTTGAAATGTTGATAGATGATAAAATTGGTTATATTGACATGATTAAATGTTGCTAGAAGATATATTAGGATGATTTGTGACATGAACAATGAGTTAGAAATGTTAAATGGTCATTTTTATGCAAAAACCACAAAGTTACTATTTATAGTAACTTTATTTTTAGAAAAACCGATTTGTCAACATGTTGTGTTATTTGAGCATGCTAAATGACTTATTATGTTATAATATGCATAAAAGATGCTAAGTTAGATGGTTTCCGATGTCACGTATGCTAAAAATGGAAACTTTCCATTTTAGGAAACTTTGGTGCACTAACATGTTATAAACGGCGTATATGAACTTGTATGATAATGTGCTATGTGTTAACATGACCCCGTAGGACTATTGAACATGCTAGAACTCTAAAACCGTCATGCTTGTGAACTTTCCATAAATGGAAACTTACTATAAATAGTAAGTTGTCCATAGACGCGATTTGCGCGTTTTGCACACGAAAAACACTTACACGATTGCTACACGATTCACAAACCGGCACACGGTTCACCAACGGGTCGTTGACTTGACACGGTCAACCTTGGACAAACACGGTCAACTTTGGTCAAACACGGTCAAACACGGTCAAACATGGTCAAACACGGTCAATATGGACCAACACGAGCAAACGCGGTCATTGTGGACCGACACGGACAAACATGAACAACCAAGGGTTGTTGGACACAAACACGAGCACTAACACTAGCACGGTCACTTACACGAACTCACGAACGGTATACGATATAGGTTGCCGGTGACCGACGTGCCTACTACATCAGGAGCTTACGCATACCTACTTTCACATCACCAAGGTGAGTTTACGGCCCCTCTTTACTCTTTTTCAAACGCTTTTAAATAGGGGGAGAATACTAGTTGCATCGAGTCAAACATTATTACTGTACAAACACTATTGTGTATGCTGGTTTATTGGACAAACATTAAGTGTTGAACTCGTACAAGCCCTCACAAAGTCTTACCGTTAATGTACAAACAACGTGGTAGATTTGGATGGATCCATTAGGGAATGACTAACCCCACGGGGCACTATGTTGACTGGATGTCATAACCCGTGCAAATTCTGACCTAACTTGCTATGTATACGAGACATAGCGGAGGCAAGGACAAACAAGTCTAGTTCGGTAGTGACGCACTGACACTTTGGGCCTAGGGCTCGGTACTAACATTTGATAAACAGCATGACACACTTTTCATTACTATATGTATATCAAAACCTGTGAACTCACCAACCATTGTGTTGACACTTGTTTTCAAACTTGTATTCTCAGGTAACTAGCGAACTATGGATACAGGATTGCACACTCTAAGGGACGAGCATTAGGAACTACATGCATTCCTGTTTATGTTTAACTTTTGAAAACAATTACGTTTGATTTATGTATTGAACAATGTTTACATTTTACTACTTATATTCCGCTGCAATTTGTCAAACACTTGATTTCCGCTGTAATATGACATGATAACTTTTATTCCGCTGCAAACTATTTTATGAGTGTATGTGTCAGACTTGGATTTGTAAACGCATATAGAGGTGTTCTATATGACCTTGAGCTGTGATTCTGGACACGTCACATCCACGTGGACATACGCCACGAGTGGGAATTTGGGGGTGTGACAAATGTATGTTCTTATGTAGCTATGACTTCTATGTAATATCATGATCTAAATAGGTCATAGAATTTGGTTTTGTTTTGAGACGTTGTTAAATGTTTATCAATTGTTTTGATCTAAAGTAATTTGGTTTTATTATAAAGTTTAAATGTAAATCTTTAAATAAAATTTCCCAAAGTTGAAGTATTTAAAAATGTAAACCACCCAAAAGTTTTTAAGATTAAAAGAAATGTAAGTTATTAAATGAGTTTTAAATAGTTTTGTAAAGTATAAATTAAACAACTAACATTAAAAGATTTATTTGTATAATAGTTTGCAAATAAGTTTAATAATATCGTTTTTAAAATAAAAGTTTAAATGTTTGTAAGATATATATGTTGGAAACAAAAGTTTAAAAATGGTTTTGTTTAAATATAAAACATTTTTAAAATGCCAAATCATTTGTTTAAGTTGTAAACACCAAGAATAAAATTTAATAATTTATGATGATTAAAAATAATGTATAAAGTTATTTAATAAATGTATAAAATGTTGAATAAAAATTAAATACTAATTATGTGTTATTTGTAAATAAATATGATTAATCTATAAAGATTTTTGTACATATTTGAAATACAAATATATTTTCTAAATCATTAAACCCTTTTAATTTTTATAAAATGAGTTTAAATTTTATAAAAAATTAATATAAGTAAAATATTTATGTATTTATGTATGTTTCATCATTGTTTTGAAATAAAATTAAAACAAAGTTATTTGTATAATTTTAAAGTTTATAAAAATTAATAAATATATAGTATGTTTAAATTCCTTTATTTCCAAATAAATTCCAAATTTTTATGAAACTTATTCTAAGCTTAAATATGTTTCTTTTTTGTTTTTGTTTTATTTTATTAACTTATAAAATTAATTAATTAATTAGGTGCTTATATAAATGCATGCATACATTCATATATATATATGTGTGTGTGTGTGCGCATTAAAGTATGTTTAAATTTGTTTTCTCATCATATATTTATTCAACTATACATATATATATATATATGTATATATTACTCATAGATGAAAATTTTTTAATGACGTCATAAATTATCTAGTAAATATAATAGTTTATTATAAATTAAATGCTACATGTCTCCCTGGTACAACAGCTAAAGCAGTATGTACTACCGGAATTAATTAACACCTGAAATTATACCTGAAACAAGAGTATGGATAACAAGATCGATTTGCAAAAATGTTAGAAAGAAAGTGTGTATTGTTGTGTGTTTCAGAATTTTCAAGTATCTAAATCAAGGTACACAACCTTGTATTTACAAGGGTAGGTTTGCACCTGAAACATGCAAAACAGCCAATTAATTTCATATAATAGTCAGAAAATTGAATTAGTCAGTTGAAATTAATTATTCAATGTAATATCTGAAACTGATAAACAATAACTGTTGTTTCTTTGACAACCACTGATTCATTTCCAAGGTTAAAACTACTGAAGCCCAAAGCCGAGCCGGGCCCAGGCGTGGCCACGTGCTTGCGCTCCCTTCGGGCTCAACCATTTGCATTTGATAATGCTTATGCCAATAAGCTCTTACTTATAAACCCACATAAGGTTTATCCTTTCATCAATGTAGGACAAGCTTATTTCTCATTTTTAATGTTTTCAACTACACATTTTTAAGCTTTGATATCCCATTCATCTTAGCATACTTTTGGACCCAGTTTAGTTCGTTGTGAACCTCTTACATCATAGAACATAAACTTAGTTTTTAATAATTAAATATGTAACAAATACATATAATTGTAAGAGTAAATTACCGATATTATCCTTGTGGTTTGCTAGTATTTCACTCTTGGTCCCTAAGTTTTATAAATTACCCATATGGTCACTAACTTTTGACATTAGTAACACATATAGTCTTTAGGTCACAGAATTATCCTCATGTAATTGACCAAATTACCCTCGCATAAGGACTATATTGGTTACAAATGTCAAATGTTAGGGACCATATGGGTAATTTATGAAACCTAAGGACCAAAAGTGAAATACTAACAAACTACAGGGACCATCTCAATAATTTATTCTAATTATAATTGTCCAAAATTAGTAAAATCTCATTTTCTAATAAAAATCCAAATTCAAACAGATTCCATTTGATCATGACAGAACAAGCATCTTGTCGCACCCCGAGAAATCCCGTCCCTTCCGGGGCGCGAGCGGCAACAGATTGTCAGGATCGCAGTCTCCGGTCACACAACATGCGAGACCTATATGTCTGATTTCACACGTACATCCAATAATTTGGATAAAAACGATTTAGTAATATCAGAGTTGCGGAAGTTTAAAGGTATCATCATAGATAAAGTTCATAAGTTGCGGAAGCGTTAATTAAAAGTTTTCAAAACAACATAAGTTTAATGTTTACGGAAGCGGTTAAAGATGTTTAATATTACATAACATATGAAATGATAAATGTTTCTCAAAACGCCCTAAGACACTAGAGCCAATGCATGGGACTTCGCCTAGCATCCTAGTCCTTGTGCACGTGCCTTAGTTACCTGAGAAAACATGCGAGTAAAAGATCAACACAAAGGTTGGTGAGAGCACAGGTTTGTAATCAGCAGTATACATCGAATGTTTAAAGTAAATGTTTAGCATGTCTATTTTTCAATACAATGCAATATCCATTGATAGCTAGTCAATATGAGTTATACCATATGCGGGTTCGCAACCGAAGCTAACATGCTGCCTCCCGCCATATCCATCCAAGATATGGCAAATGTTGTTTGGTCAATTATGCACTGTTCCGACCTCTAGTCGGGGTGGCCATACGGCTCGCAACAGTGGGGCTTGTCAGGCCCAAATAGTACTATTCAGAATTACCACGCTGAGCGCAACGCGCTATTAACGGTTCGAGATGTGTTTAATGAGGACTTATCAGTTTTGTGGATGAATGCCACACATACGCATATATGATATTAGCATGTACAAAAATAACCAAAAGTGTGTAAGTTGTTCAAAAACAGTTGTATGCAATGTTTTCTCCCCCAAAGGTAGGAAATGTAAAAAGGGGCCGTGAACTCACCTTAGCGAGGTGAACAAATGTAAGCGTAAGCTCCTGTGTCGTCAGGTAGTCAGTCACCGGCTACCTATATCGTATACTATACGTGAGTTCGTGTAAGCGATCGTGTTTCGTGACCAATAACTCTCGGTTGATCATGTTTGTCTGTGTCGGTCTACATTGACCGTGTTTGACCGTGTGTGTCAACGACCCGTTGGTGAACCATGTGTTGTTTGTGTATTGTGTAACATTCGTGTTAGTGCTCGTTGTGTGCAAAACGCGTAAGTTGCGTCTATGGACAACTTGCCATTTATAGTAAGTTCACAAGCATATTGATTTTGAGTTTTAGCATGCTCATTAATCCTACGTGATCATGTTAACACATAGCACATCATCATACAAGGTCACATAAGTCCTTTATATCATGTTAACACACAAAAGTTTCCTAAAATGGAAAGTTTCCATTTATAGCATATGTGACATCGGAAACCATCTAACTTAGCATCTAATCATCATGTTATAACATATTAAGTCATTTAGTATGATCAAATCATACAAAATATCCATGAGTCGGTTTTTGTAATATTAAAGTTACCATAAATAGTAACTTTGTAGTTTTTGCATCAAAATGACCATCTAAACATTTATAAACCATCCTTATGCCACAAATCGTCATAATAACCAATCTAACATCATTTAAACATGCCAACATAACCAAATTCATCATCTATCAATATTTCATCAATAAAAGTTACTAAATATAGTAACTATGCCCAAATAACCATAAACATTATCAAAATCACATTCTAAGTGTTCAAATTATCATCTTAACGTCCTAATAGCAATTATACGTACATGCATGTTCACCATTTCATCCATAACATCATTTTGACAAAATAAAGTTTCTAATAATAGAAAGTTCATCAAATGTCATGTTTTTAATCATTAAGATCATCATCTAATCTTGCAAGAACACTTATACACTATCAAGGATCATCCCAACATCAACAAAATCCTCTAGAATGCCTTAGATCATACATGCATGGCATCTTTTCAATACTTTATGAACAAATCATGAGATTTACACATACACATCATCATGGATCTTCACAAATCTCAATCTAAACATCATAGATCATCAAGAAACACATCTAAATCAACAAACCCAGATTCAAAGTTCGTGCATGTGCATTCTATGAGCTTGCATGTGGGTTTTACCCAATGCGTGTGAGTGTAGAAGTGAGGAATGGGCATTTTAGCCATGAGAGATGTAAGAACTACCTTCTAAAGTTTCAAGATGGTTGAGATGATGACAAGAACAGCCCCCAACGCTCCTGGAACTTCGAATGGTGCAGGTTCGAGATGATGGTGGTGGTTTCAAGCTCCAAGTATGGCCTCCAAGCTTCAATCCTCTTCAACTTTGAGCTTCAAGGACCTTCAATGTCTTCCAAGAGGTCTAATCAGAGTGTTTCAGTCGTTTGGGAAGAAGAGTGGCCGAGTATTTGCGTGTGGGTTCGAGAAAAATGAGTGTTAGTAGGTTAGGCATCATTTTTGTGGCTTTTAAGAGATTTTCAGCGATTTTTACTGTCAGGCGTAACGCTTATCGTGGCTCACTGAGGCCAGGCGTACCGCGCGGGAGTTTTTCAACCGGCGACCTCCTTTCTTTCTCGCGCGCATCGCCCATCACCAGGGCTCCGGGTCAGGCGCAGCGCCTGGCCCAAAAGTTAGGCCCACTAAGCCTATTTTGTTGTTCTGGGCTCGTTTCTTGTCCGTTTCTCGACCGTAGAACATCGTCTGAGCATCATTTGGTCTCGTTTGAACTTCCAAGTTCAATGTGTGAGTGTTTCGTGAAGTTTCGAGTGTTGTGCTACACAATGTGTTTGACGTTCACCAACGTTCGTGAGACTCGTGTGTGTTTCGGTAATTCCTCGAATTATCGGTGATCGTTTGTGATCATGTCTTACGAAGTGTTTGCACGCTTGATTAATCCTAATCAATGTGTGATGTACAATTCAATAATTCCCCAAATTATTGTTTTGCGTTAGTGTTGTGTTTGCTACACTTGGTTTCCAAAACCAATGTGCAATGTACGATTCGATAGCTCCACGAACTATCGTTTCGCAGTAGTTTGTGTTCAACTCATCTAATCAAACATAATTAATTGAAATGCAACAAGTATGATCATGAAATGTAAAGAATGTAAGAGTCGCAATTTACCTGAAATTGCCGGGTGTCACATCATCCCCTTGTTGAAAGAAATTTCGTCCCGAAATTTGGTTGTTGTTGGTAGTGTTTGAGAAGCAAGAGTGTTTGAGGAAAACAAAAATTTTCTAGTTGTCACATCGTCCCCTTGTTGAAAGGAAATTTCGTCCCGAAATTTATTTGTTGTTGTGGGCGTTCAACGTTGTCTGTTTGAAGAGATGGGGATATTTGCGCATCATCTGATCTTCACGTTCCCACGTGAATTCAGGTCCGCGTTTCGAGTTCCATCGGACTTTGACAATCGGGATCTTACTTTGCTTGAGTTGTTTGACCTCACGGTCCATGATCTCTACCGGATCTCATCCAGTGGAACTATAAGTGTCTCATCTGATAAACACTTTTTCAGGTTCGAGACATGAAATACGTTGTGAACTCCGTCGAGTTCGGTTGGCAAGTTGAGTTGGTATGCCACTGGACCAACCCTTTTTAGGATCTCGAAAGGTCCAATATACCGTGGGTTCAGTTTGCCTCGTTTTCCAAAACAAATGACGCCTTTCCATGGCGAAACTTTCAGAAGGACTTTGTCTCCTACCTGGAATTCCAGAGGTTTTCGGCGTTTGTCGGCATAGCTCTTTTGACGATCACGAGCTGCTGCCATGCGATTTCTGATTTGCACGATTTTCTCCGTCGGTTCGTGTACAAGTTCCGGGCCAGTGAGCTGACTGTCGCCCACTTCTGCCCAACAGATAGGTGACCGGCATTTCCTGCCATAGAGTGCCTCAAAAGGCGCTGCTTTGATGCTTGTGTGGTAACTGTTGTTATAGGAAAACTCTACCAACAGTAGGTGAGTCTCCCAGTTGTTACCAAAGTCTACTACACATGCTTGTAGCATATCTTCGAGGGTTTGTATTGTGCGTGTACTCATATCCAACCGTGTGCCAAGCGACTTTTGCAATGATTTCCTGAAGTTAGAAGTGAATCTGGCGTCCTGATCCGAAATGATGGATATTGGCACTCCATGTCGTGAGACTACTTCTTTGACATAGATTCTCGCTAGCTTTTCCATCTTGTCATTTTCCTTGATCGCGAGGAAATGTGCTGACTTGGTCAGTCGGTCCACAATTACCCAAATAGTGTCACATCCACTAGGAGTGTGGGGTAATTTGATGATGAAATCCATGGATATCTGTTCCCATTTCCACATGGGGATCTCGGGTTGTGTGAGTAATCCAGAGGGTTTCTGTTACTCGATCTTGACTTTGGCACAAGTCAAGCATTTGCCTACGTAGGTGGCGATGTCGGCTTTCATGTGTGGCCACCAGTAAAGTACCTTCAGATCGTGATACATCTTATCAGATCCTGGGTGAATGGAATACCGAGATTTGTGAGCCTCGTCCATCACAAGGTCTCGTAAGTTTCCGTGATGTGGAACCCAGATGCGTTCCATGAAATAATGTAAACCATCGGCTTTTATCTCAAGTTGTTGCTCCATTCCCCTTAGTGATTCTGCCGCTAGATTTTCTGCCTTGAGTGCCTCCACTTGGGCCATACGTATCTGTTCAGGGAGATTGGGATGGATGGTGAGCTGTAAAGCTCGTACCCTTTTGGGTTTCGAGGTGTTTGTCCGACTCAGGGCGTCGGCCACAACGTTGGCCTTCCCCGGGTGATACTTGATAGCACACTCGTAGTCGTTTAGGAGTTCGAGCCAGCGACGCTGTCGCATGTTCAATTCCTTCTGCTCGAATATGTGTTGGAGACTCTTATGATCAGTGTATATCGTACACTTTGTACCATACAAGTAGTGTCTCCAGATCTTGAGTGCAAATACCACGGCTCCAAGTTCCAAGTCGTGGGTGGTGTAGTTCTTCTCGTGGACTTTCAGTTGTCGAGAAGCATATGTGATCACCTTTTCTCGCTGCATCAGCACACAGCCGAGTCCCTGTATCGAGGCGTCGCAATATACTACGAAGTCGTCCGTTCTATCAGGAAGAGATAAGATAGGTGCACTACAGAGCTTCTGCTTGAGAAGTTGAAATGCATCCTCCTGTTTGTCAGTCCAGAGATACTTCTTGTCCTTATGGGTTAAAGCTGTAAGGGGTTGGTGTAACAACTGTGCCGGAAACGTTGCCGGAACAGTGAACGGAACAGTGAACGGAACAGTAACGGCGCAGTAACTCAGGTACAAACTATACAAACTATCGATATACTAGCAACTACGTAGTGCTTAACAGTAAACTATTATGCGATTGTCTGAAATCTGATTTAAAACCTTACGGTTTAACAGTCAGAAACATATCAGACAACACAGGAATGACAAACATATGTTGATTTCATGCTATTATGTATAAACGTTTGCGAGGTTAAACAGAACAAAACTATAACAGTTGTTGTTACAGAATGCTAAACCGATGAATTATTCGTACAGGTGACGATCTGTACGAATAAATCTGAAGGTTTAATGATCTGAAATGATGACTGGAAAGTAGAAAACAAGATCAGAAAGTGAAACGTACGATCGTGTTCGTACAGTTAGCGCTCTGTACGAAAACGCGCGTAAGTGACGTTTTCTGACGAAACGAAACGAACGACGATACGAACGATAATAAACATAGGGAAATAAAGTATTTCCCATTTTACAATTTTGAAACTCATCAAATTAATTAAAATAGCATTTTTATTTATTTAATTTAAAATACGCGTGATTTCCGGATACGCGACCGAATTACGAACCGAGCAACCAAAATGAACCCGAACACCCCGTGGAGTATAAAAACTTTAAAATGAAAGTTTTCTTACATTTTTCATCTTTCCCACCTCTCTCTTACACCCATTTCCGGCCACCACCATTGTTAGGGTTTTCTACACCTTCTCTCCTTCATATCTCACTCATTTCTTGGCCAAATCACTCCATCTTTGGACCAAATCGAAGGTATTGATCTCCTCTACGCGAAAGTACAAGGGATCTACTCTGAAAACAAACAAATCGAAGGTAAATGGGCTGTGAATGATTCCGAAAATTAGGGTTTTCACCCTATGTTAGTAACCACAACCTTAAACCGGATCCCTACCTTCACTCTCTAGTTCTATGCACTCGAAACCAGTTTTAACACACAATCAATTGGAAAACCCCCATGGGTCGTGATTGGAACCATGGCTCACCCTCCCGGTCGAATGAGAACACCCAGGTCAGCCGAATGGCTGGACCTGCCGAACCACGCCCTCATTCGAACATCAAACCCAGAATGGGTCTCATTCGACAGATAACCAGTCGACCCGCAGCTTCATTCGCCGGTTGTTGCTCATTCGACACTTGTGTCATTCGACCATCACTTTCTGTGAACCACATCCGGCCGCAGGAACCATTCTCGACTGAAGCAAGAGTCGAATGAGACTCCATTCGCTGATTCCTTGGGTCGAATGACTTCCCATTCGTGGAGCTTCATACGCCCCCCCCCCCATTCGAGATGATGCTGATAAGTTCATTCGGCCGAAGTAAATTCCATTCGGGGGGCTGCACTCATTCGACCTAGTCATCCTCAACCCTTCGGCCACTTTGATTTCTACCTGTCTACTTGGTTGCAACAGAATCCAGTCACCCACACATATGACCATGTATCAATTTGCCATATACTAAAATCCTTGGGCCCAACAACAATGTCACAACAGGCCCAATATTTCTGTTACTCGGCCCACATCTGTTGGCCCAAACCATTTAACCCAAGGCCCATAGACACGGCCCAATAGTAGGCCCAGTAGCACCCTACTTGGGTTAACTCCACAGTTGGCCCATAACATACTTACTTTAACCTAAGCAATTCAAGTGTAGTTGTTGGCCCATGTCCTACATCAAGGCCCAACATCCTTATACATTAGGCCCACACTTGATTTCAGCCCAAATGAAACAGGCCCAGTTGGGCCCAAGGTCTAACTTACTTCGAGCCTTGATGAAATCCATGGGGCCCAGCAAATTCAGCCCGAGGCCCACAGAAATTGACCCCAAGGCCTACTTTTAAGGCACTTGTCTTAACTTTGGGGCCACTTTGTAAATGACTTGGCCAATAGCCTGCTTCTGGCCCAATTATGATTCCTACAACCCATTGTAACTTCAGGCCCAACAATTCTTGCCTGAGCCCACCTCTGGCCCAACAATACCCGCATGGCCTGATAGAGGCCCACAAGGCCACTTTATTACTAGGCCTTGTAACACTTGGTCGAGCCCTTGTATTTCAACAGCCCATATCATTGGCCCACACATTCCAAATAGGCCTAACAACTCTCAATCGTTCAAGACTATCCCAAGGCCCAACTTGTTACACGGAGGCCCAACAAGTAATTTGGTCACATTGTTCGGTCCACATTCCATTTTAGGCCTACATGGGTTTAATACATTTCATAAGGTCAAAACAATATATGTCAAAAGAATGTTTGTGTAATTAATTCATAATTATGCAATAAATGTTCAAAATGTGCAAGATCAACAAAGTGGAATTGGAAAATAAGCACTAAATCTTTATCAAAGCAAATGGTCTATGACTAATGACAAGATGTGCAAATTTCAAGGATGAATCAAGTTCAAACCTACCAGATGATAACCGATAATGTTATTGACTTAAATCAAATATACGGGACCAAACAAGGATCATGACCAAGACTCACGAGTGTTAGCCAACTTTAGGGCTAACACAAACACACACACAAACACACATTCAAAGACTTATACTTATAAGTTACAACAACGTGAAATCAATACAGGAACGTGAATACACAACCACTACAATCAAGAGCGCGTGCATTTTGTTTAAGCTAAGTCAACCCTAACAACTACAAGGTGAGTTCATTTGTCCATTTTCAAACATATTTGTTTTACCTCGGGACTGAGAAGCATGTATACATTTTAAACAAATATTGAAATGTGTTAAAGAAATGCTTTTACACTTACTCGTGGTGCTTATACTGTATGCTTGACACTTATGACTTGTTGCTTATACTTAAACTTTATGTTTGATACTTATGCTATGAAACTTTAGGCTTAAACTTTACACTTGATGATTGTACTATAAACTTTATTCTTAAACTATGGGCTAAAGTCTAAATGACTATGCCAAAGGCTACGTGCTTAAACTATACGCTTGATGTTATGCTATACACACGATGCTTAGACAACATACTCGATGCTAAGGCTTTGAAACACTTATGCTAAATGCTAACACTTGATACACTCGTTTCGAATACTAATACTATGGACACATATTCTAAACCCTAATACTTTATATCAATATTTTAAGGGTTAATCCCTTACACTCTTAATCTAGGTGTCAATTTAGTTTGTCACTTACAATTACTTGCTTAAACTTAAACTTGAAAACTTAACTCACGAAGACTTATATGCTTAGAATTCTTAAAGCACTTAACTGCTTGAAACACTTGGATGTTTGAACAGTTGAAGGCTTGATACTCATAAATACTTAATATACTTGGAATGCTTGAAACAATTGTTTTAAACTTAGCAAAATGCTTTTATACTATTCGATTATGCCAAGTGCTAAAGGCATAAGACACAACTAAAACTAAATACTATTGATTATGCCAAGTGCTAAAGGCATAAGCTACTTGCTAATACTAAAGCTATGCGTTAATACTAAGTGCTAAGGGTAATTGCTATATGATGATGCTAATGTGAATGCCTGATATACTTGGGAAGGCTCAGACAACAGACTGATTGACCGCCGCGTCTTGACATTGGTCAAGCCCTACTAGTCATCAGTAAAACTATGTGGATGCTTTAAACTTGTATGCTTAAGCTATAGGACATTGTAGGACAGACTGTTGACCGCCGCGTGTTGACCTAAGTGTCGACCCCTACTAGTCATCAGTGTTCCTCCTTGTCGGACATCGTAAGATCGACTGATGGCCGCCGCGTCTTGACATTGGTCAAGCCCTACTAGTCATCAGTGCTCTTCGGTGTTAAAATCATGTAAGACAGACTGATTGACCGCCGCGCCTTGACAGTGGTCAAGCCCTACTAGTCATTCAGTGTTCTTCTTGATTTAATCATCAGGACCGTTATGGATGGATGCTAAATTCCCTAGGGTATTAAGCTGTCCATAATGGTGCCTCTCAAACTTGATACTCATATACTACTTTGTGCAGGTTGAATGTTAGGTAAGACGCTTAATTATCATTAACAGCAATGTCCTATGCGACTTAGTATGTGGTGGGACGTCGTCTGGGCGGGTCGTAGGCTTGACCCAGGGGTATGCCCTATATATAAGCATACCGAGTTGGATGATACAGGTGGTGTTAATGAGATTAGGGTTGTTACCTAGGGGATACAGGAATGATTTTGGGGGATTATCATAAACTTCTAAACACGATGCTTGTTAAACTCATACTGAAGCTAATACATACAAATAACATAGACTTGGAAACTTTGAATAAATAAACAAAAGCTATTTTTCACATACTAAAACTACATGAACTCACCAACCATTGTGTTGACCTTGTTTTCTTACATGCTTTCTCAGGTGACGCACAGGTATAAGCTAAGGTTCAGAATTTTGCATGCTAGGTAGCCCAACTAGAGGACCCAGCAGACTTTTGGAAAGCACATCTTTTGTAGTTAATATGAATCTCTTTTGATATCTTGTATAGATACAAGATAGAAACATTTGATTCTTTTGGAGAGGTTTATTTGGTTAAATTATCAAACATCGACATTGTAATTTAACTCTGTAATCCTAACTTAATGCTTTATTGTGCTTAGATATTCTTAACATTGATGCTATGTAAACAATCTGATCAACCCGATTATCACTCACGATATCGCGCTCCGGGAACCTTCCGCCCGACGGGGACTCCGATCCAACCCCGCCGGCCCGAGGTGTGACAGATTGGTATCAGAGCTCAAGGTTATAGAGAATAATAGGTCACTTACTTAAACGGTTTGGCCTAGACTATAACTTAGGGACCTTCATGTAGAGAACTTAAGACTTAAGCTTGCATTATGTTTTCTGCATTCGATCACTGCACTAACCAAATTCTTTTGGTTATGATCAGAATGCCGCCAAGAAAACAGCCTACTATTCAGACTTCTGCACCACACTCTTCTACACCCTCACCTGCAGATTCACCACCGCCACCTCCTCCTCCGCCACCTCCACATTCACCACCACCAGGCCCAAGCACGACTTTGGTGCTGGACCCTGCTACTATTGCCTTGGCAACATTACTGAGCAGCCAATTAACTAATCAGATGAAGGATATCATCCCAGAGATGATCAACAAGCTTCAAGGCTACGGAAACAACTCCGGTCATACGGCAGGAGAAACTAGTGGAAACACCGGCACCAAATCAGACTGTTCGTACAAATCGTTCGTAGGATGCAAACCGCCAAGCTTTAGCGGTGATGAAGGAGCCGTTGGACTAATCCAATTGTTAGAGAAGATGGAGAACACACTGGACATCAGCAGTTGTCCAGAACATCATAAGGTTCGTTATGCTGCTGGATCTTTCAATAAGCGTGCTCTGACCTGGTGGAACTCTCAAATACACGCTCGAGGAAGAGAGGAAGCATCAGCCATGCCTGGGAAGAATTCAAAACCCTTCTGAGGAATGAATTCTGTCCTAAACACGAACTCCAAAAGCTAGAGGTAGAACTGTCAAATCATGTGATGAAGGGAGCTGATCACATGACATTCACCACTCGCTATCATGAGTTGGTAGCCTTGGTGCCTGAGATGGTGCCAACTTTAGAAAAGAGAATTGACCGATATGTAGGAGGATTGCCATCCTGCATCCAGAGTATTGTAATTGCTGCAAATCCCGCAACTTTAGAGTCCGCCATTTCTCTGTCCGCTAAACTCACTGACGTGATGGTGAAATCCGGAGAATTGAAAAACGACTCGGGCAAGACTAAAGAGGAACAACCGAAGACAAAGGTCACTCAAGACTACGCGACACCTGTGACTCTTCATCAAGTTGCTACAGTACCTGCTAAAACTGCACGCAAACCCTACTCAGGCATACATCCTCAATGTGCACAATGTCAGTTTCATCATACTGCCACAATGCCGTGTAGGCAGTGTACCAACTGTGGCCGAAAAGGTCATCTGGCTCAACACTGCCGAACCACACCGGCACCGGCGGTAAACAACGCCGCCATGGCAATGCCACCCCCACAAAACCCTGGAAACTACAACAACAACAATCGAGGATGCTATAACTGTGGAGAACTAGGTCATTTCTCCAAAGACTGTCCGAAAAGAGCACAACAAGGAGCTCAAGTGCCTCGTGGAAGAGCATATATGATTGGAGCCGCTGCAGCACGCCAAGACCCGGAGACGGGAACTGGTATGTAGTATCTCCTCACTCATAAGATCTCATTTTATGATTGATACTAGTATGAATACGAAATTTGTCTTATTCATAATAGTATAATCGCAAAAGTATTCTACGGAACTTAGGGATTCTTTTATTGCGATAGAAACACTGAAGGAATCCTTAGTTAATGTATACAACATACTTAGGAAATCATAACTAACACTAAGATTGTGTAACAATTGATGCTCCCAGTATCAGTTGGTTTTGAACAATAAGGTGTTAGGAACATACGGAGACTTAGCAAGCCATAACAGGACAACTATGAGCATTAAGATTAGTAAAGCCAGGAGGGTATACATGAGAATCCCAAATGCGACCCAGATTTTTATCTGGGAGCATAGGGACGACATATAACACAAAGTCTTCCCACTTATTACAATAGGAATAGTTACCGATAATAACGTTTAAATTTCGGGACGAAATTTCTTTAACAAGGGGAGACTGTAACAACTGTGCCGGAAACGTTGCCGGAACAGTGAACGGAACAGTAACGGCGCAGTAACTCAGGTACAAACTATACAAACTATCGATATACTAGCAACTACGTAGTGCTTAACAGTAAACTATTATGCGATTGTCTGAAATCTGATTTAAAACCTTACGGTTTAACAGTCAGAAACATATCAGACAACACAGGAATGACAAACATATGTTGATTTCAAGCTATTATGTATAAACGTTTGCGAGGTTAAACAGAACAAAACTATAACAGTTGTTGTTACAGAATGCTAAACCGATGAATTATTCGTACAGGTGACGATCTGTACGAATAAATCTGAAGGTTTAATGATCTGAAATGATGACTGGAAAGTAGAAAACAAGATCAGAAAGTGAAACGTACGATCGTGTTCGTACAGTTAGCGCTCTGTACGAAAACACGCGTAAGTGACGTTTTCTGACGAAACGAAACGAACGACGATACGAACGATAATAAACATAGGGAAATAAAGTATTTCCCATTTTACAATTTTGAAACTCATCAAATTAATTAAAATAGCATTTTTATTTATTTAATTTAAAATACGCGTGATTTCCGGATACGCGACCGAATTACGAACCGAGCAACCAAAATGAACCCGAACACCCCGTGGAGTATAAAAACTTTAAAATGAAAGTTTTCTTACATTTTTCATCTTTCCCACCTCTCTCCTACACCCATTTCCGGCCACCACCATTGTTAGGGTTTTCTACACCTTCTCTCCTTCATATCTCACTCATTTCTTGGCCAAATCACTCCATCTTTGGACCAAATCGAAGGTATTGATCTCCTCTACGCGAAAGTACAAGGGATCTACTCTGAAAACAAACAAATCGAAGGTAAATGGGCTGTGAATGATTCCGAAAATTAGGGTTTTCACCCTATGTTAGTAACCACAACCTTAAACCGGATCCCTACCTTCACTCTCTAGTTCTATGCACTCGAAACCAGTTTTAACACACAATCAATTGGAAAACCCCCATGGGTCGTGATTGGAACCATGGCTCACCCTCCCGGTCGAATGAGAACACCCAGGTCAGCCGAATGGCTGGACCTGCCGAACCACGCCCTCATTCGAACATCAAACCCAGAATGGGTCTCATTCGACAGATAACCAGTCGACCCGCAGCTTCATTCGCCGGTTGTTGCTCATTCGACACTTGTGTCATTCGACCATCACTTTCTGTGAACCACATCCGGCCGCAGGAACCATTCTCGACTGAAGCAAGAGTCGAATGAGACTCCATTCGCTGATTCCTTGGGTCGAATGACTTCCCATTCGTGGAGCTTCATACGCCCCCCCCTCATTCGAGATGATGCTGATAAGTTCATTCGGCCGAAGTAAATTCCATTCGGGGGGCTGCACTCATTCGACCTAGTCATCCTCAACCCTTCGGCCACTTTGATTTCTACCTGTCTACTTGGTTGCAACAGAATCCAGTCACCCACACATATGACCATGTATCAATTTGCCATATACTAAAATCCTTGGGCCCAACAACAATGTCACAACAGGCCCAATATTTCTGTTACTCGGCCCACATCTGTTGGCCCAAATCATTTAACCCAAGGCCCATAGACACGGCCCAATAGTAGGCCCAGTAGCACCCTACTTGGGTTAACTCCACAGTTGGCCCATAACATACTTACTTTAACCTAAGCAATTCAAGTGTAGTTGTTGGCCCATGTCCTACATCAAGGCCCAACATCCTTATACATTAGGCCCACACTTGATTTCAGCCCAAATGAAACAGGCCCAGTTGGGCCCAAGGTCTAACTTACTTTGAGCCTTGATGAAATCCATGGGGCCCAGCAAATTCAGCCCGAGGCCCACAGAAATTGACCCCAAGGCCTACTTTTAAGGCACTTGTCTTAACTTTGGGGCCACTTTGCAAATGGCTTGGCCAATAGCCTGCTTCTGGCCCAATTATGATTCCTACAACCCATTGTAACTTCAGGCCCAACAATTCTTGCCTGGGCCCACCTCTGGCCCAACAATACCCGCATGGCCTGATAGAGGCCCACAAGGCCACTTGATTACTAGGCCTTGTAACACTTGGCCGGGCCCTTGTATTTCAACAGCCCATATCATTGGCCCACACATTCCAAATAGGCCTAACAACTCTCAATCGTTCAAGACTATCCCAAGGCCCAACTTGTTACACGGAGGCCCAACAAGTAATTTGGTCACATTGTTCGGTCCACATTCCATTTTAGGCCTACATGGGTTTAATACATTTCATAAGGTCAAAACAATATATGTCAAAAGAATGTTTGTGTAATTAATTCATAATTATGCAATAAATGTTCAAAATGTGCAAGATCAACAAAGTGGAATTGGAAAATAAGCACTAAATCTTTATCAAAGCAAATGGTCTATGACTAATGACAAGATGTGCAAATTTCAAGGATGAATCAAGTTCAAACCTACCAGATGATAACCGATAATGTTATTGACTTAAATCAAATATACGGGACCGAACAAGGATCATGACCAAGACTCACGAGTGTTAGCCAACTTTAGGGCTAACACAAACACACACACAAACACACATTCAAAGACTTATACTTATAAGTTACAACAACGTGAAATCAATACAGGAACGTGAATACACAACCACTACAATCAAGAGCGCGTGCATTTTGTTTAAGCTAAGTCAACCCTAACAACTACAAGGTGAGTTCATTTGTCCCTTTTCAAACATATTTGTTTTACCTCGGGACTGAGAAGCATGTATACATTTTAAACAAATATTGAAACGTGTTAAAGAAATGCTTTTACACTTACTCGTGGTGCTTATACTGTATGCTTGACACTTATGACTTGTTGCTTATACTTAAACTTTATGTTTGATACTTATGCTATGAAACTTTAGGCTTAAATTTTACACTTGATGATTGTACTATAAACTTTATTCTTAAACTATGGGCTAAAGTCTAAATGACTATGCCAAAGGCTACGTGCTTAAACTATACGCTTGATGTTATGCTATACACACGATGCTTAGACAACATACTCGATGCTAAGGCTTTGAAACACTTATGCTAAATGCTAACACTTGATACACTCGTTTCGAAAACTAATACTATGGACACATATTCTAAACCCTAATACTTTATATCAATATTTTAAGGGTTAATCCCTTACACTCTTAATCTAGGTGTCAATTTAGTTTGTCACTTACAATTACTTGCTTAAACTTAAACTTGAAAACTTAACTCACGAAGACTTATATGCTTAGAATTCTTAAAGCACTTAACTGCTTGAAACACTTGGATGTTTGAACAGTTGAAGGCTTGATACTCATAAATACTTAATATACTTGGAATGCTTGAAACAATTGTTTTAAACTTAGCAAAATGCTTTTATACTATTCGATTATGCCAAGTGCTAAAGGCATAAGACACAACTAAAACTAAATACTATTGATTATGCCAAGTGCTAAAGGCATAAGCTACTTGCTAATACTAAAGCTATGCGTTAATACTAAGTGCTAAGGGTAATTGCTATATGATGATGCTAATGTGAATGCCTGATATACTTGGGAAGGCTCAGACAACAGACTGATTGACCGCCGCGTCTTGACATTGGTCAAGCCCTACTAGTCATCAGTAAAACTATGTGGATGCTTTAAACTTGTATGCTTAAGCTATAGGACATTGTAGGACAGACTGTTGACCGCCGCGTGTTGACCTAAGTGTCAACCCCTACTAGTCATCAGTGTTCCTCCTTGTCGGACATCGTAAGATCGACTGATGGCCGCCGCGTCTTGACATTGGTCAAGCCCTACTAGTCATCAGTGCTCTTCGGTGTTAAAATCATGTAAGACAGACTGATTGACCACCGCGCCTTGACAGTGGTCAAGCCCTACTAGTCATTCAGTGTTCTTCTTGATTTAATCATCAGGACCATTATGGATGGATGCTAAATTCCCTATGGTATTAAGCTGTCCATAATGGTGCCTCTCAAACTTGATACTCATATACTACTTTGTGCAGGTTGAATGTTAGGTAAGACGCTTAATTATCATTAACAGCAATGTCCTATGCGACTTAGTATGTGGTGGGACGTCGTCTGGGCGGGTCGTAGGCTTGACCCAGGGGTATGCCCTATATATAAGCATACCGAGTTGGATGATACAGGTGGTGTTAATGAGATTAGGGTTGTTACCTAGGGGATACAGGAATGCTTTTGGGGGATTATCATAAACTTCTAAACACGATGCTTGTTAAACTCATACTGAAGCTAATACATACAAATAACATAGACTTGGAAACTTTGAATAAATAAACAAAAACTATTTTTCACATACTAAAACTACATGAACTCACCAACCATTGTGTTGACCTTGTTTTCTTACATGCTTTCTCAGGTGACGCACAGGTATAAGCTAAGGTTCAGAATTTTGCATGCTAGGTAGCCCAACTAGAGGACCCAGCAGACTTTTGGAAAGCACATCTTTTGTAGTTAATATGAATCTCTTTTGATATCTTGTATAGATACAAGATAGAAACATTTGATTCTTTTGGAGAGGTTTATTTGGTTAAATTATCAAACATCGACATTGTAATTTAACTCTGTAATCCTAACTTAATGCTTTATTATGCTTAGATATTCTTAACATTGATGCTATGTAAACAATCTGATCAACTCGATTATCACTCACGATATCGCGCTCCGGGAACCTTCCGCCCGACGGGGACTCTAATCCAACCCCGCCGGCCCGGGGTGTGACAGTTGGGCTATCTTTGAAAATCCTTCGATAAATCGTCGACAATAGCCGGCCAATCCTAGGAATTGTCGCACCTCAGTTGGAGTCTTTGGTGCTTCCCAGTTCTTGATTACCTCTATCTTAGATTTATCCACATGTATTCCTTGTTCATTCACAACATGACCTAAGAATTGGACTTCTCGAATCCAGAAGTCGCACTTTGAGAGTTTAGCGTACAGCTTCTCTTGTCGTAGCAATTCAAGTGCCAATTGAAGATGCTCTTTGTGTTCTTCCTGGGTTTTGGAGTAGATGAGGATATCATCTATAAAGACAATGATGAACTTGTCGAGGTATGGTTTGCACACTCTATTCATGAGGTCCATGAATACTGCGGGTGCGTTTGTGAGACCAAATGGCATAACCAAAAACTCGTAATGGCCATACCTAGTGCGAAATGCAGTTTTGGGGATATCTTCCTCCTGAATCCTCAACTGATGGTACCCAGATCGCAGATCGATCTTAGAGTAGTAACTTGACCCTTGCAGTTGATCGAACAAATCGTCAATGCGAGGTAAGGGGTAACGGTTCTTGATCGTTACTTTGTTTAACTCACGGTAGTCAATGCACATACGAAATGTGCCATCCTTCTTCTTTACAAACAAGACCGGAGCTCCCCAGGGTGAGAAGCTTGGTCTGATGAAACCCTTGTCCAGCAACTCCTGCAGTTGATTGGACAGTTCCTGCATCTCCGAAGGTGCCAGTCGATATGGTGCTCGTGCAATAGGCGCTGCTCCCGGCATAAGGTCTATGCGGAACTCCACTTGTCGAGGTGGTGGTAGTCCTGGTAGATCCTCAGGGAATACGTCGGGATAGTCGCATACGACTGGGATGTCTTCTATTCTCTTCTCCTCTTCAGTCTTGTCGGTAATAAGTGCCAGAATGGCTGTGTATCCCTTTCATAAGCATTTGTGAGCTTTCATGCACGAGATGATGTTCAGAGGAGTGTCACTCCTTTCGCCCTTGATGTCTAGAATTTCTCCGCTAGGGAGAGGTATGCGCACAACCTTGTCGTGGCAAATGATCTCAGCCTGGTTTTCAGACAACCAATCCATGCCCACTACGACATCAAAACTGCCTAGTGTAACTGGCATGAGGTCAATCTTAAATTTGTGGTTAGCTAGCTCTAGTGTGCATTCTTTCAGAATGTGCTTAGTCACAATTAATTTACCATCAGCTAGCTCTACTGTGTATTCAACCTCTAAGGGTGTTGGGGTCATGGCAAGTATCTCACTAAAGTCCTTAGATATAAAGCTTCTCTCAGCTCCAGTATCAAACAGTACAGAAGCATACTTATTGTTTAGGAGATATGTACCTGTTGCAAGGTTGGGATCCCTCCTGGCCTCATTGGCTCCAATCACGAAGGCTCGCCCCCTCGTGCCATTGTTCCCATTGTTGTTGTTCTGTTGGTTGTTGTTGTTGTTTTTCAAGTGCGGGCAATCCTTCTTGAAGTGCCCTGGTTTCCCACATTCGAAGCAGCCTTTTGGTGCTTCAAGTTGTTCCTGTTGTTGTGGTTGTGGAGTCTTTACAAGTAGTTCACCCCTGCAGTCTTTGGCTGCATGCCCCCCTTTTCCACAACGCTGGCATTGAATGCGGCCACATTGTCCCTGTGCATGGTGGAAGTTGTGGCATTTGGGGTGTTTTCCGGCGTAACTTCCTTGATTCTGGGTGGTTGGGATGGGTGGGGCATAAGCTTGGGTTGATCCAAACTTACGTTGCTGCGGTGGTGGTTGGAGAGAGGTTGGTTTATTCATGGTGTTATCCCATTTCCTTTTGTTGTCAGCCGATTTGGCTACAGTACCACGAGGTGGTAAAAGTCCTTGTGCAACTGCCGAGTCAGTGAGTTTGTGGGTAAGTCGCACGGGTTGTTGCATAGTGATGGGATCAGCAGAGAGCACCATGCCCTGAATTTGAGGTGGCAGTCCATCAATGTACTTCTCTATATGTTTAAAGGGTGGGGTTGCCATTTCCGAACACAGATTTGCTAGTTCATATGACCGGGCAGTGTAAGCCTCAACCTCGAAACCAATCATCTTATGGTTCCAGAACTCAGTCTCAAGTTTCTGCACTTCACCACGAGGGCAGTATTCGCGGTTCAACATTTGCTTAAAATTATCCCAAGGCAGAGCGTTGGCTGCCTCAAGCCCTAGGTTCTGGACGTTGGCATTCCACCAAGTGAGGGCAGCTCCCTCGAATGTCCCTGCAGCGAACTTGACCCTGTCCTCGTTTCTGTAGTTGCTCATGGCGAAAGCTGATTCCGCCTTCTCAATCCAACGTAACAGTCCAACAGCTCCTTCAGTGCCGCTGAATGAATGGGGTTTGCAATCCAGGAACATCTTGAACGTGCGGAGAGGTGGGTTAGGATTTGCTCCTGAGATATGCAAAGAGTAGAGTTGGGTTAAGTATCGAGTAAACGTGTTGAATTGGAAACGAGTGATTGTGGTGCAAGGTGAATATGAACAGATTCATCGCCTTGGTTCAGTGGGTTTTGATTACGGGCAGCTTCCCGTGCAGCAAGTACCTCCTCAACCCGTTCGTTGATGAGGGCGTTCAACTCAGCTTGAGTCAGGTTGATGTTTCCACGTCCTCCTGCATTCCTACGTCCTCCACGTCTTCCAGCCATGATCTTCATAGCGAGAATAAGTGTTAGTGTATGACTAATGACTAATGTAGTGTGTGCGGTAGATATTGTAAAGTAATATGTAGAGCTATCGGCTCTTCCCCTTCATGTGCAACCACATGCGGTGACGGTGATGACGCCATTTGCTATAATGCGCGTAATAAGCGTGTGTGTACAATCATGTATGCCAGTATCACAATACTAAGCACTAAGTGTTGTGTGGAGACTAGTGGTTACAGACTAAGTTCACTAAATGCAAACCTAATTCGCAATAACCGGAGTCTCTGATACCAATCTGTCGCACCCCGAGAAATCCCGTCCCTTCCGGGGCGCGAGCGGCAACAGATTGTCAGGATCGCAGTCTCCGGTCACACAACATGCGAGACCTATATGTCTGATTTCACACGTACATCCAATAATTTGGATAAAAACGATTTAGTAATATCAGAGTTGCGGAAGTTTAAAGGTATCATCATAGATAAAGTTCATAAGTTGCGGAAGCGTTAATTAAAAGTCTTCAAAACAACATAAGTTTAATGTTTACGGAAGCGGTTAAAGATGTTTAATATTACATAACATATCAAATGATAAATGTTTCTCAAAACGCCCTAAGACACTAGAGCCAATGCATGGGACTTCGCCTAGCATCCTAGTCCTTGTGCACGTGCCTTAGTTACCTGAGAAAACATGCGAGTAAAAGATCAACACAAAGGTTGGTGAGAGCACAGGTTTGTAATCAGCAGTAAACATCAAATGTTTAAAGTAAATGTTTAGCATGTCTATTTTTCAATACAATGCAATATCCATTGATAGCTAGTCAATATGAGTTATACCATATGCGGGTTCGCAACCGAAGCTAACATGCTGCCTCCCGCCATATCCATCTAAGATATGGCAAATGTTGTTTGGTCAATTATGCACTGTTCCGACCTCTAGTCGGGGTGGCCATACGGCTCGCAACAGTGGGGCTTGTCAGGCCCAAATAGTACTATTCAGAATTACCACGCTGAGCGCAACGCGCTATTAACGGTTCGAGATGTGTTTAATGAGGACTTATCAGTTTTGTGGATGAATGCCACACATACGCATATACGATATTAGCATGTACAAAAATAACCAAAAGTGTGTAAGTTGTTCAAAAACAGTTGTATGCAATGTTTTCTCCCCCAAAGGTAGGAAATGTAAAAAGGGGCCGTGAACTCACCTTAGCGAGGTGAACAAATGTAAGCGTAAGCTCCTGTGTCGTCAGGTAGTCAGTCACCGGCTACCTATATCGTATACTATACGTGAGTTCGTGTAAGCGATCGTGTTTCGTGACCAATAACTCTCGGTTGATCATGTTTGTCTGTGTCGGTCTACATTGACCGTGTTTGACCGTGTGTGTCAACGACCCGTTGGTGAACCATGTGTTGTTTGTGTATTGTGTAACATTCGTGTTAGTGCTCGTTGTGTGCAAAACACGTAAGTTGCGTCTATGGACAACTTGCCATTTATAGTAAGTTCACAAGCATATTGATTTTAGAATTCTAGCATGCTCATTAATCCTACGTGATCATGTTAACACATAGCACATCATCATACAAGGTCACATAAGTCCTTTATATCATGTTAACACACAAAAGTTTCCTAAAATGGAAAGTTTCCATTTATAGCATATGTGACATCGGAAACCATCTAACTTAGCATCTAATCATTATGTTATAACATATTAAGTCATTTAGTATGATCAAATCATACAAAATATCCATGAGTCGGTTTTTGTAATATTAAAGTTACCATAAATAGTAACTTTGTAGTTTTTGCATCAAAATGACCATCTAAACATTTATAAACCATCCTTATGCCACAAATCGTCATAATAACCAATCTAACATCATTTAAACATGCCAACATAACCAAATTCATCATCTATCAATATTTCATCAATAAAAGTTACTAAATATAGTAACTATGCCCAAATAACCATAAACATTATCAAAATCACATTCTAAGTGTTCAAATTATCATCTTAACGTCCTAATAGCAATTCTACATACATGCATGTTCACCATTTCATCCATAACATCATTTTGACAAAATAAAGTTTCTAATAATAGAAAGTTCATCAAATGTCATGTTTTTAATCATTAAGATCATCATCTAATCTTGCAAGAACACTTATACACTATCAAGGATCATCCCAACATCAACAAAATCATCTAGAATGCCTTAGATCATAAATGCATGGCATCTTTTCAATACTTTATGAACAAATCATGAGATTTACACATACACATCATCATGGATCTTCACAAATCTCAATCTAAACATCATAGATCATCAAGAAACACATCTAAATCAACAAACCCAGATTCAAAGTTCGTGCATGTGCATTCTATGAGCTTGCATGTGGGTTTTACCCAATGCATGTGAGTGTAGAAGTGAGGAATGGGCATTTTAGCCATGAGAGATGTAAGAACTACCTTCTAAAGTTTCAAGATGGTTGAGATGATGACAAGAACAGCCCCCAACGCTCCTGGAACTTCGAATGGTGCAGGTTCGAGATGATGGTGGTGGTTTCAAGCTCCAAGTATGGCCTCCAAGCTTCAATCCTCTTCAACTTTGAGCTTCAAGGACCTTCAATGTCTTCCAAGAGGTCTAATCAGAGTGTTTCAGTCGTTTGGGAAGAAGAGTGGCCGAGTATTTGCGTGTGGGTTCGAGAAAAATGAGTGTTAGTAGGTTAGGCATCATTGTTGTGGCTTTTAAGAGATTTTCAGCGATTTTTACTGTCAGGCGTAACGCTTATCGTGGCTCACTGAGGCTAGGCGTACCGCGCGGGAGTTTTTCAACCGGCGACCTCCTTTCTTTCTCGCGCGCATCGCCCATCACCAGGGCTCCGGGTCAGGCGCAGCGCCTGGCCCAAAAGTTAGGCCCACTAAGCCTATTTTGTTGTTCTGGGCCCGTTTCTTGTCCGTTTCTCGACCGTAGAACATCGTCTGAGCATCATTTGGTCTCGTTTGAACTTCCAAGTTCAATGTGTGAGTGTTTCGTGAAGTTTCGAGTGTTGTGCTACACAATGTGTTTGATGTTCACCAACGTTCGTGAGACTCGTGTGTGTTTCGGTAATTCCTCGAATTATCGGTGATCGTTTGTGATCATGTCTTACGAAGTGTTTGCACACTTGATTAATCCTAATCAACGTGTGATGTACAATTCAATAATTCCCCAAATTATTGTTTTGCGTTAGTGTTGTGTTTGCCACACTTGGTTTCCAAAACCAACGTGCAATGTACGATTCGATAGCTCCACGAACTATCGTTTTGCAGTAGTTTGTGTTCAACTCATCTAATCAAACATAATTAAATGAAATGCAACAAGTATGATCGTGAAATGTAAAGAATGTAAGAGTCGCAATTTACCTGAAATTGCCTGGTGTCACACATCTTGTAGACTTTGTTTTGTTAGAATTCGATCCATCTTTCCTCTTCAAGCAAAGCACTTCTTTTTAGAAAAAAAAACTTTTATATAGACATAAAAAAAACCCAATTTTTTTTCATGATAAATATCGACCATTTGTCTAACCTTATTTATACTCAGTTAAATCGTTTAAATGGTCATTAACATTTGAGATCTAATTTAGTAGAGATATGCAGAAATCATCAACAAGTCATCGTTTAGCTTGAGGAGATCACCAACCACATTTCTCTAAATTGCTAGAATCAATAATTATCTCTCAATGGTGACTATATGTTTTGGTGTATTCTGAGCTTCTAATTCGATGTAAAAAATAAATAAATAAATAAATGGTTATCTCTCAATGGGCTTAGAAGGGATCACCAACTACCTCATATTAAAATTGTAAAACCCACATGTTACGAATGAGTGTATTTAGAATATAAAAAATACATCATTCATCGTCTTACCCTTTGCATCAACGTTAATAACGTATCATAAACTTCGATTGATCTTGTGTTCATAAAAAATCCAACATTATTTCAAAGACATTCATGTTTAATCTTGATTTAGTGAACTTTTTAACAATTATCACCGCATTTCAAACCCTATCATGAGCATGCATTTTAAATCTTAAAAATAAATATTGATTTATATCAAATTTAAACAATAAAATATGTTTTATTTATAAAAAATCAATTTTAATATGCTTTAATATGTATCAAACATTTATTTCCGATCAGGAATTAAAAATGGGTGATAAGGATAGAGTTTAATGGTTAACTATATATATTTATCATTGTGTTTTGCATTTTATATTATTTTGTATTATTTTATCGGTACTTTTTATTTATTAGATAAATTTATTTTATTTTAACATTGTGTTTTGTATATTAAAAGTAAACAATTGTATAATTCACTATTACGTTTTTAAAACTAAGGGCATGTTTGAGATTGTTTATTAAGTTTAAATAGACTTTTTGTCAAAATTACTTATTAAGTTATAACTTTTTGAAATTAATTTTTTTAAAATATGTTTGAATTAGTTTTTTGTGTATGAAAAGTCAACAATGAGTTTTTAATAATAAAAAGTTAAAAAACACTTCTAAAAGCCATAAAAAATAACTTTTTAGCACTACTCAAAAAGTTAAATTAAAAGTGTTTTTTCAAATTATCAAACATCTTTTTAACTTATAAATTTATTCATCAAGACAACAAGTTAAAAAGTTAATGTGGAACTAGCCCACTTGGTAGAGGTTTGCCTCTTAAAATGGGAGGTCATGGGTTCAATCATATGCAATGGTGTAATTATGGTGTAATTTAGGTGGGAGTAAGCTTAGCCGTTAAAAAAAATAAAAAATAAAATCACACACATGCATTTATTACTTTAGAAAACCAAGACAAAATGACGATTTAAACAACAAAATAATACGTTAATAATACAATAGCAACAAGAAAGGTTGATAATGGTTCATAACTTCTGAATGGTTAAGAGGTAACCCTAAGTCTGAATGGTTAAGATGTTATGAACTATTCAGAGATAACCTTTTAATATCATTCAGATACAAACAAACAACTCCTTAGATATTAATATCAATAATAAACTTTCTTTAATGATAATGTGTTGTACCCTATTTTTGTGTGCTATATTTTTTTCAATCTGTATTTTCTATATTATATTTTTATAGTATATATATATTTTTAATATTTTCATGTATTGTACAACATTAAAAATTTAGTATATATTTTTATAAAATCCAATATATTTAGAAAAATTTAGTACAATTACAAGAAAATTTAATTGTCATTATTATATGTAAAATGAGCTGAAACGTTACATACAATGAACAAAATGCTCCTTTAAAAAAATTAAGAAAATATCAGATGTTAACCTAACAACATTTCTCATATCTATCTATTCTAATAAACAAAAATGTTTATTTGCCACTTGTCACATTCTAAAGCCATAATGCCATTTGTCAAATTTTTATGCACTTATTTAATTATCTTTTATTAAATACATTATATTATCTCTCCTATTAAATAAATTATATTTTATTTCTTATTAAATAATTATAATAATAATAACTAATGATATTATTATTATTTTGCAAATTTGAAAATAGTTTTTATATATTTAAATCGAATCATTTTATTATAAAATATATTTTAAAAAGTTTATAAAATATATTTTTTCATAAATATCAAATTTTTAAAAAATAAGAAATATTTCAATTTGTTATTTTTACAAAATAATAGTTTTACAAAAAAAATTCCTAAAAAAATTATTTCAAAAAAATAAAATATAAGCAGAAAAATATGTAAATGATGATAAAAGTTACAGTTTTTTTTGTCTTGTATGTTTAACGGTAATTTCAAATTATGTTCTTTAACTTTAATAATTACAAAAATATTACATTCTCATCTTACTTTAAAATAGTTAGTTTTTGATAGAAAATTAACTAATTAGATTTTTAACTTTAGGTAGTTCAAATATCTCACAAATCAAGAATGTTAAAGATATTAATTTAATTATCTCTTATTAAATACATTATATTATCTCTCCTATTAAATAAATTATATTTTCTATCCTATTTAATAATTATAATAATAATAATAACTAATGATATTATTTTTATTTTGCAAATTTAAAAATAGTTTTTATATATTTAAATCGAATCATTTTATCATAAAATATATTTGAAAAAGTTTATAAAATATATTTTTTAATAAATATCAAATTTTTAAAAAATAAGAAATATTTCAATTTTTTATTTTTACAAATAATAGTTTTACAAAAAAAATTCCTAAAAAAAATTATTTCAAAAAAATAAAATATATGCAGAAAAATATGTAAATGATGATAAAAGTTACAGTTTTTTTTTGTCTTGTATGTTTAACAGTAATTTCAAATTATGTTATTTAACTTTAATAATTACAAAAATATTACCTTATCATCTTACTTTAAAATAGTTAGTTTTTGATAGAAAATTAACTAATTAGATTTTTAACTTTAGGTAGTTCAAATATCTCACAAATCAAAAATGTTAAAGATATTACTATTATTATTAAAAATTTTGATTATTGTTTTATTATCTAAAGTAATTATTAATACATAATTTAATCATTTTATATAAAAATATCATCATTTATTATTTTTAAATTTTTATTATTAATTGTTTAATATTTTATATTTAATCCGTGTGTTCACACGGGTAATAGACTAGTATTTTTATAATTAAAACATGTTTTACTAGAACATCTATACTATATGTATATGTATGTGCGTGGGCATGGGTGTATAGGACTTGTATATTATGATAACCCTACTTTAGACAGTTAACCGTTCAATTTCTTTTTATGAACAACCATATTAAATCCTTAGAAAAAAATATCATGTGATCTATATTAAAATTGTTTTTTATTAGTTTATAATAATAAAATTGACTTTTCATATGAATTAATGTTGTTTTTTTTTTCAAAATTTAAAATAGATGGTCATAAATGTATATAATTGATATCTTTTTATGGTTAGGCTATCACAAAATACTTGTAAATATATACATATTACATATATATACTTATAGAGTAGAGTTATTGTACAAAACACTATTTTTGTAAAAAGTGTGAGAAACAATCTGGGCCATAGATGTGCTAAGATCAAGGGTTGGGAATTAAAATTGGTAAATTATTTGATTGAAAGGGATATACGGTTATCAAAAGGGCAAATTAGGGATTTCTTTGTTTTTAGATTTCCTAATATCACGCCTAATCTAAAAAAACGGGATTCAGTTTTTGAATTTTTCATTCAATCGAATTTCCCTTGTTCTTCAACTGATCGACGAACGAAATTAGTGCGCATTCGACTAACAAGAGACTGGCGATTACCCCAAAATCAACACCTTCAATCAGACTGTATTAGGGATGTGCTATCTTGTGCTATTATGTGTTTTTATGTAGTGTGTTAACAAACACAACTGTGATGTTAGTTATGCTATTTTTGTGTGTTGTTAATCATATTGTGCTGATATGTGCTATTATGTTATCACTAAAATTGTTATAGTGTTGTGTGTGCTGATATGTGCTATTATGTTAGCACTAATGTTTATATGTGACAGTGTGATGGTGTACCACTGATATATTGTGCTGGTATATTTACTGGCATTGGGTGCTCGTATGTTCAATCAGGAAACTGATGAACCACCTCCCTAATTTAATGCACATTTAAAATACAATTGCCTATATTACTCTTTTCTATTAATTAATAAAAATGCCACATGTCAACACATTATTGGTTCCTACCATTTTTACAAAAAACCCTATTTGTATGTGAACCTACCCCTATACTTATATATACATGTGTACCGACTCATATAACTAGTTTATTAGTAAGACATACGGTTTAATGTCTGGTACAATTATGAAAACGTTAATACTAATGTGTATGTCTGGTTCCATCAACTGGAACTAAGGCCGATGGACTCCTCTTGTCACAACAGAAAATGTTATGATATGTGTAGATTTAGAGGTTGGTTTATATGTCCTAGTATATCATACATAGAAGGACATTTGTATATCTCTCCTTCTAAAATTATTAATTACATATTTTTTTCATGTCTGAAAATAAATAAGATATTTCTTCTTCTTAAAGCGTATATGTTACATGTTTATTGATTTAATTAAAAATAACCCATTGAATGATTATTTTACCCTTACTTTTACTAAAAGAATTTTACATATTTTCTAATTCTAAAACCACTAAATACATAATATACATATTATTTTATTTCCCCAAATACGAAAAAAAAATGCCGAAGTTTTAAACAATTACACTACCAAAAAAGCAAAACCCAGAGCATAGTTATTCAGAATTAACTTAATTTTATCCAAAAAGTTGGGCTTCTTCCATGATTAGCTTTTATTAACGAGATTTTAATAATATTTTGCTTAGAAATTAGAATGTTTGTTTGCAACCAGGAGTCACGTGGTTTTCGAAGGCAAACCTAAGGCATAAGACTTCGTCCAGCGGTCACCCCGCCCTCCCAGCGGGGATGTTTCATTCGGCGGGTATCCGCGGGAACACCGCCACCCCCTTCAGCGGCTCCCGCCCAACCACCTTCCACGGCTCCCGCTCCCCGCTGCCACTCTCGCTTTCTATAATTGGTGCCAACCCCCTTTCTCTCTTTCTGATTGGTGCCAAGATAATAGTGGGGAATGGTTTTCAGTGGGGTGACCACTGTGGGGTTTAATGTTTTCAGTGGGGTGATGACGTGGCATGAAATTTCGGTGGGGGAGGATTTTCAGTGGGGTGACCGCTGTGGATAGTCTAAGGAAAGCTACAAAACGACTCATGGGCTTGAGGTAGTATCTTAAGTACTAACCAAGGGCTTCTAGCCTAATAGTTACCTCTTTGGCTTTCCTGTAGGAGGTCACGAGTTCAAATCCCTTTCAAGACGAAATAGGGGTCCTTGGGAGGTCATGGGATTTTCTGGTGCGGTTTCCTCCTGGAGTGGTGGTGGGGTCTTAACGGAGGTCATGGTAACTAGACCTTGGTGACATGGCATGGAAATTAGTGGTTCACACGTTGAGATCAAATGCCGCTAAAAAAAAAGTATCTTAAGTACTTTTGTGTCAAAATTGGTCAGTTCTACTACGTAATATAGATGTCAAAAGTCAACGAAATGGATTAAAAGATTTAATTGATATAAATATTGATTTGTAAAATGAGTATAATAGTAGTAGCAGTAGTAATATTAGTAATAGTAATAGTAATATGATAAAATGAGAGAAGATTTCTTAGCAAACCATTTGGTGGGTTAAAAGTATGCCTGAATTTGTGGGCCAGATTTGAAAACCGTTCTCACAAGTCACAACCCAAACCCATAAACCAAACATTTATATCATAAATAAAACTCATTCTTTTATTCCCACAAGACCATAGCCATAAACCAAACGCTACCCAAGTCTATAAAAACCATTTCCTGAGTACTACTTTTTATTTTTAATTTATTGTTTTTGCAGTTGTTATTTTGATAATTGTATCTACATGTTTTACATTTTTAAAAAAGGTTAGTCTCAAAGTTAGCAGCAGTGTCTTCGTAACACCAGTTGGGTAAAGGACGTAGCTTTTGAAGGGTCCGAGGTTGCCCATCCCATCCCCCGTCATGTTTCCGCTTTAAATGGTTGATTTAGTAGCATTTTGTCGAAAAATTTTATATGTATTAAGTCTGGACTCCTTCGTTTTTCTTCCTAAAAATCCTTCGGCTACCTTAGAGTTTCTTCCCAAGCTTTGTCACCAAGTTGGGTGATTTCTAAGTGGCTTATGTAGTCCCAGTCACGGGCGGTCCCGATAATTCATGTGCCCCGGACGTACTGAGAAAAAATGCCCCTATCAAATTATAAATTTGTATTTTTCGGTTTTGTATTTGTAGATATAAGTAAATATATATAATATAAAAACGATTTTTTAAAATTTTTGTGCCCTTGTAGAAAACATGCCCTGGACGGAGGTCGGGTTTGCCCCTCCCCAGGGCCTCCCATGGTCCCAGTAGTTTTGTTTAAATATTAGTTTGGTAGTCATCAAGGTTTGAGGTTGTTTTACATAGAGGAGGGCAAACCAATTTTTTTTTTAACCGGTTCTGTTATGGAACTGATTCCGGTTCCAAATTGTTTCGGTTCCAAATTTTTCTGGTTCCAGTCAACAAATTCAAGAACCGATTCTGGTTTCTGATTGGTTCTGACCGGTTTTTAGCTAGTTCCGTTTCGGGTTTTGGTTGGGTAAAGGTGGAACCGTTTCCAGTTTTTCCAGTTTCGGCTACGAACTCCGTGATAACCCGGAACAGTCTGTACCTACTGGTTCGCGCATGACTGGTTCCTTTTTCGGCTCGAGTTATCGGTTCCAGTTCCGGGTTTTTTTAACCACCTCTAGTTTTACACAGTGTTGGTTCTTTTTAACATTTTGTTGGGCTTGGACTGGTTACTTGACAGACGGAAACAATTTATTTTTTTCAGTGGTTAAAACGGGCAGGTCATGTTGGGTTGGCCCATGTTTTCGTCATTATTTATTTATTTTTTTTTTGTGGTAGTAACATAACAAGTTTTACATTCGTCATAGATTTTTATTAAATTAAATTTTAGACAAAAATAGTATTCGTATAATTAATTAAAGTAAACTCACTAAAAACATTTTTACTAAAAACACCACAAAAAATACAATCTATAAATTTAAATAATATTGGAAACCGCCTTGTAATGTCGGAAACCGATGTAACGGTTGAAAACAATCAGAATACTAAAGTAATCCTATTAACGTCACTAACTATCATGTAATAGTCGTAACCATCGCAAACCATTGTCACAGTCAAAAATCATCATGTAACTAGCGTAACCATAGGAAATCCACCATGTAACACCCCAACTCTCTATTTTAAACGGTACAAATCTCGTGTTTAGATAATTCCGGCGGTAGAGATCGATCATTACATTGGTTACGTATCGAAGTCTGTGTGTGTGTATGTGTGAGTGTGTATAGGGGAGGGTTCAAACGAAAATTCTTCACTTTAGAGAAAGCTAAAAAAACTCCTACTAACCAATTAATTTTAAAAAAAAATTCATGATTTTTTATTATTAGCTTAGAAATGTTATAAACAAGAAACACATTTTAATAAAAATATCTAGATCACGAAGTTACGTATATGTAATCTATAAAGTTACATATATGTAACTTGAAAATGTAGTTTACAAGTTACATATATGTAATCAATGACTTACATATATGTAATAACATGAATTACATATATATTTTTTCTTTTTTTCTTTTTGTTAACAAATCTAACCTTATAATAAAACAAAATATAAAATAAAAAACGAAAAACGAAATTGATTAATAACAATTGTAATTAGTTTCTAAGTTTTCTCAAATATGAAGGTTTTCTATGAAACCCTCCCTATATATATATATATATATATATATATAGAGAGAGAGAGAGAGAGAGAGGGAGAGGTTCATAAGAATATTTTTTATTTTGGAAAAACCAATAAAACTCATGCTTACCAATAAATTTTTAAAATTTTTTTTCGTAATTTTTTATTATAAGGTTAAAAATGTTATAATACAAGTTATTTTAAAAAAAGATATGTAAATCACGAAGTTACATGTATGTAACTAATATGTGTAACATACAAGTTACATATATGTAATAACATGAAATAACTATTTTTTTTATATTTCTTACCTTATAATAATAGGAAACAAAATACGAAAAAAAAATAAAATAAATTAATTGATAACACAATTGGGTATAATTTGAAAACTATTTTTCGTTAGAAAACCGTGAAAAAAGGCAAAAATCATGTAAAAAAGTATTTTTTGAATTTTTTTATAGGTTTGTAACACAATTGGGTATATTTTTATAAAAAAAAATCAAAAAAGCGTCGAGTAGATGTTTTTTTAAAAAAAATTTATAAAACCATGCAAAGCACACGTAACAAAATGTAAAAAAAATTAGTCAAATCTGACGCAACGTTACGTATGTTTTACATGGGTTTATAAAATATATTTTTTAAAATATTTACTCAGCGCTTTTTGATTTTTTTATAAAAATATGTCCGATAGTGTTACACACATGTAAAAAAATTTTCACGAAAAAAAAAGTTTTTTTGGATGATTTTTGCTTTATTTTCACAGTTTTCTCACTAAAAAGATATTTTATTTTATTAATTCCATATATATGATAAGGATCAAATAAAAACTCTATTTTGCTTAAGAAGGCTAAAAATGATTTTTTTAAATCTCTAAAACTGATTTAAATGAACTCCGATTGCTCATTTCGATGGCATTGTAACTGTTTTATCGAACCCTATAATATTTGCTTTTTGGTTTTAGCTTTAACAACTAATTTTAAAGTTTAGATTTTAGGGCATTTTTTTAGCTTTTAGGTTTAACATTAGGTTTAGGTTTGTTTTTATAATTTTGGTTTTATTATTAGGGTTTATTGTTTATGATTTAAGGTTTAGGTTTTAGGGAATTACAATTCTATTCCAATGATGCAAAAATGAATTCAATCGGACTTTGTTTGGCTCGGTTTTCGAATTTTTAAAAATCTTTTTTAGTGTTCTTATACAAAAAAGATTTTTTAGGGAACCTTCCCTATATATATATATATATATATATATATATATAGATGATCAAATATTAAACCATGTTTATTTCGTTAACCGAATAACTACATCTTATTACTTTGGGCCCATACTAAAATAAATATAAAGGTGTAAGTTTTTTCTTTTTTTCATTTTAATTAATGTAGGGTCCACTTACATTAATAAAAAAATAAGAAAAACTTAAAACTTTATATTTACTTTAATGTTTAACAATGATATTTAATGTATTTGTAATAGTTTAACAATTTAAATTGCCGTTCAGGAGTTTATTTGTATTTTAGTTGTTTGTTGGGTTTCTGGATTTCTTAGCAAAGATACATGTACTAAATCTATACTTATAAATATACTATAATACGAGGAAACGTGCCATGTTTATGTCTTTTCAAAATTTTGTGTTTTCGCCTCGATCATATTTAATAACAACATATTAAAAGAAATATAAATTTTCAAATATTTAATATATATTAATTAAAATAATCATCATATCATTAATTAACAACATAAATTTAACACGACATTTAAATAAAGATAGTTTTTAATTTTTTTTATATCATTAATTATAAAGAGTAAATTGCCATGATCATGTGGTTTTTTAATATTTCAATTTTGTTTTCTAAGCTTATAAATTACCTAAATATTTACATTTTGGACTATATATGTAATTTAAGAAACATAAAAACGAATAGTGAATAATTGCAAAACACATATACCATCTCAACAATTTACTTTTAAGTAAATGAAAATTTGAAATTAAGATTGATTTAGCACTCAACATATCAAAATCTATACTGATTTTGTTACCGGTAATATTCGATGGTTATTTTTTAAATAAATCTTTAATTCAATACTATATTATGAATTGTTGAATTCTAAGAAAATTTTTCCCAAGCTTTTTCAACGGTTTAAATTTGTAAGAAAATAGATTGCGAAGAACTAATTATTATTTTACTCAAAATAAACCTTAAATTTATTGTTTAGCTCGATTGACACACCAATTTCTATCTTTGCTAAGAAATAATTAATTCACACATCTATGTGTCACAAATTTAATTCATCAAGAATTATTTTTTCTTGTTTCTATTTATTTTCGATATTATTCTTTCATTATTTGCTTAAAACTTAAAATACTGTATTATAATTTGTAGATATTTATTTTTAACCGTTTAAGTTTATATTTAATTCATGTAATACACAAGTTTTTAATTAACCTATTTAGGCTAGTATAATTAATATACAATTATTATATTTTATAATAAAAAAATAAGTTCACTTAATTTTGGTATTAAAACATTTCTTATTGTATAAATAACATGGTAATGAATTAAACTAATTTTTGTATTCAAAGGTTCTAAGCTTGTTTAAAATACACGTATCTATATCTATACTACTTAATAAAAGAATAACAAATTTGACACTTATTACTCTTATATTCATTTATTATTAATTTTTGTCATATGTCACTTTAATATTCATTCATTATTAAATGTTGACACTTGTCATTACAATATTCGTCTCTCATTTAATTGTATTTTACTAATTCTTTCTCATATTTAAATTGTATGCTTAAATGCAAAAATAATTTTTTTTATTCTAATAATTTATTATAACTTAATAATCACAAGGAGATTTTTTCATATCTGAATTATTTTCTTATTTCACTAACGAGTGATATGATATTCAATATACAAATTTTTATAAAACTATTGATTTGTAAATGCTATATTTATTCAATTCGTATTAAACCTTTTTTATGTGTTCGTTAGTCGTTCAAAATAACTTTAAGAATTATGAAAACAATATCTCACCTATCGAATATCAATTATATAGTTACTAAACTTTTGAATTGTTGTTTTAATGCTTAAAGTATTTGTTAATGCATAGCTTAATCATCTTATATCAAAATATTGTTTTATAATTTTTAAAATTATCAGTTCTAGCTATTTAATATTTTATATTTATACCTTGTAATACACGGGGTAATAACCTAGTACATATATATTTTTTAAATACTGCCTTGTTAACTCTTAATTCGATTAAATGCCATAAATTCACATTCAACATTTTTGATAAAAAGGAAAAAGAAAATAAATCTAATTTTGTCCAATGCAAGAGTTAATGAGTAATTATTTTAAAGCAACTTATAAAGTATGCCCATTTTAGACAAGTTTATAGGCTATAATACACAAGATAAGTTTAGTGATCTTTTCGTGTGTACTATACATATTAAGGGGATTTAATGTACCCAGGGGCGGTTCTTATTGAGTGCCCAAGAGGGCCCCGGCCCCCCTGTTTTTCCGGTCAGAAGAGTCGATATAGTAGCATTTCCTTCATAAAAATCCCCCGGCCTCCTCCGTTTTCTTCCTAAAAATCATTCGGCCCCCTCCGTTTTTTTCCTAAAAATCTTTCGGCCCCTTCTGAGCTATTTTTCAAGCTCCGCCACTGAATGTACCAATTGTAAGTTAAAATGTATTGTTTTTTTTTAAATTAACCCAAACAATTAAAGATACTAAAAAAACCGTTAACCGAACCAGTACTTGTTTCCAACAGTTAGAAACCAATTTTAAACGTCTTTTGAATAAGTATCAGCTTTTTAGAAAAAACCGTCAATTTAGGACTAGTTTGAGGTTTCAAACCTATTGGTTATTAACCGATTTTTAAACCCACTTAAGTGAAATTCTGTAATTTGACGATTAATTGATTTTGATTATTAGATCGGTTTCAGTTATAAACTTGAAAAACAAGTCATTGCTAAAACCGCTTAAATTTTCGATTGATTAACAAGTTCAATTGTTTCAAAACCAACTTTCAACTAGTTAACCGGTTTGTACACCTCTATATACAAATACACCTAGATTTATGAAAATGACAACTGATACAAGGGTATGAGTCCTTTTTCTTTAGACTCGTAAGTTGAAGGAAGTTGCCTCATGTACGAAATAAATCATTATCAAGTAAATTTCTTATGTAATTGTACTCAGATTTCTCAAATTAATTAAACTATTTTTTAAGTCTTCAAGCTTTCTTTCTTAATTTTTATATAACTTTTTTTTTATTGTACTTATAGTTCATTGTCTTTATTCTATTTTTTTTCTTCTAGTTTTCCCTTATTTACATTAAGTCATTAGAATTAATTAGAGTTTATTTTTCTACTACTGATCTTTCTTACTTTATTTTTTTATGCTCACATTTCTAACAACAATTAAAATTTTATTTTAAATACTTGATCTTTCTTGCTTTATTTTCATTTAACTTTTATTTATTTAATTTTATTCTTTCTGTCTTTTCTTTTTCTAATTAATTTATTTTTTTCTTTCTACTACCTCAATCTCCCGATTAAAAGTACTTCATACTTAACTTTAAGAAATTTAAAGGTTTGTGATGCAAACTTAATAGAATGTAATTTTAGTCCACTCAACCTTTTGTAAGTTTATTTTTTATTCCACCATTAAATATCAAAACTTTTATATTTTACTGTTAAACTTTTACGTTTCATATTAAACTTTATAAATCGTTACTTTGATCCTCTTAGGTTTTTTGAGTGTAAAGTTTACTCATGCAATCAATGACAACATTTTTATGTTTCATTCCTAGAATACATCTGCAAAAATTTTGGAAAGTTGCTTTGATCCCTTTAGACTTTGTTTCATACTTAACTTTAAGAATTTTTATCTCTGGACTTAATTTGAAGTGTCACTCGAAATTTGCAATCAAGAACTTCTAACCTATAACTTTCTAAATATTTATGTTTCTCATTAGCTTTTAAGTTTTATCTCAATTGCTACTGATAACTTCTAATTCTTAAAACTTTAAAACTTTTGAATTTCACTCTACATGTTTTATCCATGAACTTCATAGAATGTCATTTAACACGTCATGTTTTTTGAGTTTAGAGTTCATTCTTATATCTAATTCAAAACTTTAAGTTTCACTCATAAGCTTTTATGTTTAATCCCTTGTAGAATATCACTTATTTTTAGAGTCTAAAGTTTATCTCTATACTTGATGTCAAAATATTTAGATTTTACCCATAAATTTTGTAAAATATCACTTTGACCACTCTCCTATTTTAGAGTTTAGAGTGTATTTGTAGACTCAATTAGAAGTTTCAGTGATCAATTGCCAGTGACTACTTATCCATTAGCTTTCGAAACTTTAAAATTTCACTCCAAATTTTTTTTGATGTTAACCCAAAGCTTTGTACGTAAAATGTTACTTTATATACATTTTTAGTTGTGTATGTTACATTGTATATTTTATTAAGAAACAAGTTGTGTCAATTATAATACGTTTTTGTTTGGCAGCATAAATTCGAGCTATTATATATTTTCTCAATGCCACAACGCGTAACGAGCATATTATTAAATCGTAAAAAATTGTACTATTTTGAACGTTATGAAAAGGAGATCTGATTATTAAATTGAAAAAATATAAAAAATACCTCTTTTTACCTTATATACAATTCATATATTCATTCTATTACACATAAAATTGATTTTTCATACCAAACATACTTCAAATCTCATAATGGATCTCTTGTAATTTCAAATCCCATCTTTATTGTACAAATCTACTGGTTTAGCGGAAAATATTTTGAGACAAATCATCATAATTTTTTATTATTGTGCTCTCTTTGGTGTTAGTATAAATCTCAAGACACCGTTTTATTATTGTAAAGAAGGTTTATTTTAATAAAGTATTGTTTATAATTTCAATTTTAAGATAATGTAACTTCTTTCTTACTTTATCATACTAATTAGGTTATATTATTTTTCATTTTTGTAATTTTAGTTATCTTTGTGTTATTTGTAAATTTATGACACTTATACTTTTAAAATATTTTTCATTCGAGTATTTTTGTTCAATTTAAAACCCTATCAATACAAAATTGTGAAATGACACCTTTGTGCATGAATGATGAGATCGCCATTCTTAATTGAGCTATCACACTTTTGCATTTGACAAAGATGTGAAATGAAGTCTTGCCCCTGAATTGTAAGATGAAATTTAATGTCATTTCCTATTATTTATCGTTGATGTTACCATTGAAAACTAACTTTGACTATTAATTTACACAAATTAATTACTATTTACTCCATAAGATTCATTTTCATTTGTTGTCACAAAAAGCAAACCGAATATAAGTAGAGTTTGTAGAAGCTTTTTTTATTTTTTATTTTATAATTAGTTTTACCCAGTGGTTCCATATTCGTTTGTTACGAATGTTTAAAGCTTGAGAGTAATTTATTAATCTTAATGACCAAGAGTAAATACCAGCAAACTGCATGTACCATCTTGGCAATTTATGCTTAGTTTTACACTTTTACATATATTTTATTTTTATCTTTTTAAAAGTTTCAAATATATTGTTATTATCTACTTTGTCATTTATAACATATTTTTACGTTCTATTTCTAAATTTCTTTTCGTCTAATGACCATTGCGATCATTTATTCGATCTTCATTTTAATATAGGTTATTAGTTACGTTCAAAACCAACTCGAATCAAATATAATATATATTTACCTTTTTTACTTTAAAATCTATTTCCGGATTATGTAAAACTTATTTTCCAAACAACATGATATATCCTAATATACTATTGATGTCTTTTTTTTTTTTTTTTTTTTTTTAAAAATTTTATTTGAACACGTATTCATGGTAAAATACTAAAATAAAATATGTTTTTATGTATTTTCACACAACGTATTATTTCTACCTGTCTTTTAATATAAACTAGGTTTATTCCCTCAGCGCGTTGCGGCGGATTATCACAGTGCACTCCTGAGAATGTGTATTATATATCATTTGCAGAATAATAAGTGACATAGCAAAATCAAATATCTCATCACAAACTCTATACAAATTTTTCATAAAAACATAAAACCATACAAAATCCTCACAAATATGTTATAAAAATAATAGAAAAAATTACTTACAAAATCCGTCTCACCGACAACTAATCGTTTGAATTAAAAAAAACCCAAATATGTAAGCAAATCTCTCAAATTTAATATCCTTATCTCTGTTTAATGCTTTTCCAAGTTAAAAAAATTATGATGGTTCAAGTCTCAATTTTTAAAACGTTACTAAATGAATCAGACACCTAAATAATATAATATATAATATAATATATATATATATAAAATATAATATACAAATGATCTTGAATATATATAATATTTATGAAACGGGTATGGGTCACTATGGGTGTACATTTTTAGCCCATCCACATATTATTCCACGTTGCTCGTTGGATCATTTTTGTTGCCAAACTTAAAAAAAAAAAAAAACTATCCTATCGCTTTTAATTGTTTGTTGTCAAATTTTAAAAAGAAAAGACTATTCTATTCCTTTTCATACATTTTAATATATAGTGTAATTTTAAGCAAATTTAAATCACAACTATGCACACACTAACAACACGACTAATAACACTGGTTTTAAACATATCACCAGCCAGAATCTAATTTTTGGTTTAAAAATATTTGAAACATTAACATGACATGCTACATTCTAATTAAAACATAAAATTTCATTATTATTTTATAATGTTTGTTTCATCCCAAAATTCAGCCAGTTTTTATGCTTGAAATCTTGTAATTTATGAAAAAAAACAGATTTTTCCAAACAACGTTTAGTTCGATTTTAATTGTTTGACGTACAAAATCAAACTCAAACTCAACATTATTTAAGAAAAAATTCAAAGTAAAACCTCTTTTCTTATCCAAAAATTCAAACCTAAAATATTTTTAAATAACATATTAAAAGATTGTCTGTTTTATTATAAATTATTAACAAGTAAAAAAATGATTTTTTAATTGTAAGTTTTCCGTATTTGAGGCTCTTATGCGTCCAGGATATTTGTTGTGGTTATCGAGGTGTTGACCATAAACAGTAGTCAAGGATGCGACGTTTCTGCCAGTAGCTTTATTCCCATCCATCTAAACTTTTACGTAGCGTTTGATATGGATAAATGAAAGATGGAATATAATGTGTTAAGAATGTAATCAAATACTAACACTTATATTAATAACCCATTAATTCTCTTTACCCAATCAGAAATAAACACATAGATTTTTCTTTTATTATTTGATAAGGGTACATTAGTAATTTGTTTTATGTACTAACTTACTCCCTCTTTTTTTATACATCCATAACTTTTTTATAGTATAATATTTTTTTATAAAAATTGCATCATTTTACTCGTCTTATTTTTCTCTTTAATTCTGTTATAGTCTTGACTATGTTTTTTTATTTTTTCGGATGTTCGTATTTACACCAATGTAACAAATATAAAAATAACAAATTATTTGTAACGAGTTGTAACGAATTTGGGTTTACATTGTTGTAGAATAAATAGAGTTTACGTTTAAGAGTGTAAACGAGCCAAGCCGATCCCGAGCTAGTTAATTACGTAAAAAATTATAACATTTTGTTGATAAAAACCAAAATTCGTTATATCTACTAGATTGTAAATACGTTTTAATACTTTAAAAAAATTATATTTACAAGATTGTAAAGACATTTTAATACTTTAAAAAAATAATATAATATTTTGTTGATAAAACCAAAATTCGTTATATATACAAGATTTTAAATACGTTTTAATACTTTAAAAAAATTATATCTACAAGATTGTAAATATATTTTAATATTTAAAAAAATACTATAACATTTTGTTGATAAAAACCAAAATTCGTTATATCTACAAGATTGTAAATACATTTTAATACTTTAAAAAAATACTATAACATTTTGTTGATAAAAACCAAAATTCGTTATATCTATTAAATTGTAATACGTTTTAATACTTCAAAAAAAATACTATAACATTTTGTTGATAAAAACCAAAATTCGTTATATCTACAAAAAATTATATTTACAGATTGTAAATACATTTTAGTACTTTAAAAACCAAAATTCGTTACAAAATCAAGAATATAACGTAATTAACGAGCATCCGTAAAAAATAAAAACCTAGTCAAGAATATAACGTAATTAACGAGCTCATGATCGAGTTGGCTCGTTTACACTCTTAAACTTAACCCCTATTTATTATACAACAATGTAAACCCAAATTCGTTACAACTCGTTACAAATAATTTGTTAGTTTTATACTCGTTACATTGGTGTAAATACGAACATCCGAAAAAAAATAAAAAAAGCCTAGTCAAGACTATAACGGAATTAAAAAGAAAAAAGACGAGTAAAATGGAGCAATTTTTATAAAAAAATATTATAGTATAAAAAAGTTATGAATGTATAAAAAAAGATGGGTAAAGTATTTAATATAGCAAATTACATTAATACCCTTATTCCCTTTTATTTCAAATCAATTACATTATTATATTATAGTTTAATATCAACCATTAGATAAGCATTTTGTAATTTGATCATTAAATATGGTGAGGTTAATGAGTTATTACTCTATCTTAAGGTTAACAATAGATCACTTCCCTAATGTGTTATTACATAGGAATGAAAAGAAATGTGTTTGCTTATCATATAAGAATATATGCAACATTTCATATGGAATGTACTTCTTTACTTTTAATGCTTTTCATTTACTGAAGTAGGGGTGTTTTTTTTTCATTCCTTCTTCTGAAGGAATGATCCAACCAATGACCCAACCTATGTCCAAAACCATGACCCGATCCATTACCAAAACCATGAGCCGAGCCTTGACATGACACATGACACGAACTATGATTTGAACCATAACACGACACATGACCAGAACTATGACACGAACAATGACTCAAACCATGATCTCAACCATGACCTGAACCATAATCCAAACCATGACCCGATCCATAACTCAAAAAACTACCCAACCCTTGACTCAAACAATGATCTGACCCATGACCGATCCACAAACCAAACAGTGACTCGATCCATGAAATGCCTCATGATCAAACCATGAGCTAAACAATAACTGTCCAATGAACCGACCGATGGTCCGAGCCATGACTCAACCCATGACACACAACCCGACTCATGATTCGAACAATGATTAAAACCACGACTCGACCCACAAATTGTACTACATTCATTCATTTTCTCATGTTTACCGAACAAAAGAAAGTAACGAATCATTTCATTACTAGAGGTAACCATACAGAACAATGAAATGATAATGATTCATTTCTTTCACGCGTTCATTCTATTCCCTGTCCATTCTATTTCTTCATACCAAACTATTATAATTTTATCACTACTAAAATTCGTTTGAAAGAAAATAATAATATTTATTTAATTAATTACATTACAATCCGTAACGTAATATAAATTTCCAAGTTATTTAAAACCAAAATAACTGCATTTAAAAAACGAAAATCAAACCACTATGTTTGAAAACTAAAAATATATATAAACGTCGCCAGAAAATACCGTGGCTAAAAATAAAATATTTGTATAAACCGTGTCTATTATTCAATCTAAAATCAAATCTATTTCGATTAACCAAGTGTAAAAATTAAAAATCTATAACGCATTTAAAAATAAAAAATTCGTATAAAATGTGTCTAAAATTCATATTTATTTTAATTAACCGGTCTAAAAATAACTAACCATGTATACAGACAAGAAATCCACATAACGTATGAAAATCAAAAATCAAAAACCATGTCTAAAAATTAAAAATTTGTATAAACAACGTCTAAAAATCAAATTTATTTTGAATAACCGCGTCAAAAAATTAACCATGTCAAAAATTACAAACCACATCTAAAAATCAATTTAAAAATCAAATTTATTTCAATTAACAAAAATATATGTGAATTTAACCAGACGTGATGAACTTTAAGTGAATTTATATGCTCAGATTGAGTTCCAAGCTAATTTAAATCACCATTGTCTACATATTTATAATTATATGTCACAAAGGTCTTCATCGGTTAAAAGTTTAACTTGAGTTTTGTAGATTTATAATTTGATACGATAATTTAAAATGGTGCACATTCTCACACCTGTTAAAGACGATATTTAAACCGATCCAATCCGATTCAAAACTGGTTTAACTTGAACAATCCGATCCGATTCATTAGTTTTAAATTTTAGTTTAAGAATATATTTGTTTAAATAGACATATATATTTCAAATCCATATGAGAAAACTCAATGACCCCTGTTAGGTTTTAGTGTTTAACTATTTTTTAAGTGAAAAGTTTAAATTTTATTGTAGTCAGGTTAAAATGTAAATTTATTTACGAAATTAGATAGGTGCAAGTGTTTGCTAGTCTAAAAAAATTTTGAAACAGGTTAAAACTACACCAAATCTATTTTAAGACTCCTCCGATTTTACCCGGTTTTGTTCACTGCCGTGAATAAATGGTAACAAGGCATGAGCAACCGGTTGATGGGAGTGTCATGGCCCGCTCACGCTCCAACCACCATTACACCCCGCATGAGCCGGGTGTGATGAGTGTGGTGTGATGTTTGTCACGGGTGTTTGTGAGGAGTTGTGAGCGATGAGTGAGTAATGGTTATATAATACAATTGTTTATGTGATTTGTGGTGACAAAAATAGCGGTTTATGTCACGTTTATTTGTGTGAAAATGATGTGAAAGTTACATGTAACCTTATGAGAACCTAAAACTTTTACAATTCAACATGATATATGTATCGTTGAAAACCGAAGCCTGTGCAATAAATTCAAGTTTTGCATGGACCACTTCGACTACAAATCTTATAAAAATTCAGGATGCTTACAAGATGAAACAAACAAATAATCAAGATAAGAATATAACTCGATGCCAAAGTGACATAAACATATTTAATGTTAACAAGAAAACAAACATGAAGAACAAGATAAAAGTAGAATAAAATAGTAATGGTGTATCTAGAATTTTACTATTATTTGGTTATATTTTCTAATATTCTTATTTATACTAACTTGATGTTATAATTTTTGAATCATGTTTGGGTCACAAGGCTAGATTGAGTCAAGTTAGGTAAAATAATAACATAAGGTACCGTAACTGAAAATACATTGTTATTTTAAAAAACAATTGGTAAAAACACAATGATATTAGAAATAAATAAAACTTAGATTTTAAAAGTGGTCCTAGTTTAGAATTAAAAAAATAAAACATCCTTAAATTTGAATCTTAGACCTATTTAAGAAAAAGATCCATGATTCTTTAAATAATAAGTTCATTAATTTTGTTTTTAATGTTTTAAATCATGTTTAATTATGTCTATAAGATCTACTACAAAAATATATGTGGTCAAAAAATTCATTGACATATCACATATGTCATATTAATAAGTTGAGAATCAACAGGTCATGTTTTTTTTAACATCTAACGTCAAGTATCACTGTTTAAATGAGTATATTGACACCACCATATAGAAGGAAACTCACATTGAGAAAATCCCCTAGCTCAACCTAGAGAATTTTTTTGCTCTAGGTAAGACTCGAACTCAAGACCTTTCATTCAGAAAGTTAAGAGGGCTATAAGCTCTTTGGTAATCAACGGGTCATGTGACCCCAACCCAATTAAGACGCGTTTGCAATAAAAATGTGCAAATTATGTGTTCGGTCCATAATGTTCGAAAATTATATGAATATTTTATAAATCTAAAACTTATTGTCAATCATAGTCCATGGATTAGATATGGACGCTCAGGATGATTATATGATGATTCATCCATTCATTCTATCTTATGTATATTTCATAAGATAAATGATAAGGATTTTTTACACTACATAATTCTTAGATGTTATAAATTTTTATATTATTTATCAGGTATGATTGTTATATATTTTTGAAAACCATGTTTTTCAAAAAAGTGTGCTGTACTCTTTTATGTTTTGCATGGGATAAGATAACCTAACCTAACGACTCAATCAGTGGCGGAGCTTGGGCAAATTGAGAGGAGGGCGAGAATTTTTGAAACCTAGAATACATGTTAATTTTTTGAAGCAAGGGACGAAACCGCGATTTTTAACTAAAAATAACATTTCGGCGAAAAATTTACAATACGGACGAAAAAAGAGGGGACCCTTATTAAGCTACGCCACTAGACTCAATGAGAGAGACTATGCACACATCTATCTTCACTTGTATGTTTGACTCCAAAAAATTGAGTACAAATTTTATTTAATAAGCAACTTAATTAAACATTTTACAAAGTGCTCCCATATAGTGAGGGAAGGGGGCGATCGTTCTTTTGGTTTTTTTCATAAGTAATGTTAATTTTTCGGTTTACAATTTATAAGTTTTTATGAGTATTGATTTTGTTATTTATTTCGTCTCGATTTTAAAATTTTTGTTCCTTCCTATCTTTTTATAAAACTATTCAAGCTTTACTATTGAAGTTAAAATTGATATTCAAATCCTTAATAATAGCCATTAAAAAATATGGGCACAGATTGTGCTCAAAATGTGGGCCAAAAGATACTTAGTTAATTTTTTTTTTAACATCACGCATAAAACCCCTAAATTTTTTTTATATGATCCATTTGTTGTCTATTCTACACGACTTAGAACGTACCTACATTAGATGAATAACAGATTTCATTATACCAAAAACACTTTTTTGAACACGATAAAGTACATGACTATTTAATTCATTTTACATAATCATGCGATTTTCAAAGTAAATTTAATTGTGTACTTCTTCTATGGAAAAACATGAAAAATACATAACATATTTATTTAATATTGAAAAAACAATAACAAAAAAAACATGAAATATGTTAAAATGTATAACACAATGACGGATACATATAACACAATGAGCTAAACGTAAGACACAATGATGAGTATATTATACACAAGGACTAGAATGTAAAACACAATGATGAGTATCTCACACAATGACCCGAACGTAAAACACAATGATAAGTATATTATACAATGACCTAAACGTAAAACATAATGATTAATATATTATACAACGTCCTGAACTTAAAACACAATGATTATATTACATAATGAACTGAATACAAAACAAAATAATGAGTATCTTCCATAATAATCTGAACTTAAAACACAATGATAAATATATTGGACAATAACTTGAACATAAAACACAATGATAAGTATATCATACAATGACCTGAACATAAAACACAATGATAAATATATTACAATTAAATAAACATAAAATACAATGACCAAAGTGTATTTTTCAAAAAATTAAGATGATTTATGTTTTTTTAAATTATGAGTTTTAAAAAACACAATAATGAAGTTACACAATCATGTACTTTTAATGCATAAAAAACAATAATAAAATAACACACTATGACATAAAAACTAAAACAATTATAAGGACATATTACACAACGTCATGCAACATTAATCACAATGATCAAAATAACTTTTTTATAAAATTAGAGAAAATATCATCTGTCAACCTCATAATCATTCTTACCCTCTCACCAATTTAATCATTTTTACTAGAACCTAAACCTAAAATAAAATAAGTAATTATTAAGTTTCGAGAATCACAATTACACACGATGGAATAAATAAATAAGGCACATAAAGTAACATACAAAACATTATTGATCCAAACATCCTAGAGCCTAAGATATATGAGGACACATTATATCATGTAAAGGCTAATTGCGCTAATGGTGTTCACGAGCCGAGCCGAGTCTGGTCTGCGTAAGCTTGGTCTCAGCTTGGATACAAACCGACCGAGCTTAGCTCGGTTTGGCAGATTGTAAACTGAGTCTACAATATTTGCTCGGACTCGGCTTGTTTTTAACTAAGCTGGCTCGGATCGTTTCATTTTTGGCTTGATTTTTACATAATTGAAATTAATTTTATGATGTGAGTTTGTGACTTGTGAGCTCTATATTACGTTTCTTTTTTTTTTGATTTATTATTTTTTTAACATAATTACAAATATGACACCAAAATATAATTATTATTAAAAGTAACCCTATATTTTTTAAATTTTGATATAGCATTTTGTACAAACTAGCCGAACTAGTCTTGGCTTGGACTCGGTTCGGTTAGAAAAGGAGCCGGCTTGGTTCAGCTCGATTACAAATAACCGTTAACTTAGGTTGAATTAATGGATCTTGTAACATCCTAGGTAATCTCACATCGGCCGTGAACAAGAGAGATTCCTTTATCACAAGTAACGATACGCCTTTTACATCACCCACGCGTTTTCGGCTTAGCTGGCTGTGTAGCACATGAAAACTCCACAGTTAAGCATGCTCGGGTTACAGCAATCAAGGGATGAGTGACCTCCCTGGGAAGTTTTCATCCGGGCAACCAAAGGCAAAACCGTGAGTTTCATGTGGGCAAGGTGGACAATATTGGTAGCATACAGGGCTGGATGTTACATAATGATATCAGAGACACTCATGTTTTACACAGGATGTTGGGAAAACCTCATAGAGGACGACAATAAGTCCCTAAGGGGGGGTGTATGGCAATCGCACATCGGCTATGAATAGGAGAGATTGCTGTCTAATAAGTTACGATACGCCTCTTACATCACCAACGCGTTTTCTGCTTAGCTGGCTGTGTAGCATATTAATTTTCAAAGTTAAGTGTGCTTGGGTTGCAACAATCCAGAGATAGGTGACATACTTGGTAAGTTTTCACCCAGATAACCGAAGGCAAGACCGTGACCTCCTAGTGGTCAAAGTGGACATTATTGGTGATAGATGGGATAGACGGAACCGGATCCAAGAAAACTTTCACGCATAGTGACCCTATGAGCACGGTAAACCTACCTTAAGGCATGTGCGCCATTTGTGCCATTTGTGGCGTATTATTTGTTTAGGACTCTAATGTTATGTGATAAAACATAAGATTTGGGTTATATTCATGTTTTTTGCCTAAGAACTATTTTTATTACTATGACGAAATAATAGTGAACTTATTTGATATTGGACTTCTTAATTTACTTTATCCTATGTTATTATTTATTATATTTAAAAACATTGTTTTTACCAATTATTTTTATATTAACCATTTTTGTAATTCATATGATTTTCAATTAACTTCCGATTCTTGTAATTGTGTTCAATTCAAAATAATAAAAGCTTGGGGTATTTTTAAAAACATTTAATCTGTAGATGTATTATTTACTTCATTAATAAACTAGTAATAATAATAATAATACCACAATACATAATCTAAGCTTTTATAAATTCATTTTTATCAAAGAATTATAATTCTTTAAAGTTTCAATTCAAAAAAATGATTGTAATAAAAACATTTTATAGTAAATAACCAATTATTAAAGTTATAATAATAATAATATAATAATAATAATAGTAATAATAATATTAATAAAAATATTAATAAATAATAATTATTATTATAATTATATAATTAATATTATTATTAATAATATTTAATATTATTATTATTATTATTATTATTATTATTATTATTATTATTATTATTATTATTATTATTATTATCAGTAAGACATTAAATTTATAAAAGGGTTTTTATAAAATTTTTGATGTCTTATACAAGTTATTTAATTTATAACATCTAAGTTATTGAAAATATATACAAGGTTTTATAAATTTGGGGTTATAAAATAGTTATTTAAATTGAGGAACTACAAACGACATTTTATAAAACTGCAATGTGAGAGGAAAATGTTTAAAACAAAAGTTTAAACAGAGGGAAATGAGAGGGACCTTAACCGTAATAAACTCAAAGTTTGTTTCCCCTTTACCCGGTTACCCCATATGGATACCCACCAACCCGATTTCGACCCAACTCCACTCTCGGTCATTTCCAGCATGATTACAACTCATTTTCGAACAATAGGCAAGGATTATCACGCGGTTTCAATTGAAATCAACAATTATTGCAAATCAATCACGAATCATGGTTTAATGTCATTCTAAACTTAGTCGTTCAAACCTAAAATAGGATTAAACCTAAACGTGTATAAAACCCAAATCAAACCATTCTCTATTCTTCCTTTGTTGATTCCGAACGTGTCTGAAGGAAGAACCAGAGGTGGGGAGGAGAGCGGGGGTTCGAATCCTTAGCCTTGCCCAGGACCGATTTTTTTTCAGTTCTATCCATTTTAACACTTTTTTAATATAAAAACTTAACTAAAATTCTAAAAATCATTTTTATAAGTTCTAGAAAATTTCAGTAAATCTTACCCAAAACCTATTAGTTTTTAATAAAAACTAATTTAATAAATATATTAAATGATTTAAAAATTCTATTATTGTTTAAAAAATCCTAAACTAAAAGAAATTAAATTTTTAACCCTTCTATTTGAATTAAATCAAGAGGTTGTAAATAGAATTTAACTTTCTCTTTTATAAAGTTATTTAATTTGATTTAAATAAAAAAGTTTTAAATATGATTTAAATAATCACATTTTATAAAGATTATTTGGTTTGATTTAAAACTAAAATAAAAGATTTTAAAATCAAAATTTGTTTAAAAAACATTTTGTTCAAAATTTTATAGTTAAATACAAGAGTTAAATGCCAAAATGGTAACTGTGTTTATTTCAGAAATGCCAATTTAGTCCCTAAATAATTTTTGTTGCCATTTTAACCCTTGTGTTTCAGTTTATTTGCCAATATAGTCCTTTCATCTAAATTTGAAGACGTAATATGTTAACTAATCACGTGGGACGCACAAGGGGGACCATATAGTCATTTGACACATACAAAGCCGGGTTATATAAACCCTATCGCCCCCAAATTAATCATCTTTGCCGGTATCGTCCTTGTGTTTAGGGTTTTCATCCATCGTCGCAACAACATGAGGTTGTTATCATCCAACGCACATTTGGTCCTTTGCAACTGTGGTGCCTCGACGACGATCAAGACATCATGGACCCAACAGAATCCTGGCCGGCGCTTATTCTATTGTGTAAGTTTTTCTTTGTAATCTGGTTCTTCATGCTCATGATCTTGATGTTGTTGTTCAAAAAACGATGATGTTGTTCAGCAAACTTTGATGGTTTTCAGAAAACTTTGATGTTCAGCAGACATCAAAATGATGATGCTGTTCAGCAAACTTTGATTTTTTTATTCAACAAACGTTGATGTTTCTTTTGATGAAAGTTTAAAGCTTTGTTTGTTTTGAAATGTTTGATGTATAGGATGGAAGATGTTGATTTGTGTGTTGGGTTGACCCCCTGTGCCTGATCATGAATCCTTCTGATCACTGGTTTGGTGAATTCACTAAAAAGGGAGAGGGAACAAGCTGCTCAGTAGGAGAGGACCATCAGGAAGCTCAAATGGTTGTTGATTGGAAGCTGGGGTTTCATAGTTTGGAGTTGGATTTAGGCTTTTTAGTTGAAGTTTGTTTTGGTTGGATATGTATTTTGATTTCAAACAATCTAAGTTATTAGTAGCAAGTTAGTCGTAGATTAATGGTTGATCAAAACGTATGATGCTGTTTTGTTGGTATGCTTGATTTTCTAATTCAAACATTAAGCATGTAAATTATGAAGCCTAATGATATTTAGATAATGGTTTTCAATGGAAGTTTTATCTTGAACACTGGTTTGTTAGATACCCTTTGTAGAGTTTCTCCTTTTCTTCATGTTCTGTTTATTCAATGCAGATCTGATTGGAGCAGATTCATCACCTTCATTTAAACTATCAAAACACTCATAATCACAATAATGATCCATCTCACTATCTTCCTCTTCATCATCCTGTACATCTCCATTATTTTCCGCATGAACAATAGACCTGTACTTAGCCATGCCAACTTCAACATCATCAACATAAATTGATTCATCTACAAAAATGAATCATCCTCTTCCTCTTCATCAATTTTATATTGATCACTATCATCTTCTTGTTGAAGGTCTTTTTCATTACAATCTTGATCATCAGATTCCTTATAATCAGAACTTTCATCAAAAATTGAGTTTTCAGATAATCCTATATCTACTACATCTTCCTCATGAAATAGATTATCATTAGGGGCTACAATGCCTTCCTGTGATGGGACTTCTTGTGATGCAGGGGGACAATATCATCAGTGGTTACCTACTGACACGTCAAACTTTTAGTCCCATGCTGCACATAAATATCAATCACTTTTTCATCTTCTGCATATTTGCATATTTGATTAATATCATCTTCATTCAAAACAGGTCTAAGACTTGTATCCAAATCCATTCCTGTTATTTTAAAATGATAGAACAAAACCTCTTCACAGGTATACCAAGACCCCTCACCATTTATCCTATTGTGTATACTGATAACTCACAACCATCAACATAATCAAAGTAGTTGTTCTTACCATTAATATAGACCTGGTCGGAGAATTCACAAAATGGCCTCCATGAAACATTTGAATAGTAAACCATGAAATTTCATCAGGTAAAACTACAAATTAACAACAAATTCGTCAAACCATATGGTTTTATAAGAAACCCTAAATCAGATACAGAAAAATGTTTTGAATCATAAAGCATGCAACTTACAGTTGAGATTACGATTGAAATCATCATGTTCAAGAGATCCACGCAGCTCCCATGACATTTTTAAGCGGTTGTCGATGAACTATGAACTCGTCTAGGGCTACAGTCGGAGAAATGCCAGTTGGGAAATGAGGGAGAAGATACATTATAAGAAAAGGTTAGATATTACAAATGTGAAAGGACGAAATTACCCCAATCGTGCCATGCACATGATGTTAGTTAACAGATTCCATCTTCAAATTTAGACGGAAGGACTACATTGGCAAATAAACTCAAACACAAGGATTAAAATGGCAACAAAAATTATTTAGGGACTATATTGACATTTTTGATATAAACACAGGGACCATTTTGATATTTAACTCTAAATACAATTTATTTATCACATTAAATTGTGTTTTACCAAAAAAGAAACATATTACAATGATTTTAAAAGTTAAGAATATTTTCAAGAAATGAAATACTCTTTTTTAGATCAAGATAATTCAAATGATTATTTTAAGTTTATAAACTTTTTAAAGACCAACTAAAATTTTATAAAATTTATAATTCAAATATGCAAGCTTTTAAATACAAGTAAATGATTAAATGGATGGAAATTAATTCAAGTAGCATACTTAGGAATTCAATTGCAATATAATAAATAAAATGAATATTCAATATTCTATTTTATTTATTATAAGGATATTATTATACTTGAATGATTATGTAAGGATACTTGTTTGGACACAAGCTATTGTTATTTATGTATTCATTCTATTATTCAAACTTGTATGTATGATATGCTTTTGATACATATTCTAGTTAGGCTATAGTTTCCATCCTTTTTTACATATTATTCAAACTTAGTGTATGAACTTTCCAACTATGCAAATAGTTGACAAAACTCTATTTTTGCATGTGTGACTGCTTAAGGAAGAATGAAATGAAGACATAGGATAGGTCTAGAGACCTAATTTAATTTATTTAAATCAAATATTTAGACTTTGTTTACTGTAATGTTTTGGTTTGAAGTTGAATTATTGTAATGACTATTTAATGTTTGATGAATGGATGGATGTTTTGATTTAAATGATTGTTAATTTATTTAAACCTTAACATAGCACCATGAGCTTATGGACAATCAACATCGCGCCCCAACGTATTCCGCCGTTGGTTGGGATGTGACAGATTGGTATTAGAGCCATGGTTATTGGGATTTAGGTCATTAGAAATGGTGACCTAAACTATACCTAAGCTTACCCAAAGATGAGTTATCTCATACTACAATTATTGTTTATTACTTACTTATATGCTATGTGTTATAAATATTCATTATGTGTTTTATTATAATTGTTACCATAGAGGAAAGCCTTAGTTTAATATTATAGAGGAAATCCATAGTTAATTAAATGCCTTGCTTACACTTAGCTAAGAATGCCTTAGTTTAAGATAACTTTATATCATGGAGATTACTTAGCTTAAGCAATTACCTTTGAATTTGATTTTAAGTAAACTCTATTCTAAACTCACGAGTGTACGGGTGATCGTTAGTTGATAAGTTGTGAACTCACTAGGCTTAATGCCTAATATTCCTTAGAGAATTTAAGCTTAGGAAATTCCAATATTGATTTTAAAATCTCGTTAGAATTAGGATTGTGAGTTGGATATGTAGAAACTGGAAGGGTGTAGCTATTCGTATAAATCCCTGAGCTTGATTAGTTTAAGGTTTTATTAAGGTTTAGAAATTATTAGTCTAAGGTTTGATTGGTTTAAGGTTTGAATATGGTTTTATTAATTATTAGTTTAATACTAGTTTGATTAGTTTAAGGTTTTATTAGGGTTAAACATTAATTATTAGTTTTAGGTTTGATTTGGTTAAGGTTTTATTAAGATTTTATTAATTTAACTTTAAGGTTCAAAACGTATAATAGAAAAATGGTTCTAAACGGTCAAACGGAATAACGGATTAAAGAAAACGAAAAAAAAGAAGTATAAAAACCGGTTTTTAAACCGGTTTGGCCGGTTAACCGGTCCGGTTATTACCCGGTTCGGTTCCATCGGTTTCTAGATATAGGTTAATTTAACCGGTTATTAACCGAACTGGTTTTAAGGAAAAACCGGTAAACCACCTATATCGGTTAACCGGTTCGGGTATTTTAAAAACAGGTTTCGACCGGTTAACCGGTTTGTGAACCACTTCTCACAAGTCCCGATATTGCATTCATTCTGGTGCCGCAAAAATGTACAAAGACCTTCGGGTTCAATATTGGTAGCCAGAAATGAAGAACGACATCATACTTTTCGTGTCTAAGTGCCTTACTTGCTCAAAAGTGAAATCCAAAAACCAACGACCGTTAGGATTGCTTGAGCAGCCTGAAATACCCGTTTGGAAATGGGAGGGTATTTCTATGGACTTCATAATTAAACTCGCATGAATTGCTCGGGGTTATGAAAACATTTGGGTGATTGTTGACCGTTTGACAAAGGCTGCTCACTTTCTACCAATTCGAGAAACCAATCGAGTGGAAGAAGTAGCTCGTAACTATATCAATGAAATTGTGTGTAGACATGGTGTTCCACTTAATATCATTTCTGACCGAGATGGTTGATTCATTGCTCATTTTTGGAAGTCATTGCAATTATCTCTTGGTACTCAGTTAAATCTTAGCACTGCCTACCATCCTCAAACCGATGGACAATCTTAAAGGAGTATCCAAACACTTGAAGGCATGTTGCGATGTTGTGTGATTGATTTTGCTGGGAATTGGGATTCCTACCTACCATTGATCGAGTTTTCATACAATAACAACTATCATTCTAACATTATATGGCTCCTTTTGAAGCGGACCTGAATTGGTTCTAGAAACAACAATATTGCGAATCAATCACGAATATGGTTTAATGCCATTCTAAAATTAGTTGTTCGAACCTAAAATAGGATTCAACCTAAACGTGCATAAAACCCAAATCAAACCATTCTCTTTTTTCCTTTGTTGATTCTTAACGTGTCTAAAGGAAGAACCAGAGAGCACAACACCATTTAAGAGCGATTCAAGATCAAGAACGGCCGAAGCCACTGCCCGACTCGAACTCCACTCAATCGAATATCAAACCAGGTGATTCTCACATCAATCTACTCGTTATTTATTGGAGATTAAAAACCCTATCCTTTCAGTGGCTATTAATTTCCAAATCAAGCGAATTAGTACATTCTTGGATTAGGGTTCATCTGGTTGAACATCCATTTGAGAAACTATATAAGATTAGTTCAAAACAAGATCCTTTAAAGCATTCCCTCCCTAGCCTACCAGTAAGAGCTCGTTGCCTGGGTAGGAGAGGCGGGGGTTCAAATCCTTAACCTTGCCTAGGACCAATTTTTTCAGTTCCATCCATTTTAACACATGTTTATATAAAAATTTTATTAAAAATTATAAAAATCATTTCTATAAGTTCTTGACAATTTCAGGAAAATCCTACCCAAATCCTATTAGTTTTTAATAAAAACTAATTTAATAAATATATTAAATGATTTAAAAATTTTATTATTGTTTAAAAATCCTAAACTAAAAGAAATTAAATTTTTATACCTTCTTTTCAAATTAAATCAAGAGGTTGTAAATAGAATTTATTTTTCTCTTTTATAAAGTTATTTAATTTGATTTAAATAAAAATGTTTTAAATATGATTTAAATAATCTCTTTTAATAAAGATTATTTAGTTTTATTTAAAACTAAAATAAAAGATTTTAAAATCAAAATTTGTTTAAAAAACATTCAATTAAATTTTTTTGGTTAAATACTATTTATTTATCACTTTAAAATGTGTTTTACCAAAAAAGAAACATATTACAATGATTTTAAAAGTTTAGAATATTTTCATTTTTTAAAACATAGATTCATTCAATCTAGGACTTACATTAGGATGCCGTAGTTTTAGGATCTTTGAACTTGAAATATATGATTGCTAAGACTTGATTACTCAAATTGTAGGTGAGTAGATAGTCTTACTTCCTCATTCTTTAAATCAATCACTTGGAACTAGCTAGCAATTTAACATGTGAGTTTCTTCACACTCCCTTTTACATTTTGTTTTTGGGATGTTAGACATGTTTTTATTCAAAACTTTATTTATTCTATTATTTATTCAATCTATGATGCAAGCCTTAGACCTAGTTAGCTTTATGTGTTATATGCTAAGCTTATACAATTTGTTGATTCTATGCGTGTTTCCAGCCAAGCAAACTAGTACTTAGTAGCTTAAGATGTGTAAGATATCATCTTTGTAACGACATTTACCTTTATGTGAAAAAGGTGAAAAGTACACCGCTCGATGATATACGTATTGACGATACTGTGCACTTTATTGAAAAACCAGTCGAGATAATGGACCGGGAAGTTAAGAAACTCAAGCGCAACCTGATCCCAATTGTCAAAGTATGATGGGAATCGAAGTGTGGTCCAGAGTTCACCTGGGAACGAGAAGATCAGATGAAGCTTAAGTATCCCCACTTATTCACTAAAGTTACTCCATGTTGAATTTCGGGACAAAATTCCTTCAACTATGGGAGACTGTAACATCACTGTATTTCATGTATTGTCTTTACAATATAAACTTGTATAGATAGAACCCGTTATGGTAATTTGATAATTATTGATTGATTTATGATAATATTGATGGTATACATTGATGAGAACATATGAATATTATGCATAAACCATGGGAAAGTTAGTTGAAATACAACTAGACTGAACCACAATGTTTATGGCGATTGAATGGATATGATATGAGATGATATTATTGGGATTGGAAGCTGTGTAGGATTCTATCACCAAATATAGAAAAGGGTGTACCCATTGCCTACCGAAGAGGTGGTGGGCTGGCGGCTGGATAAGTTGCGACTGATTCCAATGTATGCCCTATACATAAACTTTCTTCGGCTTATCATGACTATGTCAGTGTTGAGGATTTGGTGAGGAGAATCTGAGGTTTTGTGTGAGTTGTTAAAGGTTATGGTTTGGTCACTAAATATAGTCAAGGACACATGGTCATGATTTATCGAAATGGTGGTGGGACGGCGGCTGGATAGGTTGCGACCGACTCCTACGTATGCCCTATACATAAACTTATTTCGATCTATCATGGACGTGTCAGTGATATGATTTAGTGGGGATGATGGATTGGGAAATTGATAACTGATAAACATATTTTATTAAAATAATGAAAGCGATAATGAAAACATTGATGCGATGGTAAGGTCACGAATATAACTTAATTATAACGCGAATGTTATTTCAGAAATGTTAGCCTAATAATGTGTTCGCGTGGGTGACGATTCACACGAATACAGTTATTAGGAATAATACTCTGAGACGATATTCCATGAATCGTAAATCAAGTTGAAATACGATACAAACATTGTATTTATAAAAGTGACGATCTTTGTAAATGCGGACGTAAGTAACGCATTCCAGCGAGACAACTAAAATAATATTTTTACAATATTTAAATTAATGAAAAGAATTTCAAACGTTTATTACGAATTATCCCCTTAAATGGATGTAAATAAAAATCATTTTATTAAACGAAAGCATTTTATTAAACGTTTCGTAATTTAAAATAAAGATTTCGAGAAAACCGAGCAACTTAAATTAGTTGACAGGGAGATAAACGTAACCGAGCAAGTGGGATCGACCCGGAGTATAAAAGGGATAGATCTCTTTTTCTCTGATTTTGCAGCTACTCTCTCTTTCTAAAACACACACACCCGTCATCTCTCTCTCTAGATTCTCTCTTTAGAGATCTCTCTCAAATAACCACCATTTTGCTTGATCTTGGTGACAAAACACACCTCCACTCATCTAGATCACAAACCCACGAAGAAAACAAGCTCAAACGACGCCAAACGAGGTAGATCTACGATTTTAGGTTCGGATTTTAGGGTTTTATACAAACCCGACAAAAACCGAAGTTTAACCGGTTTTAAACATCTTTTTTTCGACCCATACACCTTCTAAATGAGTTGGCTCACCTATACCCACTCAAAATGACTATATATTCGACTAAAAATCGAAATCGCCACATGCCATGGCTGAAACCTGTTTCAGACGAATGGCTCATAAGAACGAGCCACTCATTTGTATGAAGTCATACGAATGAGTACGAATGAGCCACTCATTCGTGTGATCTACTCATTCGTGTGAGCTACTCCTTAGCATGAGTCATTCGTGTGAGCTACTCATTCGTGTGAACACCCATTAGCATGAGTCATTCCTGTGAGCTACTCATTCGTGTGAGCTACTTCTTAGCATGAGTCATTCTTGTGAGCTACTCATTCGTATGAACACTCATTAGTATGACTCATTCTTACGAAAATCACAAGAATGAGTTATTCTCACTACACGAACTCAGTTAACAACTCTAATTTAAAATAGAACAATCAAACAATAAATTATAGCTCAAACATATCTTCAAATCTTAATTTGTAGGATTCGAGTAAAGTTTCGTTCCCTACGCTCGATAACTAAAGAACTAAGCAAACCACTTAGTCAAGGTGAGTTCTCATAATCCCCTTTTAAATCTTTTTGTTTTAAACTCGGGGGTGAAACATGTATACCAAACAAATATGTTTTTGATAAAACATGTGTGGAACCGGGTTATTATTGAGATAATATTGTGTATGTGGAGAAATATGATAATTAGTGAATCATTGTTGATTGAGTTGACTTAAGTCCTCAGCGATGATTGAAATGCTGTTGATTGAGTTGACTTCGATCCTTCGCGGTGCACGGTATTGGTATTTATGAGGAAAATTGTTGATTGAGTTGATTGAGGTCCTTCGCGATGATTCCGCCGTTGATTGAGTTGACTGAGGTCCTCCGCGGTATCATATATTGAGAATATTATGGGATAATTATGATTATTAGGAACATCGTTGATTGAATTGACTGCGGTCCTCCGCGATGATTTCACTGTTGCTTGACTTGACTAAGGTGCTCCGCGGATTTATTTATATTGAGATAATTATGTTGATTGATGATTGATGAATTGATATGTGTTGGCTAAGATGGAGTGAATGAACTTGGTTGATTATCTGGATTATTTGACTTAAATGACTTGATGTGTTGTTGTTGTGGTTATACATATTGGTGTTATTTTTCAAGTTCACACGTGTTATTCTTAAAACTTTTCTAAATGTTTTTGGAATAGTTAAAACCTATGATTACTCACCAACTACCTCCATAGTTGACACTTGATTTTCTACATGTTTCTGGGAATGAAGAGAAGTAGGTAGAGCAGGGTAGCTCTACACTTTTTGGACTTCATCACATAGGATCTTGGACTTAGATAAATTAACTGGATCAATGAAGATTATGGTTAGTTAATTTAGCTATATCTTTTGAGTAATCATTGTAATTGAATCATGAAAAACATGATTTTTGTGTAAATACTTTATTTGAATTAATTGTTATGTGATGATAATTTAGATGCCCATGAGCTTGTGAACAATCTACACATCCCTCGTGGCATCCCGACGTTTCTGCCATCGGTTGGGGTGTTACAGATTGGTATCAGAGCCTGGGTTATAGGGAATTAGGTTACTAGAAATGGTTGACCTAGTCTATAACCATAGGATACCCTAGTATGAATTATTTCATACACTAGTTACTATATTCAGGATTCTATGCTTGTATGTTTATTACATGTTAACTGAACTCCTGATATATATATGATTTTCATATGTTACTTGTTGATTATTTATGCGATTGATTGTGCCCTGACGACTTGATAAGGACATATTCGTGATGTATTGTAAAGGTGGTGGGTTGGCGGTTGAAGCAGTTGCGATTGACTTCTACGTATGCCCTATACATATACCATTTACAGTACATTGGGTGGATGTCAGTATTGAGGAATAAGGGAGATATTTTTTAGGAAAATATTTTCTTAGGAATTGCTTGATTGATCTTTGATTGCTAGACAAGGACACACTCGTAGTATACTACAAAGGTGGTGTGCTGGCGGTTTGATAGGTTGCGACCGATTCCTACGTATGCCCTATACATATACCATTTGTAGTATATTAGGGGTCTGTTAGAGTAGGGAGTTTAGGATATGATTAGGGAATGTTGGAAAGAATGTTGGTTGAAATTGATTTGGATGGACACATTGGAGAACACATGGAAATACTCACTTATGGACACACGTATTGGATAGACTTGATGAATGATATGGACATGTAGTGATGATATGAACACTTAAGTGATGATAACCCTTTTCTTGTGTTGAAAACTAGGAAGACGAATAACCCCTACCAGAAATCTTAGTTCCCCTCATTTATATTTATCCGTTCTATTTCGCGTTTACACTTAGTGACGAAATGAACACTTAGTGCTGATATGAATACTTAGTGATAATACAAATGCTTGGTGATGATACTTACACTTAGTGCTGGTATGAACACTTGATGATGATGTGAACATATTGTAAACTTAGACATTAGTGGAGCTTAAATGTCAGGTGAACTTGCACATTAGGTGAACTTAGAAAATAGGTGCATATAGAGTCGGGTGAACTTTGACATTAGGCAAACCTAGATGTCAGGAGTACTTGAATACACTTCACTCATAATTATCCCCCATAGGATAAGGCTGTGAAGTGGAACACTTGCGAAACATATGTATACCCTAATTTCTAGCAAGGTAATAATCGTGGTGCATTGCAACGGCGGATGATGCGACTGCGGTCAAGTCTACGTATGCCCTATATATAAACTTGTTGCACTGCATCGGGAGATTGTCAGTGTTAGTATAGGGTGGAGAACGTTTGAAATTTAGGGACAATTAGTTAATATTAGTTATGACCAACTAGGATGCTTTAGTATAACATTAGGAAATTATTGCTTTATTATGGGTTTAACAATAGATAGGAGAAAAATATAGTTCCATATATGTAATTCTAACTGTTAAAATGAACTCATTGGACCATAGTTCGTGTGACTTACGTTGTAAACGGTAGTAACATGTTTATAACATCCTCAGAAACATGCCGCTGCGCCGTCACAATGAAGATGATACAAACAACAACAATGATGATGCTAACAACAATAATGCCAGCACTGGCATGCAAGAGTTAGCAAATCTCATTACCGGGTTAGTGACCCAACTAAATCAAGCCAATCAGAGTCTCAACCAGAACTGGGGTGGTGCAAACCCACCTGCTTGCACTTTTAAACACTTTAACTCCTGTAACCCGACAAAATTCACGGTTTGGAGAGTGTTGAGAACACCTTCATCAATAGTGAGTGCCCTGAAAATCTGAAGATGCGCTATGCCACCAGTGTTTTCCAAAAGAGAGCACTAACTTGGTGGAACTGCGAGAAGCGAACTAGGGTAGTTGATGCAGCCCTAGCACTGACTTGGACTGAAGTCAAAACTTTGATGACCACAGAGTTCTGTCCTCGCAATGAGATGACAAAACTGGAAGTTGAGTTCTGGGAACTCAAGCAGGATAGCGGTGAGAACTTGATCTATAACTCCCTTTTTCATGAGCTAAGCTCACTAGTACCTCATCTAGTGACACCATTCGAGAGAGCCATAGAGAAATACATAGGCGGTCTACCCATGCAGATCCAAGACACTGTCTTTTGTAGCAACCCTACCACACTAGAAGCTGCAATCCACCTATCTGCTACATTGAAGGATAACAATGTGAAGGCTGGAACACTCACAAGAAAGGGAACAAAGAAGACTAAAACGAAGACAACTGCAAAAGAGACTTCAACTGAAGTCAAGAATGAGCCAGCCAGTTCGTCCAAAAGCAGCAATCAGAAGAGAAAGTCAAGAAGCTATGTTGTTACTACACTTGTTGGTCAACAATCATCCAACAACTCTAACACCATAAATTATGTTGGGGTCAATCCTCAATGTGATGTCTGCAGATATCATCATGAACCTAACTTGCCATGTCGCGACTGCCACAACTGCGGTAAGTATGGGCATTTTGCCAACGTATGCAGGCGTGCACCTGTTACACCCACTTTATAATAGTTTTATTTAAAATACGTGTGGAAATATGGTCCCAGATTTTTCAAAATTTCGACATGACCCATTTTATAACATTTATTTCCTTACGAAATAAACCTGTTCAAAACCAACAATTTACACAATAACAAACTATTACCACTATCACTAATTCATGTCATAGTAATTAGTACTATTTGACAACAACATTATAGAAACCTCCAATTTTGTATAACTTATTTATCAACAGAAACCCAAAACTATACCACACTTATTATAAAATTTAAGTTTCACCAAAACCATTTAGCAACGGGACATGCGACATATTAGATAACCGATCCGAGACTTGTTCCGTTCCTTATTGCATTGGGGTTTTACCTACAATTACACCCAACATTTTAAAATTAGCAAAATGCTAAGTAAGTAATCAATGCCCCCATATTTGTACAAAATAATAGTTATCACCACCCACGTTAATTAATACTTGCCACCATTTTATTTACGCTGACATTAGTCAGAGTCCACCATCCACCATGGTAAGAGAAATCATCCCTTACATAACCACCATATAATAGGATTACTACCAACATAAGTAAGATACACATCTTACATTTCTCCACTAAAGTGAAGGTATAAACCTTGCATTATGCCACTATAAGGAAATAAATTTCCACGACCATATTAGAGGTTTATCCTCTATTTAACCACCATATATTTTATAAACTACTATGAATCCACCATATACTTTATAAACTACCATGAATCTACCATATATACAATCCACGTGTATTTTACTATATCTATACATTATTCTTGTTCAATCATTATTAGTAAAACCATCATAACAACTCTAACCCACCATAAAAATACATGACTCTGCATCGAATCATGTTTACATCATTTCTCATATAGTAATCCGGTTAGATTACTTACCTCTATTTGCAGATGATCCTGCTTGATTATCCTTTCGATTGAAATCTTGTTTTCCTGTTAAACTCTATAAGTCAATATATTTTTATATCTGTTCAACCTTCTGTTCTAAATGTTTATATAAACATTTGCATGAATATATATACATACACACATATATGTATATATATATATTTCACATACTATACACATCCGACCCGTTTGAGTTTGTTTAACATATTTATTGTACTATGTATAATTTATCATACTTATCACCTTTCACCCAACATTCAAGTTTTAATCTTTCTAGGATAATTGTATTCTAAATTTTATACTAATTTGATCAAATTAACCCATTTGACCCATTTAGGTTAAACTCATATTAATCTCATCATATGAGTTTTTGACAACTACAACATCTCAATTTCATCTCTATACATATTTTCAGATTTATACAACAACAAAATCATATATTTCTTAATCACCCCAAATGAGTCATCTTTCTCATCTCACGCTTATGAAACCTAACTTGGGTTCTTCGAAAAAATAATGATCCATACAACAAGGAATGTTTAAAACATACCAAAACAACTATACACTAATTTAGGATCCCATAACTACTCAAAACTCAACCCAATTTCACGTTTCTAGAACCCTAGTTCATAAACCCCATTAAATCATTCTATAGTGATTCAAATATGAGAAAACGTGATTACCTCGGGTGGTTCACGACCTAGTCTTACGATCTAAGCTCGATGTTACGGATCGTTGCTTGGATCTTCCCCGTCTCTTTTCCTTCTTTCTTCTTTCTTATTCTTCTTCTTCTTCTTCCTTTTCTTTTCTTTTCTATTTGTTTGATCGTAATCCTACCCCCTTTATTTGTTGTTGCTGCCTCACTTTCAAACAGTCACACATATATATATATGTATATATATATGTATGCCTTGTTGCCTACTCCACATGATTTTCTACATATATATTTTGTTGTTTGATTGCTGCCCACGTGCATCTTAATATAAATATATATATTTTTTATTTTTATGTCTAATAGCCTCTGATCACAAGCATGTATCTTTGTGTTTTCTTTTAAATCCACCATTTATATATTTTAAATTAAGATGTTACAGCACTGCAAGCATAACAAATGCAACCTGCACCGCTTACACTGCCTGCTCCACATGCACAACCACTTCAAGTTGTACCCATTCGTCAAGTACCTGCACATGCAAGAGCCTGTTATGAGTGCGGTGGTGTGGGTCATTTCAAAAATCAGTGCCCAAGATTAACTGGGAATAACCAAAGGATGGCAAAAGGCAGAGCCTTTCAACTGAATGCTCCTGCAGCTCAAGCCAACCAGGATGTTGTCAATGATACATTTCTGATTAACAACACTTATGCATCTATTTTGTTTGATTCTGGTGCTGATAGAAGTTTAGTTTCATATGAGTTTGAATGTATAGTTGGTAGAACACGTACTCAATTAGACAAACCATTCCGCGTGGAGATGGCTGATGGAAACACTATCGATATTGACACCATTATCATCGGATGTACTGTGAACTTGAATGATCACGTTTTCCCAATTGATCTCATACCTATGCAACTTGGTAGCTTTGATGTTACCATAGGCATGGATTGGTTAGCCACTCAAAAAGCGGAAATAGTTTCTCATGAGAAATTCATTTGTATTCCCTTACCTTCGGGTGAAACCCTAGGAGTTTTCGGGGAAACCCCTAGTAAAGGCCTTAGGCTAATGTCATGCACCAAGGCACACAAATGCCTTAGGAAGAAATGCATAGCTTTGTTAGCACATGTGGTGGAGAAGAAGGAGCAAAGCAATAGCATACAAGATGTTCCAGTGATACGAGATTTTCCTGAAGTATTTCCAGATGATTTGTCGGGGATTCCACCAGAACGTCAAGTAGAATTTCGTATCGACTTAGTACCTGGTGCGAGCCTAATCGCCAAACCTCCTTACAGACTTGCGCCTTCGGAGTAACAAGAATGGGTGAGTCAATTACATGAATTGTCTAATAAAGGATTCATTCGCACGAGCCATTCTCCATGGGATGCACCGGTCTTATTCGTCAAGAAGACGGATGGGTCATTCCGAATGTGCATCGATTACCGCGAATTGAATAAGCTGAAAATTAAGAATCAATATCCGTTGTCGGGCGTCGATGATATTTTAAGGTTCAACATGGTTTTCGAAGATCGACCTTTGGTCTGGGTATCATCAGCTTCGTGTACATGAAGATGATATTCCCAATGCACCTGCAGTTTTCATGGACCTCATGAACCGTGTTTACAGGCCATACTTGGATAAATTTGTAGTTGTGTTCATAGATGATATATTGATATACTCCAAGAGCAAAGAAGAACACAAACAACACCTTACGTTGATTTTGGAGATCTTAAAGAAAGAACAACTGTATGCCAAATTCTCCAAGTGTGAATTTTGGTTTAAGGAAGTTGAATTATTGGGACATGTAGTCAATGAAAACGGTGTTCACATGGATCCTGCAAATATTGAAGCTGTGAAGAATCGGAGTACACCGAAGACACCAACAGAGATTCGTTCATTTCTTGGACTTGCCAGTTACTATCGGTGGTTTATTTTGAATTTCTCTAGGATTGTTGTTCCTCTCACTTCTTTGACTCAAATGGATATGCCTTATGAGTGGGGAACGAAGCAAGAAGAGGCATTTCAAACTTTGTGTTGCTCATGTCTTGACACTGCCTGATGGAAATGATGGTTTTGTGGTTTACTGTGATGCATCCAACCTAGGTCTCGGTTGTGTTCTCATGCAACGGGGAAAGGTTGTGGCATATCCATCAAGACAGTTGAAAATCCATGAGAAGAACTACGTTACACACGACTTAGAACTTGGTGCAGTCATGTTTGCTTTAAAGATATGGAGACATTATCTTTGTGGCACTAAGTGTGCAGTCTCTACAGATCACAAGAGTTTGCAGCACATTCTTAACTAGAAAGAACTTAATATGAGACAGCGAAGATGTGTTGAATTGTTAAATGATTATGACTATGAAATTCGCTACCACCCTAGTAAAGCGAATGTGGTTGCAGATGCGCTTTGTCGCAAGAGTCGAGTGCACACTAATCTCCGTAATGATATTCTGGTAGGCCAACAAACCTCATTGGCTCAAGGTAGCCTACATGATGATATGTCTTGTGGGGCGGAATTGCAATTGGAAACTAAGGATGACGGATTGATGTATTATTTGAATCGGTTGTGGATACCGAACATAGATGATCTTAGGATGAAAATTATGAATGAAGCACATAAGACTCGTTACTCAATCCATCCAGGTGCTGACAAGATGTACCAGGAGGCTTGGAATGAAGAAGGATATAGCTGAGTATGTAGCCAAATTCCTTAATTGTGCAAAAGTTAAGGCTTAACATCAGCGACCTTCGGGATTGTTAGTACAACTGGAGATACCCATGTGGAAGTGGAAGAATATATCTATGGATTTTATTACCAAACTCCCATGAACCACGAGTGGTCATGATAGTATATGGGTGATAATAGATCAGTTAACCAAATCGGCCCATTTCCTACCGATACATGAAACGTACCCTTTGCGGAAGTTAGCTCGTATCCATGTAGATGAAATTGTTAGCCGACATGGAATTCCCTTAAGTATAATATCAGATCGTGATGCTCGGCACGATTTTGGGAATCACTTCATGAAGCTTTTGGAACCCGATTGAATCTTAGCACCGCTTATCATCCTCAAACGGATGGACAGATGGAGCGAACCATCCAGACACTTGAAGATATGTTAAGAACTTGTTTCATCGATTTCGGTGGCAACTGGGATAGCCATTTACCATTAGTCGAGTTCTCGTATTACAACAGTTATCACGCGAGCATCAGTATAGCGCCATTTGAAGCTTTTTATGGTAGAAAATGTCGGTCACCTATCTGTTGGATTGTGGTCGGTGAATCGTAGGTCACTGGTCGCAAGATTATTCAAGAGACGACTGACAAGATTCCCCAGATCGGCGACAATTTGTTAGCTGCTCACTGTCGACCGAAGAGTTATGCGGATAAACATCGTAAACCTTTAGAGTTTCAAGTTGATGATATCGTATTACTCAAAGTTTCACCATGGAAGGGAGTTGTACAATTCAGGAAGAAGGGTAAGCTTTCTCCACGTTATGTTGGCCCTTTAAAGATTCTTGAACGGATCGGGAAGGTTGCCTACAAGCTGGAACTTCCTCCTGAACTCAGTAATGTGCAATCACACCCCCACCTCTCGTCACCTGTTGATGGTGTCACTGAGCAGGCTGCGGAAGCATAGTGTGACGTCTCAAAGATGAGGTGTGACTTACTTGATCCGATATCACAGCACACAGATTAATTTAAAATAAATGCATTACCAAGTATTTCGTAATCACAATCAACATTACAATATATAAACTAAGTTTATTACATTATCTAATTTATTTAATTACAAGTGTATAAAGTGCATCCTCACGCGGTGGTTACTGTCTCCCTGCAAAAAGTTTAAGTTTGAAAAGTCAGCACAAAACTGGTGAGATCGTAAAGTTCATGTTGAACAATATGATATGATATGTATGTTCTCAAAATGTTCAGTTCAAGATAACCATGGGACCCGTATCTAGCTCCTTTGGACTACTCCGTTCTCGTTCTATAAAGATACTACTCGTCGATACATATCTTAGTGCCTCATTGTATTAATGTCTATCACTACATTAAGAAGTTCTGGAAACAGATAACAAACACTTACACTAAGGGGAGTTGCAAGCTCCCGGCAAATGGGTTGTCAGCTGATAGTACTGTCATTGTTTTCTGTTTGGCCCCACATGGGTTCACTAGATACAGTTTAGGAATGAGGACTTTCAAGTTCTGTGACAGGGTTCTGTTCTACAGGCAAAATCCCATGAAATCCACAAGGTCTCAACAAAACACATGAAATCACGTTGATAACAGTGACACATATCATATAGTTCTGAAAAGTTCCACAGTGCTACCCCGAAGTTTGTAAAATATTAAGAAGAAAAGGGGTTGTACGAAACTTACTTGATATCTCACTGGTAGCAGAATGTCAGACAAACTGGTAATAATAGTATGATTCTGCATTTATTTATGTTAAACTAGTTATTTATGGTTTAACTTACTTATTAGATCTTTCAGAACGTCCAATGTCAAAGACATTGCCTTGAAAATCATCAAACCGATATTAGGTTTTTAATTATTTATTTTTGTGTTATATCATAAATGTATGATAATGTAGGAACCTATACTGATTCAGGTTCCTAATACAAGGTTGATGATACGTTAAATCAATCAGAATAATCTCAGATTAACCAAATAGTTGATGTTGTTGATTAAGATGCTAAACCACTTCTAGACGGATTTATGGCTTAGGAATGATCAATCCTTGTTATTGATTACACAATTATCATGAAGTATCACAATGTGATATTAAAATAGGTTTAATAACCATGTTTAACATACTAATCTGTCTGTTATCACAAACATCAGATAATCGTTTCAATGAGTATGTTAATGATTGTGATTAGTTTGAAACACTTTGATTTAACCTTGCATTTCAAAGATTAATCAAACTAATCATCAACATTGTCACAATCAAATGGTTTAAACCATTATAACCATAGTTACGATTTCATGAAAACCGGGCATTACAACGGATCAAAACAAGGATTAACCCGTTAACACATTGAGTTCTTCGTTTATAATCAATCCTAGCCATCATCTAGGCTATAATCAACAGCCCTAACTATACCATTACGTTCAAAATAAAGATCTAGTCAACCATTATTAAGCTAGAAGGTTTATATGAACCATTACCTAATCAGACAGATTTCTGGTTGTAAAACAACGATCAGGACTTGTAGAAACGTTACTTGGTGCGATCCAGATGTTTAGAAACCTTCAAAATGAAGTTTGGATGCTAAAAATATGTTTTTGTGAGTCTGGAAGTCGAGCAGAAGCGAGAGAAGTGAAAAATATGAATTCTGCATGCATTTTGATGAAGAAGTCTGATCCATTGCACCGCCTTATCCGTCGCGTATCGCCAAGGAAGACCAATTGGAGCTCGGCGTACAGCGAAGAAATCCGAAAGAATTTAGATATTTTTGGTCCTTCGCGTACCGCCAAGGATTCTCATCTTGGCCTTGGCATACCGCGAAGACCCCCGGAGTTCAATACTTCAAAATTTTTCTTCGTTTTTCGATTTCAGAGAATCCGGAACTCCGTTTCGCGCACGGTTTTCGCCTATGTTCATCATTTCTTGCATACTATCAACCTGTAATAATTACGATAGCTAAATCAATGTGGATTTCAAGTACGACCAAATGTGCTCATATCATTAATGACAAAATTTTCAAATGCAATTGTCACGGTCTCCTCCTGTTAGAGAAATTTCGTCCCGAAATTTAGTGAAGACTTACCTGATGACAATCGTTTATGAGAACAAGTGTGGGTTTTTCGCTTTCATTCGATCTTCACGTTCCCACGTATATTCAGGTCCACGTTAAGAGTTCCATTGAACTTTAACAATTGGTATGCGACTACGTTTCAGTACTTTAACCTCTCTATCTATCACTTCTACTGGTTCTTCACTGAACTGAAGTCTTTCATCAATTTGGATCTCTTCAAAAGGTACGATCAATGATTCGTCAGCTATGCACTTTTTCAGATTTGATACATGGAAGACATCATGAATGTTACTAAGTTCAGGAGGTAATTCAAGTCTGTAGGCTACTGATCTAATTCGTTCAAGAATTTTAAACAGTCCTACAAATCTTGGTGAGAGTTTACCTCGCTTTCCAAATCTGAAAATGACCTTCCAAGGTGAAACTTTCAACATTACTCGATCATCTACTTGATATTCTAGAGGTCTACGACGATTATCAGCATAACTCTTTTGACGATCGCGAGCAGCTTTAATTCGTTCTTGAATGAGTGCGATCTTATCAATAGTTTCTTGAATAAATTCTGGGCCTCTGATTTGATTTTCACCTACCTCTGACCAACCGATAGGTGATCTACACTTGCGTTCATAAAGTGCTTTGAATGGAGCGCATTGAATACTGATATGGTAGCTGTTATTGTATGAGAATTCAACAAGTGGAAAATGAATATCCCAGCTACCTCTAAAATCAATCACACAGCTTCTAAGCATGTCTTCAAGAGTTTGATTCGTTCGTTCAGTCTGCCCGTCCGTCTGTGGATGGTAAGATGTGCTCATATTGATTTGGGTGCCCAGAGCATTCTGAAGAGTTTGCCAAAATCGTGACATAAATCAACTATCTCTGTCAGAAATGATAGAGATTGGTACTCCATGTCGAGATACAATCTCATTAACATAGAGTTTAGCGAGTCGATCCATAGAGTAATCTTCTCGGACGAGTAAGAAATACGCAGATTTAGTAAGGCGATCAACAATAACCCATATAGAGTCATGATTACGTGATGTTCTGGATAGTTTAGTAATGAAATCCATAGAGATCTAATCCCATTTCCACATGGGGATCGATGTAAAAATGGGATCCGATCCACATATTCTGCTATGTGTTTCTTCATTCAGGCCACCAGTAAAAATCTCTAAGATCTTTATACATTTAACAGCACCTGGATGAATAGAATACCTAGATTTGTGCGCCTCATCCAAGATGATTGTTCAAGAGTTACCGAACATAGGAACCCAAATTCGGCTTTTGAAATACAACACTCCATCAGTCTTAGTTTCGAGTTGCTTGTCTAATCCTCTTAACTCGTCAACAGGGTAGTTCGTTGCTTGTAAAGCATGTTGCTGAGCTTCCTTAATCTGAGGAATTATACTGGTTTGAATAGTCATCCCTAACGCTTTTACACGTAAAGGTTTGACTTGTTCCTTGCGACTTAAGGCATCGGCTACGACATTCGCTTTGCCTGGGTGATAACGAATTTCACAATCATAATCGTTAAAAAGTTCTACCCACCGCCTTTGTCGCATGTTCAACATTTTCTGATCTAGAATGTGTTGATGACTTTTGTGATCAGTGTATACAATACACTTTGTTCCTTATAAATAGTGTCTCCAAATCTTGAGTGTAAACACTACTGCACCAAGTTCTAGATCATGAGTGGTATAGTTCTTCTCATGTACTTTCAGTTGTCGAGAAGCGTAAGCAATTACCTTATCCTTCTGCATTAACACACACCCAGGACCTTGACGAGAAGCATCACAGTACACTATGAAATTATCAGTACCTTTCGGTAATGCCAATATAGGTGCGTTGCAGAGTTTGTGTTTCAATAATTGGAATGCCTCCTCCTGTTGGGAACCCCATATAAACGGTTGATTTTTCTGTGTCAATGTGGTCAGTGGCAAGGCTATATTTGAAAAGTTCTTGATAAATCGACGATAATAACCTGCCAGTCTTAAGAATTGACGTATTTCAGTTGGGGTTCGTGGTGTCTCCCAATGTTTCACAGCTTTGATCTTACTTGGATCCACTTGAACACCGTTCTCTTTCACTACGTACCCAAGGAATTGAACTTCTCGTAACCAAAACTCACACTTTGAGAATTTGGCATATAATTTCTCACGTGCCAAAAGTTCTAAGATCAGTTTCAAGTGTTGAGCATGTTCTTGTTGGTTGCGAGAATAAATGAGAATATCATCAATAAACACAATCACAAACTTATCCAAATAAGGCCTACAAACTCGATGCATTAGATCCATGAAAACTGCATGTGCGTTCGTTAATCCAAACGGCATTACTAAAAATTCGTAATGTCTGTATCGTGTTCTGAAAGCAGTTTTAGGAACATCATCATTATGAATTTGTAACTGATGATATCCGGATCTTAGATCGATTTTCGAAAAATAAGTAACACCTTGTAGTTGATCAAATAGATCATCAATTCGTGGCAATGGATAACGGTTTTTGATTGTCAGTTTATTGAGTTCCCTGTAGTCAATGCACATCCTGAATGAACCATCTTTCTTTTTTACAAAAAGAATTGGTGCTCCCCGGGGTGAGAAACTAGGTCTAATAAAACCTTTGTCTAACAGTTCTGGCAGTTTACCTGAAAGCTCTTGCATTTCTTAGGGTGCTAAACGATAAGGAGCTTTAGCTACAGGTGCTGCACCTAGAATCAAGTCAATACGAAATTCAACTTGTCTTACTTGGGGTAATCCTGATATATCCTCAGGAAAAACTTCAGGAAAATTCTTGACTACTAGAATATCTTCGATACATTTTTGTGCAGGACAGTTCTCAATCACATGTGCTAGAAAGGCCTTACATCCTTTCCGTAAAGATTTCTGAGTTTGCATACAAGATACGATACCATGTTTTGTACCGGCTCGCTCTCCTTGAAATATCAGTGTATTACCGTCAGGTAATGGAACACGGATCACCTTATTTTGACATACAACTTCCGCTTGGTTATTAGAAAGCCAGTCCATACAGACAACAACATCAAAGCTCCCAAGATCAATAGGAAGTAAATTGATATTGAAAAGGTGATCATTCAGATTCAAGGAATATCCTTGAATAACACTGTTAGTTTTGATTAACTTGCCATCAGCAAGTTCAATGACATAAGGAGTTTCTAGATCTACCGTAGGCAATGAAAGTAATGATGCAAATTTAGGTGAGATAAAGCTCTTATCTGCCCCTGTATCAAATTGAATTGATGCGTAAAGATTATTAAGAATAAACGTACCAGTGACAATATTCGCATCATGCCTTGCCTCGGTCGCACCAATCTGAAAAGCTCTCCCCTAGCTTCATTTCCCTGATTGGTGTTGTTATTGTTCGGACAGTTTCTCATAAAATGGTCAGGACTTCCACACTTGAAGCATGACTTGTTGGTTTGAGTGGTTTGTCGTGGTGCTTGGTTTAGTGGTTGAGCAGCAAAGTTACAATATTTAGCGTAGTGTCCTACTCGATTACTGTTCAGACAAACAGGACATGGTCCTGTATGATGGAATGGACATTTGTTGCATTTGGGCGCTGCCCAGTGTAAACTTTCCTCTCAGGAACAGTTGCACCATAGTTCTTCACCGTTGGTTTGTGCTGACTGGTCTCAACCGGAGTTTTCGTTTTGTTTTTCTCAAATCACTTTCGTTTGGTACCTTTTGAAACATTCGAGGTACCGACATCACTACGGCCCACCGCCATCTGAGTTTTAATGATCAAAGTACCACTTCTTACTACCTCATCGGTAAGCTTAGTGGTCAAAAGAATTGTACGTTTAAGAGTGGTAGGTTCAGCTGCAGGTACCATTCCCCAAATCTGGGGAACCAGACCCTTGGTATACTTCTCAAGCAAAGTTGCTTCCGTAGGAAACATGTTGGGAAGTAAGCAAGTAAGTTCGTGAAACCGATCGGCATAAGCTAAACAATCAGCGCCGATCATCGAGTGATTCTAGAATTCCTCCTAGAGCTTTTGAATTTCAGTAATTGGGCAGTACTCTGACATAATCAGAGTTTTGAAATCGTTCCAGCCCATTGAATCAACTGTAGCTGAGCCCAAAGTTTTAGTCTGGGTATTCCACCAGGTTAGAGCTGATTCTTTCAGAGAACAAGCAGCATAAGGCACCTTATGCTCCGCCAAACATTGGCTGATCTTAAGTTTTGTTTCCATCTCCTCAATCCACCTTATGAGTCCAACCGCTCATTCTTTGTCCATAGAAGTAGGAGGTTGTAGGAAGCAAAGTACTTGTAAGTATATCCTTGCTGTTGTGGATCAGGAGCAATTGTTTTTGTGGTTGTTGCACCGGTGGTATTATGAGTTTCTACGTGGCCACCAGTAGCATTATGTTCCATATGATCGTGGTCCCCACCAGAACCCGTAGTGATATGTGGTTGGTGTTGTGTCAAAACACCACAAGCTGATAGCTGTTCTCTCACTATTCGTGCTATCATTGCTTCATTCAGTTCAGATCCACTTGCACCTGCAGGTGGAACTGTGTTAACTTCAGGGTTCACAGGTGGAATGGTATTTGTTTCCAAATTTTCAGGTGGAACCACATTTGCTTCCGGATTGATCTGTGGATCCGGATTAAGTTCTACATTCACAGGTGGAACTTGATTCTGTTCAGGGTTAGTAAAATTCTTGGTAGCTTTCTTAGCTGGTCGACCTCTTTTAGGAGCCATTATTCAGCTCACTTGCAGACAAACTCAGGTCTGTTCAAGAACATTAAAGATATAACCCGTTTGATCACATAAATTCAACCATATTTAGTCGTATTGACAAAATCCATGTTGAAATGTGATTATAATAAATATAGTATAACTACATTGATATAGTTCAGATATGTTCTCACACAAAAATGTTCTCATAGTTCTGTGATACATTGCCATACTGACAATAGATATGTTCTCACACAAAAATGTTCTCATAGTTCTGTGATACATTGCCATACAGACAATAGATATGTTCTCACACAAAAATGTTCTCATAGTTCTGTGATACATTGCCATACAGACAATAGATACGTTCTCACACAAAAATGTTCTCATAGTTCTGTGACACATTGCCATACAGACAATAGATATGTTCTCACACAAAAATGTTCTCACAGTTTTGTGATACATTGCCATACAGACAATATATATGTTCTCACACAAAAATGTTCTCATACAAGTTTGATATTAGTATACAGTTTATACAAGTTTGATATCGATACTTAGTTCACACATCACACACAAACAATTATACAAAAACAACTATTTTATTACTATGATATAAGTTTTCTACAACCACGAAGTTTCCAATACAAAGACTGCCAGAAAACCAGTACTATCATTAATTACCGAGGATCTATTTCACAATCAAAACATCCCCTCTACATCACATACCAACAACCTATCCTTCTGTACTGATGGTATCCCAAAAGAACCGCCTGAACATACTTATCGTAAGAAATACGATAAGCAGGAAAAGATTATGGCTATGGCTGTCATAACTACAGCCAACACGATCATCCTAGTCTCAAACTGACCATCCCAAACCAATCCAAAAACTCTCTCACTTTCACTACCCCTGCTTTTAGCACCTCAACCTGCTGCCAGAACACAACAATGATCATCTGCCTCCAAGTCCTTCGCAGACGCTCCTCTACCGTAACCCTTCATGCTCGTGTATCCGTGTCTAATGTATTCACCTGATCCATAAGGGTCAGATGAGAAGTAAGAATCTCCAGTACTGTCGTACAGGTATCCTCAATAGTGGCATGCTGCTGCTGTAACTCCTGCCGCACACCTTGCAGATCCTAGGAAACCTGCAACAACTGGGCTCTAATCTCTTCCTGGTGGGATTATTCTCCCACCTCGTGTATCACAGGAGGCTCATCTCGCAGTGCCAAATTGTGCCTAGGAGGCAGTCCAGTGGTCTTGCGGGCCTGACCCCGCATTCGTCTCAAGCCATCCCACACGGGGAGTCTCTGTGGCGGCAAGCTCGGTCGTATATCAGCTGATGCATTCTCAGCATGAAGCTGAGAATGTCCATGCGATCCTGATCGGTGCTGGTGGTGGTGGTGGAGTAACTGGTACCGGTGGTGATGGTGTGTGAGGCACTACAGGTACCGCTTGAGATGCTGCGGACGAAGCCTCAGATGGGTCCGATTCTGACCCAGAACTTGAACTCGGAGTATCATCTAAGATAACGTTTGTGAATTGTTGGTAGATCTACCTCTCGCCTGGATTGGCCATCGCTGTATACATCAAAAATTTTAAATCAGTACCATGAAATAAATATTGAATAATAATATTCAACATAAACATGATATGATATCTCTTCCTATCTCAAAGTAGCTACTCATCCTTATAGTTATTATTATTCTGCTTGGATTAAATTAGACTAGAATGCACACGTGTTGCAAATTTTAGTTATGCTGGCCACTCATAACTGGAATTCGTACCACCTGATTATCCTGGCTTAATTTAAAAACAAGTTTTGTTCATTATTTATGTTCGGTGCTCTTTATGTCACTATACGAGCCTATGGATATATTCTAGGTCTTCAAGTCCACCCAAATTCTATAACTTGTGGCTCTGATACCACTCTGTCACACCCCCACCTCTCGTCACCTGTTGATGATGTCACTGAGAAGGTTGTGGAAGCATAGTGGTGATGTCTCATAGATGAGGTGTGACTTACTTGATCCGATATCACAGCGCACAGATTAATTTAAAATAAATACATTACCAAGGATTTCGTAATCACAATCAACATTACAATATATAAACTAAGTTTATTATATTATCTAATTTATTTAATTACAAGTGTATAAAGTGCATCCTCACCCGGTGGTCACTGTCTCCCTGTAAAAGGTTTAAGTTTCAAATTCAACACAAAGCTGGTGAGATCGTAAAGTTCATGTTCAACAATATGATATGATATGTAAGTTCTCAAAATGTTCAGTTCAAGATAACCATGAGACCCGTATCTAGTTCCTTTCGGACTACTCCGTTCTCGTTTTATAAAGATACTACCCGTCGGTACATATCTTAGTGCCTCATTGTCTTAATGTCTATCACTACATTAAGAAGTTCTGGAAACAGATAACAAACACTTACACCAAGGGGAGTTGCAAGCTCCCGGCAAATGGGTTGTCAGCCGATAGTACGGTCATTGTTTTCTGTTCGGCCCCACATGGGTTCACTAGATTCAGTTCAGGAATGAGGACTTTCAAGTTCTGTGACAGGGTTCTGTTCTACAGGAAAAATCTCATGAAATCCACAAGTTCTCAACAAAACACATGAAATCACGTAGATAACAGTGATACATATCATATAGTTCTGAAAAGTTACACAGAAACTCACTTGATATCTCACTGGTAGCAGAATGTTACACAAACTGGTAATAATAGGATATTCTGCATTTATTTATGTTAAATTAGTTATTTATGGTTTAACTTACTGATTAGATCTTTCTGAACGTCCAATGTCAAAGACATTGCCTTGAAAATCATCAAACCGATATCATGTTTTTAATTATTTATTTTTGTGTTATAACAAACGATGTATGATAATCTCGGAACCTATACTGATTCAGGTTCCTAATACAAGGTTGATGATACGCTAAATCAATCTGAATAATCTCAGATTAACCAAATAGTTGATGTTGTTGATTATGATGCTAAAACCGCTTCTAGACGGATTTTTGGCTTATGAATGATCAATCCTTGTTATTGATTACTTAATTATCATGAAGTATCACAATGTGATATTAAAATAGATTTAATAACCATGTTTAACATACTAATTTGACTGTTATCACAAACATCAGATAATAGTTTCAAGGAGTATGTTAATGATTGTGATTAGTTTGAAACACTTGGATTTAACCTTGCATTTCAAAGATTAATCAAACTAATCATCTACATTGTCACAATCTAATGGTTTAAACCATTATAACCATAGTTATGATTTCATGAAAACAGGGCATTACAACAGATCAGAAAAAGGATTAACCCGTTAACACATTGAGTTCTTCGTTTATAATCAATCCTGGCCATCATCTAGGCTATAATCAACAGCCCTAACTATACCTTTACGTTCAAAATCAAGATCTAGTCAACCATTATCATGTTAGAAGGTTAATATGAACCGTTACCTAATCAGACGGATTTCTGGTTGTAAAACAACGATCAGGACTTGTAGAAACGTTCTTTGGTGCGATCCAGACGTTTAGAAACCTTCAAAATGAAGTTTGGATGCTAAAAACCTGTTTTTATGAGTCTGGAAGTCGAGCAGAAGCGAGAGAAGTGAAAAATATGAATTTTGCATGCATTTTGATGAAGAAGTCTGATCCATTGTACCGCCTCATCTGTCGCGTACCACCAAGGAAGACCAATTGGAGCTCGGCATACCGCGAAGAAATCCAGAAGAATTCAGATATTTTTGGTCCTTCGCGTACCGCCAAGGATTCTCATCTTGGCCTTGGCGTACCGCGAAGACCCCTGGAGTTCAATACTTCGAAATTTTTCTTCGTTTTTTGATTTCGGAGAATCCAGAACTCCGTTTCTCGTACGGTTTTCGCGTATGTTCATCATTTTTCGCATACTATCAACCTGTAATAATTACGATAGCTAAATCAACTTGGATTTCAAGTACAACCAAATGTGCTCATATCATTAATGACAAAATTATCAAATGCAATTCACATGTGCATCCAACCTTTCATGTGTCAACTTTGAAGAAATGCTTAGGTGATCAAGATCTTCAAGTACCGCTCGATGATACACGCATTGACGATACGGTGCAGTTTGTTGAAAAAACAGTCGAGATAATGGACCGGGAAGTTAAGAAACTCAAGCGTAGCCGGATCTCAATTGTCAAAGTACGATGGGAATCGAAGCGTGGTCCAAATTACACCTGGGAACGAGAAGATCAGATGAAGCTTAAGTATCCACACTTATTCGCTACAGTTGCTCCAAGTTGAATTTCGGGACGAAATTCCTTCAACTAGGGGAGACTGTAACATCACTGTATTTCAGGTATTGTCTTTACAATATAAACTTGTATTGATAGAACCTGTTATAGTAATTTGATAATTATTGATTGATTTATGATAATATTGATCGTATACATTGATTAGAACATATGAATATTTTGCATAAACCATGGAAAGTTAGTTGAAATATAACTAGACTAAACCACAGTGTTTATTGCGATTGAATGGATATGATATGAGATGATATTATTAGGATTGGTAGTTGTATAGGATTCTATCACTAAATATAGACAAGGGTGTACCCATGGCCTACTGAAGAGGTGGTGGGCTGGCGGCTGGATAAGTTGCGACTGATTCCTAGGTTTGCCCTATGCATAAACTTTCTTTGGTTTTTCATGAGTATGTAAGTGTTGAGGATTTGCTGAGGAGAATCTGAGGTTTTGGGTGAGCTGAGAAAGGTTATGGTTTGGTCACTAAATATAGTCAAGGACACAAGATCATGGTTTATCGAAATGGTGGTGGGACGGCGGCTGGATAGGTTTTTATATGTGTGTCCAGTGATTTAATACACATCCGTATATATATTAAAACATGCATATGATTAAACATCAAATGTTTTACATACACTTCTATTTATACTTGCTGCTATGGCGGTTTTGGCAGTTGTATAACTGCCATAACAACTGAATAACTACCGAATGAGACAAAAACACGTATCTGACCCGTTAACAGCCTACATACATTTGTTTATACAAATTACTAATCTGCCACTGCAAATAATTAACCTAACTAATCAAGCTTAAACTCCAACAATGCCTCCCCTAAGCTTGATTTGGATCCACTGCAGCCTTTACTTCTTCATGGTGGCTGGTCCGCACCCCGGTGGGCAGCTCCTTATCGCAGAAACTCTTCTCTTCTTGTATGGTAGATTGCTATCTTCTTCCCTATTGGTTCTTTTGCTGCCATCCTTTGTAGTTATCTCAGTTGTGCTGCTTTGTCCTTCTTCAATAGTGAATAAACAAGTTTCTTCTTTTTCTTTTTTTCAAATTTATATAGTACCAATGCATCATCTTTAAGTGTTCGTCATATTGCAACATTAATTGGAATCCATTTTTTGAATCTATCTCCATATGCGCTGCAATTAAAGGCCAAAATCCATTATTTGTAACCCTATCTTTTCCACCATTCAATTGAACACTCATGCAAAGATGATAGATATCAATTTCTCCTTCTTCCATTATTGGCACCAAGAAATTATCCTTTTTTATCACATGCTTATTAAACCATTTCACCATCTTGTTAAACTTAATCTTTACAAATTCTTCTTGTAACAAATCTTCGTTCAAGGCTGTTAATAAGTCTAAAAATATCACCATTTCTTCAATTGATTTCACATCCTTTGTTTTATTTTCTCCAACCAGGTCTTTTCCTCTTTCATTTCTTTTCATTCTTTGAACCTTCGCATCATTAATCTCCATTTCTTCGAAATGCTTCCACATGATCTCGGTTCCATATATTTCATCAGTTTCATTTAAACTTCCAGTAGGTGCTTCCTTTGGTTCTTTCTTTTCTTCTTTTACGTCTTCTTGGATAGAGTTAGCAACCCTTATTGGGTTAGTCTTTTGATCCAATTTAGATATTGTACATGAAGTCCCTTGAATAGTAACTTCAAAACCTTGTTCTACTAACATATTCATACTCAATATGTTCTTCTTTAGAGATGGAGTCAAAAATACATTCCTTATCTTGACATAATTTCCATCCGTGATTAAACTTATACCCCCCTTCCCATGAATGAAAGTTTTCTTTTTCTTAAACTTAGTCTCAATTCCATGGGACAACCTTAAACTATCAAAAACGTTTCTATTAGCGCAATAGTGGGTTCTCCTTTCAAGACCCACAAACCATGTTTGATTCTAATCCGATCCTTCGGCTCCCAACACAACAAATTCAGAGTTTAGAATTCTAAAGTTACAAATTGTGTGCTAATTCCCAGGACAATTGCAATAAAAACATTTATGTTGATCAATCGGCTTTTTCTTCAATTTCTTGTGTATCTCGTTCCTGAACTTCCTTCTGTTATCACGAATTTTCAGCCTTTCATGTTTAATTGTGTGACACCTTGTATTTTCCACGTCAGCATTTAGTTTATTTCAAATAATAATTTTTATCATTATTACTTACTTGGCACTAGAGTTAGTGAATTTAGTGTGACACGTGGCACAACAGTGCAAACACACACATAATAGAAATAATTCAAGGAATTATCGGAAAACATACGCACATGTCTTGAATAACGAACGTTGGTGATATAAATGAACAACAACCTAATTTCACAATAATTAAGGTCTATGTGAACCTAGAATAAGTTAAAAAACGTACATAAGTCTCAAAACAATGATCATAAATGAGAAATACGCGAAAAACGAGCTTAAACATAAACATCATAATTCGGCCAATTGGTCTCAAACAGACTACTAGGCGGTACGCCTAGAGCCAGTGTTGGGATCTAGGCGGTATGCCAAGGACCCGGAACTACGCCCGGGGTGCCACTCTCACACGGGGCTATGCCCTCCTGGCCTCGCGCGCGCACGCTAGGCTATGTGCCTGGAAGCCACAGATGCCAAAACCACTTCAACACTCAACCTATCTCGTTTTTAATCATTTCTGTCCTATTTTCTCGACTAAAACACCACAAACTCGAGCACACAACCCCGCTACTCCATCATTGTGACCAGAAAACACAAATTTGAAGCTTGGAAGCCATTGTTAGACTCCATGGAAGCTTGAAGAGGAAGCTTGAAGCTTGTCAACACCTTCCCTAGCACTTGCAACTACCAAGAAGCCATTCTCAGAGAGATAGAAGCTACAAAACCTGTTGTTTTAGCCATTCATCAGTAGATTTGGAGCTTGGAAGGTTGTTCGTATGTTCTATTTGCACAAAAACATCAAAACACACACATACAAGGTCATAAAACCCACATGCAAGCCTCTAAGGCCACATGCAATCACTCACATTTCACATGCACGAAATTTTACTCATCTAGATCTGTGATTTATGGATGTTATGATTGATTTTATGATATGAAGACGATCTATGATGATATTAATAAGTTTTGATGGTTTATGTAAATATTATCATGAAATGAAGCTTTCTAGTGACACGCATGCACGATCTAATGTATTTTAGATGATTTTTGATGATGAAATATGATTATAAAAGATATTTAGGATGTTTTGCAAGATCTTGAATAGTTGTTATGGTCAAGAAATGGGTATTTGAGAATATTACTAATTTTAGAAACTTTGTTCTTACAAAAATGTTAGTAAATGAGGAAATGGCAACATGCATATGTTTAGGATCATGATTTATGATTTAAATGATGAATTTTGGGATTTTGATTAGTTGGAATTCATATAAAATTTGATTTACACCGTTGTTTCTAAAACTAGTAACTTTTAAGTTACAAACGGTTAAAGGATGATGAACTTGATATTGTTTGTATGTTTAACATGATTATTTGAACTTGATATGTTGATCATAGTTGTATTGATGCAATAGAATCATGAAAGTAGAAATTTTGACATAAGTTACTATAAATAGTAACTTTATTCTAAGAAATCAGTGAATATCTGTCACACCCCGAGCCGACGGGCTGGGTCGACTTTACAGTCGGGCAGAAAGTTCTCGGGGCGTGATATCGTTTGATAATCAAAGCGATCAGAGTGTTTACATGGTACATGATATATAAATGAGAAATGCTAACATGACATTGATACATAATTAAAAAGTTAAATTACAATGTTATGTTCATAATTTAACTAAGTAAATCTATCCAAAAGAATCATTGAATTTTCTATCTTGTAACTGTACAAGATCTACAAAACATGATTCATCGTTTTGTCATTCAAAATATGCTCAACACAAAATGAAGCTAGGTCTTCTAAAAGTCCACTAGCTTAACCCATGAATGCTGGTGAGTAAACATGTTCGTCACCTGAGAAAACATGCATTTAAACAAAGTCAACACTAGGTTGGTGAGTTCATAAGTTTAGTAATTGAAAACATTGATTTGTTAACATTCACAGTCACAATGTCACACACAATTCCTGTTAGTGTTTGATTCACTTGTCTTACACAATGGTCTCTCCATAGTTATATTAACAAGTAGTATTTCATACCATCAGTTATGCTTATATATAGTGCATACGTAAGGGAACAAGCCCCAGCCGACATCCCACCACCTAACTTAACAGAATTCAATACCACTTGCAATACAACTATGGATACCCATTTCTATCTCACATGTATTCAACCCGTTTGATATTCACCCATAAGAGTTGTGTTCATCACCCAATGTGTCATATGTAGAATAATAGAATGTGAGGGATTAAAGTCACCAAAAGCGAAGTGTTGATGAACCCTTAGTGTTGTAAGGAAAATATATTTATTTAATCTTATCCTTGTTATTATTCTCTCGCTTGTGGGGTTAGCTGTAATTCACTACTAATAATAGAAGTGACAGTTAACCTATTGATTTTGATCTTGTCTTGGAATGCATAGAGCCTAAAAGGAATCCATTGTGATCCTCACGTAATCAGATTACAATGCATTCGATTTACCTCTATTACATTTGTGTTCTCATAGCCTTCAACAAAACTATTACTAGTAATGTGACATGAGAGAATAAATTCCTCAGTCTACTAGTCAATAGTATCGAAGGATTAATTACAATTACTTACTGTAGATTAATATCACCATGTGTCGTTTACCAAACCTGACTTGAGTCGCCCTGTTACCGGTCATACATCACCGGCCAATGATAATTACGAACAACGTACCGACCTTACTCGCTGGCGGTCTGTCAAACCTATGGTACCACTACGTTATCACCGGTTTAGTCCCACTATATTAACTGGTAAACGATTCTCTTGAAGGGACTTACGATTGGACTTGAATACATGAACACATGATTGTTGTGATATAATACATACAGTTTAATAGTAATCAATTTTTGTGTGTTCCCATAGTCTTTAACAAAGTGTTATAAGAACTTGTCTTATTACACGATGTTAGTAAATGTGTGAATGATGTTGTTTTCATGAAATTATGTTATCATGATTATCATTCTTGTCATCCCCTAGCCTTCACCCAGTTGTAACTACAGTGTTGTAAGAGCTAGTCTTACTACACTTAGTTATCTCATGTGGTGAATGATATCATGAAGTTATATGCTCATGATCATCATTCTTGTTATCATTAGTAATTGTCTCATGTTATCCCATAGTCTTCATCGAGATATTCTGAAAGTATGTTATCATCAGATCATTCTTGTTAGTTGTTGTCATTGTCAGAGTATTGTCTCTTGATTATCTCATTGTTCATTCATGTAGGAATACTAAGGTGTTATAATATATAATCTTACAACTTGTATTATTCTATTGTGTGGATGAATTATGAAACTATATTATCATGTTCCATCCTAGATATCTCAATTATGTTATGATCACACAAGCATACATACAATGATAAGCGATAATAAAGATAAACAATATTATCTATGTCATAACATATGTGAAATGTTGTACTATAACTTTTAAGTAATTAAAAGAATTAGCATGTTTCTCAGCCCCGAGATTTGAAATCAGTTAAGATTAGAAAAGGGGTGTATGAACTCACCTTATTGTTGAAGTGGTTGACTAAGTATTAACAATAAATGCACGCACTCGTTGTTGTTCTTGAGGTTGTTTTTACGATCCTGTATCGATTTCACGTTGTTTGTAACTTATAAGTATAAGTTATGTGTGTGTGTGTGTGTGTTAGCCCTAAAGTTGGCTAACACTTGAGAGACTTTGTTGTCGCTTAGTCCCCATTCGCTTGTGATGGATCATACTAGCACTTAACCAAATTAGATTAAGCTTAGTACCTCTTGCTATTTATGATTAATGACTTGGTCTTCATTACCCTTATTAGTCTTGAGCCCATCCTTGACAATTCATAACCTTCTCGAAGTATAATACTTAGTTTAATTTGATATCAAACTAGTTTCAAAGTATAAAACTTAAAGAATTAAGTGAAGGATTAGAACATAACTTAGGAGTTATCCATAGGTTAACCTTATTTGAGAATGTTAGTGTAGTAGTTAATTTATAAAACTTGTTTATTTCACATTTTATGCAATAAAGTTTCTGAGGTTATATTAAATTGGTTCAATCCTCCACCAACTTTGTAGTAAACACATCATCATCATGTTATTCGATGGACCATCACTATGCGAATGGAGGTGTTGGGCTAGCCCAGATAGTCGTGCGAATGGGATGCTTTGCGAAGGTAGATAATCAGGCGAATGGAAAGTGGCCAGCCGAATATGGATTCTTAGATCGAATGAGGAAGGCTCGGCCGTATGGGGTGCTTAAATCGAATGGAGGTGCCTAGGCCGAATGAATGTGGCCAGAACGAAAGAGGACATGGCCTTGCGAATGGACTTGTCCGAATGTGGGATGCCATACAGCTGTAGCTCAGTCGCCCGGTCCCTTCGGCCAAAAGCCAAGCCAGTCGGCCCTCACCCTTTCGGCCCTTGGCCTTTTGGCCAGCTGGGTGGCGCCATTCGGTTGTCCAAGTAAACCGGGTGCAACCCTCTTAACTTTGAGCCTCATGACCAAGAAGTGTGGTAGCACTTGCTTCCACACCATTCTAATGTGTTGTAGTGCAAACCCCATGGATTTAAAAGACCTAGAGCCAGTCATATGTGAGTTCACATAAGGGGTTACAAAAACCCTAAAATCCGAAATCTTGCAGCCCTTATTACCTCGTTTTTGGGTGTTTTCTCTTCCGATCTGTTGTACTTTCGTGTAGAGGGGATCAAGAGCTTCGATTAGACACCAAGTTTGCGAGATTTCATCAAGAAATGAAAGAGATCTAGGTTTTTGAAGTTTGAAATTCTAGAGAGAGAGTGAAAACCAGGAATGAGAGTTTAGAGAGAGAGAGAGTGGAGGTGATAAATGTGGTAGATGAACTCATTTAGGGTATTTATACCCCGGGTGAGTTCGGGTTCGTTTCGGTTGCTCGGTTCTTGATTTCGTTACGTTTCCGGAACGTAACGCGCGTGTTTTACGGTTTTAAATTTAAATAGTTTTATTTAACATTTCAAAGATGGTTATTCCTAGTAAATCTTTTAGATTTATTTTTCCTAATTTATTTTATCGAAAACGCTTATTTTAAAGGTTTCGTCAGGTTGTTCCGCCATCGCGCGTATTCGTTCGAATCGTCACCCGAACGAATCAGACGACGGTTTCACTTCCTGATTCTTGTTTTCTACTTTTCAGTCATCATTTCAGACATTAAACTCACAGATATGTTTGTGTGAATCGTCACCCACGTAAACACACTGTCAGTTTGTTATTCTAAAACAATACTGAATTGTTAGTTGGATTTTATTTTATCACAGACGGACTCAACTAAACTTGCCTGTTTTCACCTTGTTTGCATTGAATTTCACATTGCTTTCTCCTTGAATTGTTGGCCATCTGATTCCTGTCATTTGTGGATATCAGATCGCAACCGATGTGTTTTTATCATTTGTTTGCACACTGTTGTTTCTCATGAGTTGTATTAATTGTTTTTAAGTTTTCACTTAAACACATACAACTGTTGCTTGTTTTCTGAGTTCTATTGTCACACAATTGTTTATACATTGTATTTACACATAGTAAATAATGAAAGTACACGTACCGTACGGACTTGCCGCACGATCAGGTACTAGTTATCACAATAACGATATGTTAATAATAACGAGCATGTTTAGACGATTATTTAGAACTAAGATAATGATTTATGATGAACTTGATCCTTTAGTTTTGGTGAAATGTGTAAATTGTTACAGTTTTCTATAAATAGAAACTTTTAAACGAGAATCGTGATTGTATGACTATGTGTGATGGAATGCTATGTGATAACCTGATCATATAGGCTAAGTATGCATGTTAGAATAAATGAAATGTGATTTATGTAGACTTGCCTAAAATAGAAACTTTTCTAAAACGGAAACTTTCTATAAATAGTAAGTTATCCCGCCAAGGTAATTCATGTGCTTACACGTATCACATGACTCTAAACGCATGTTAAGCGATCATTTAAACTAAACAAATCACCAATGGGTCGTTAAGTCAAACACGGTCAACATGACCAACACAACAACTTAGAGTTGTTTGGATACGAAAACGGTCTAGAGAGACCAACACGAATGTGAACACGAACTTATAACACCTATGTGATATAGGTAACCGCTAAGGGCGAACATACAAATCGTTCACGAGAACGACAGCACTGCTAAACTCAGGTGAGTTTACAGCCCCACTTTTAAGTTTAACTATTTGTTAAACTTTTGGGGTGAGAATACTATGCAACTGTTTTTGATGTATGACTGGTATGTTGTAAAACTATTTTGAGAGTAACTATATGTCACACCCCGATCCGGCGGGGTTGGATCGGATTCCCCGTCGGGCAGAAGGTTCCCGGGGCGCGATATCGTGAGTGATAATCGGAATGATCAGATTGTTTACATTGCAACATGATATATAAATGAGAAACTGCTAAAATAAAATAGAATTACAAAGTTAAATTACATCAGTTAACTTTATAATTTAGCAATGTAAATCTACTATCACATCATAATTCTTCTATCTTGTATCTGCACAAGATATGCAAAATAAATCTGTAAAATTATGCTTCAAAATATACAGGTCCAAAAAGCTAGGTCCTCTATCTGGTAACCTATTCCAAAAAGAAATAACTATTCAGTTGACCTGTTTGTCACCTGAGAAGTCATGCAAAAATAAAGTCAAGATATGGTTGGTGAGTTCATGTAATTTTATAAAAATGAGTTTGAATAACCTGAATGACAACCTTAACCTCACCATTAACCACCTATACCATCCAATTCAGTATGCTTATATATAGGGCATATGTAGGGTCGAACTTACTGCCAGCCCAGCCACCGTCCCACCACATACTAAACCACATGATATATTGTTCCTGGTGATAATTAAGCATTTCATTCCACTACTTTGATTCCATAACATATGATTCATAGCATTTTATTTCCCTGAAAATGTTTACCTTGATCCCCCGAAGTGACAACCTTATCCTCATCAACAACACCTATGCTATCCAATCAAGTATGCTTATATATAGGGCATATGTTGGGTCGAATTTACCGCCCGCCCAGCCGCCGTCCCACCACATACTGGACTGCTTAGCATATTGTTGTTAATGATAATTAAGCGTTTCACTCCATTCACCTTCAATTTAGATTCTAATTTCCGCAAATAGATTTTACCTTTGACCTCTTGAGTTCACCATGTATTCATGATTTCCCAAAAGCACTTGTAGAAATATAACATTAAATGTTTAATTAAACTAATAACTAAGCATTTAAATACAAATAAGACATGATGATTGGGCCTTATTTGACTCAATCAATTAGACTTAGTTGTTGGTGGTTGTCCAAGTTGTACCCTCTCACACGTGGCCCATATCAGGCATGACCCACAAGGAGTCTACCTGTGTGTGCCGGGAAGTTAATGATGCCCATATCAGCTTGACCCATTAGTCTACTGTACATGCCGGGACTTTAAGGATATCCTTTGATTCTTGATCTTCTTTGATTCTCATGATTTTGTTTGATAGTTCACGTTATTGCCCATATAGCTTGACTACAAGAGTCTACTATTTATGCCGGGACTTTATGTGTGTTACACGTGGTCTTGATTTCTATACAACTGACATCCACCTTGACTCAAGCATTAATGATTTCATTAGATTTTAATGATTTCGTTATTTCAATGATTCACACACAGTTCTGATTTCCTTGATTTCCCTGAGTCTCTTGATTTTGATCTTTAGAATTTCATGATTTCACAATGATTATAGATTTATGAGTAGGATCCTTAGATTTATTGATACACACTGGATTAGATTCCATTGTATTTGATCTTTAACTTTAGTTCTTCTGATTCCACTTTAAATTTAGATTCTTTAATTTGAGCTTGATGGACTAAGGGTTTGTTTAGAGCTTTAGTTTTAAGTTATTACTCATACAAGTAATTAATTAACTTGTAATTTAGTTCTGCATAGCAATTTCCTAGACAGGAGTCTTGGAGTATAAACAAGCATACATAATAAGAAAATCATAATAATTAAAAGCATTTACTTAAAACAATTTCAATAAAGCAGTTTACGCATGCCTCTCAGCCCCGCGTTTGAAAACAAAATGTTTAGAAAAGGGGCAATGAACTCACCTGTGTTGCTGTGCAAATGATCTATCACAAAATGCACGCTCTTTGTTTGTAGACTAAGTATCTTCAGTTCCTGAGTTGTTTTAAAAGAATTCAAATACGATAAGTATACGTATTAGTCGTCGTATCTAGGGTTTGGTCTCGGTGTACAACTAAATGTCCTATGTTACTAATGTGCTTCTAAGATTTCTTCTAACTAGTCTAACTTAAATACCCATTTGTATCCCGTATCCCACAGTTAATTATAACAAGTCTTAATTAATATGTTTTAAATTAATTCCTTTTAAGTTTAAATATTAAGTCACAATTATTTATTTTAATTCAATAGAGTTTACAAAACATTTTCCTTTATTTAAACATCTTTAACTTTAATTAGAATGCCTTTTAACATAAGATGGGCTTAATTAAGCCCATTGGGCCCACTTAGGCCCATTGATGGTCTTTAATTATCCCGTGCTTATTGTTCATAACCTTTAAATGCTTTGGCCTAATTGATCCAATTAAATCATTTAGATTCAAGAAAATTATTCGTAGGTTATTCATACTCCGTGTTATTCCCATGCACACACACATAGGTTTTATTCCCATGCATGTTGAGCTCAATTAATGATCTCCATCTATGTTTAAACAATAACAAGGTTTACAATATCCCTTATTATTTCAAACTCAAGTCTATTAACCCTTATCATTGTCACTATGGCCTTAGTATGCTTCACATGTGCTCATACTAACTTCCCATGCATGTTGATACTAACCCACCCCATTCAACAATTTAAGTTCGAAACCCCCAAACACCTAGGTTCGCTGCCCTCACACTAATTTAAGGGCCTAAGGTTCGGCCTAATTGGGTTCCCACGAAACAGATCGAACAACAGAAGGTAGGTTCTTAAATGCATGGGTTCGGCTAACATTGGTTCGTTGGCTAGGCGTTCACCACCTTAAGGTTCGGCTGTCCTGGTGCTTGGTTCGTGGATGGTTCGCTGACACAGGGTTCGCCGAAATGTTCGGCTAATCATGAAGAGAGATTCGGCCCTGGTTTCTTGACATGCAAGGTTCGTTGCATTTAGGTGGGTTCGCTGCCATGCACGAGGGTTCGTTCGTTGCAGGTTCGCAACCCCAAAGGTTTGGCTAGGTCCTAGGGAAAACCATAGGTTCATGACACTTGCGGTTCAGCTGTAAGATGAAGGTTCGGCTAGGTAGGCAAGGAAACCCTAGGTTCGTGCATCTGAGTCTTCTTTTGAAAGAAAAGGTTCGGCTGACTTTTATCCCCTCACGAACCTGTATCATCACCTCCATCATCGATCTTAACCTGTTGCAGTTTCGATCCTACCTTCTTAGTCGTCTACAATAGTTTATCTTAGTGTCTTTGAAGTGTTAAGTCGGTTAGAACCACGTATGGTATAAGAAACGGGGTTACACACACAAAAACCGAAAATAAAACTAGGATTTACCTCAAAATCAGTGGATGAAAGCTTAATCTCCTTGTACTTTTGTAATCTACGTGACGAGATGATCGTTTTGACACCAAATATGCTTGAAATGGTTGAGAATTGGGTGATTTCTTGTAGAGAAAAGGTGGAGCTTAGATTTCTAGAGAGAGAGAGAGAGGTGAAAATCCGAAAATTGGAGAGAAGTTAGGTTGTTGGTGGTGGTTGTGGTGTATTCAATGCCATCTTTAATGATTCAAAATACCCAGTCGTTCGGTCTCGTTCCGTTTAGCGTAAAACGTCATTTCTTCGTAGTTTTTGTAACGAAACGACCCGATCTCTAAACTAAAGTTTATAAAATTATTTTAAGTTGTGATTCCTAATAAATTAACTAAATATCTGTCGTTTACTTAATTTCTTAGAATATTAAATTTTTTTTTTAAAATCGAATTGTATAGTCGTCGCGCATATTCGTTTGAATCGTCACCCGTACAAACACGGCGATAACTATACTTTTCATTATTGTTTTCTAATTATCGGATATCATTTGGAACGTTAAACTTTCAGATTTATTCGTACAGATCGTCACCTATACGAATAATCCGGCGATTTAGCATTCACGTAACGACATCCGTGTTGTTTTGTTTTATAAAGCCTTACATGTGTTTATACATAATAAAATCCTAACACATAATCACATGATGGTTCTGTGTTGCCAGATAATTATCTGACTGACAAACCATGTTTTCTGAGTTTTGTTTATCTGTAATGATTCAGAATTTACCATTTGATAACTCAAACTGATAATGATATATGATACTAATATGAAATACATGAAACACTTAAAGTTTATACCTTATTAATGTTCATGACACTGTTGAGATCACTGTTCCGGTGACGCTTCCAGCACTGATGTTACAGTCTCCCGTCGTTAGAGAAATTTCGTCCTGAAATTTAAGAATCATTATCAGGCACGGCTTCCTGTGTAAACAGTTGGGGATACTTGGACTTCATGTGATCTTCACGTTCCCAAATAAACTCAGGTCCGCGCTTTGAGTTCCATCGAACCTTTACGATCGGAATACGGCTTCGCCTGAGTTGTTTAACTTTGTGATCCATAATCTCTAAAGGCTCTTCAATAAAATGCAATTGTTCATCCACTTGAATTTCTTCGATAGGAATGACGAGTGATTCGTCAGCAAGGCATTTCTTTAAGTTCGAGACGTGAAACACGTCATGCGCGCCATTGAGTTCATCCGGTAATCTCCGTCTATACGTCACAGGACCAATACGTTCGATGATATCGAACGGTCCCACGTATCGTGGTGCCAATTTACCTTTCTTCCCAAAATGTACTACACCTTTCTATGGGGATACCTTCAACATGACACTGTCTTCCACTTGGAATTCCAACGGGTTGCATCGTTTGTCGGCGTAGCTCTTTTGTGTGCTCCTAGTAGCTTGTAGCCTTCGTTGAATCTGGGCAATCATGTCAGTAGTTTCCTGAATAAGCTCTGGCCCAGTTATTCGATTATCTCCCACTTCAGTCCAACAGATCGGTGATCGACATTTTCGAGCATATAAAGCTTCAAACGGTGCACATCCGATGCTACTGTGGTAACTGTTGTTGTAGGAGAATTCAATCAGTAGCAAATGAGAATCCCACTTCCCACCGAAATCCAACACACAGGTTCTCAACATGTCCTCCAGGGTCTGAATTGTACATTCTCTTTGACCATCCGTTTGTGGATGGTAAGCTATACTCAAATTTAACTACGTCCCTAGAGATTTCTGTAAAGATTGCCAGAACTGTAACATCAGTGCCGGACGCGTTGCCAGAACAGTGATCTCTACAGTAACTTACACAGTAACTCAGGTACACACTAGTGAAACTATGTATATACTATTGATATTGATGCTTGACACAAAACCATTATGCTATTGTTCTGAAATCTGATTTAAACCTCATGGTTTAACAGTCAGAAACACATCAGACAACACAGAACTGACACACAGATGCTTGATTTGGTGCTAATATGCATAAACATATGCGAGGTTAAACATAACAAAACCATAACGGTTATTGTTACAGAATACTAAACCAACGAATTATTCGTACAGATGACGATCCGTACGAATTAATCTGACAGTTAACATTCTAAAATAATGACTGAAAAGTAGAAAACAAGAATCAAAAAGCCAAACCATCTTCGTGTTCGTTCGAATGACCATTCGAACGAATACGCGCGAAGGTGACGGGTTCAGACGAAACGAAATGGAAACGACACGAACGACATTAAATTAAGAAAATATAATATTCTTACGCTTTACAATTTTGAAACTCATCAAAATAATCAAAAATTTAATTCTCTTATTTAAAACACGTAAAATGCGCATTTCGCTCCGGAAACACAACGATAGTATGAACCGAGCAACCGAAACGAACCCAAATACTCGCGGGGGTATATAAACATCAAATGAGGTTAAATCTCTCATTTCTCTCATCTCGCTCTCTCTCTCTCTCTCTCTCTCTCTACAACTCCAAAACCGTTTTTCGTCTCTCATACTAGAAATCCAACTTCAAATCCTCATATCTTGTTCATTCCTTGGTGAAATCAAGCGTTCTTGGTGTCCACTTGAAGCTCTCGACCTCTTCTACAAGGAAGAACAGCTGATCTGGAGTTTTATCCCCAAAATTCGAGGCAATGATAGAAAGAAACTTCCGAAAACTAGGGTTTCTTACCCTTGTTCAACCTAAAACCCTAAACCGGTTTAGCGCTCTCACCCATACCCCCTCTACACCCTCGAGAGTTAACCTTTGCATAGGATTAATCTTAGCACAGCACTACAAACACTCTAGGCTTGACGAGGAAGATGATGTTGTAACAGGTTCGCAAGATGGCAGTTGGCCGAACCCTCCGCGAAGCCACGAACCTTGGCTCTCATCACCACCGAACCATCCTTACCCAGCGAACCTGTGAGCTGCCCTGTAGCGAAAATCGGCCGAACCTCTGAGCATACACGAACCTGCGAGATGCGAAACTTGCAAGGCTGAGATTTCCCCAGCCGAACCTTTCATGTCACAAACCCTATGCCTGGCAAACCCTTTCATACGAACCTCTCTCACCATGAACAAACCGGTGATGACATGAACCAGTTGGTAGGTGCTACTCATGAACCACATTAACCACAGAACCATACATCTTCAGCCGAACCCTAAGGAAAGCTACGCACCTAGAAGACGAACCTAGGAGCCCGAACCCTCAGCCGAACCCATGAAATCTACGAACCAATGGGAGACGAACCTAGCCTGAGCAACTTATTGTGGCCGAACCTAGCCTTAATCACCAAAGAGTTTCGCTGTTCTGGGAACCCAGCATATTTAGGCCCATTTATGCAGCCCAGAAAAGTTTTCGGCCCACTGTGTAGGTGGTGACACAATCATGTGGCCCATGATACTTGTTCACTGGCCCAACATCGCAGCTTAATAGTTCTGTCCAATCCCCCATTCGATTTGGCCCAAAGAAATCTATGACATTCAACCCACATTCGGCCCACGTATCTACACATCACAAACCCATAAGTTGACTAAGCCCATATAAGGGTTTCGGCCCATATAAGGGTTTCGGCCCATATATGTATTGTTAGGCCAATCCATTATTCGGTCCATATACTTAAGGACATAAACTAGCAATTTAACTAAATGATGTTAAATAACATGCAAGGGAATTTATGGTAATTACTATAAAGGTAACGAAAGAAATTATAAACAATGCGTAAGACTTTAACTTCAACAATTGTGATGTAACAAACCATTACGAGTCTAATGGTGACAACAAGTGCACTAAACATATTATAGGAAGACAGGTTATATTAACATAAGTAATAACAAGTGAACAAGGGACGAATAAATACCGAGACTCACAGGTGTTAGCCAACTTTAGGGCTAACACATACACACACGCAAATCACTACCACTCGTATTTACAAATTTCAAACCATGTGAAAATCAATACAGGATCGTGAATACAACAACAAACACAACAACGAGCGCGTGTATTCTTTTTTATACTTAGTCAACCACTTCAGACACAAGGTGAGTTCATTTGTCCCTTTTCAAACATATTTGTTTTTACCTCGGGATTGAAAAGCATGTTATACATTTTAAACAATTATTGAAATGTTTATTAAATTAACATGCTTTTACACATACTCATGATGTTTATTAGTTTATACGAATGCCTAAGCTTGTAACTCTTATGTGGGAAGCTAGAAACTAAGACTTAAACTATATGCTTGATGCTTATGCTAAAAACTCTAAGCTTAAACTAAATGCTCGATGCTTATGCTATAAACTCTATGCTCAGACAATATGCTCAAGGATTATGTTATAAACTCTATGCTCAAACTACATGCACAATGCTAATGTTACAGACTATATGCTCAAACTATATGCTTGAAACTAAATGCTCAAAGCTATGATTGTATGCTACACGCTAAGCTTGTATCTATTCATGGGCTACGTAATTGCTAAACATTGCTAGAGCAAAGCTTGTACCCATGCATTGAGATATGTGAAAGCTAAACTATGAGGATGCTAAGCTTTTATCTGTATATGAGATACGTAAATGCCAAACATTTCTAGAGCAAGGCTTGTGTCTATATATGAGATATGTAAATGCTAAACTATGTGTGTGCACAGCTTGTGTCTATATATGGGAAACGTAATTGCCAAACATTGCTAGAGCAAGGCTTGTATCTGCATATATGAGATACGTAAATGCTAAACTCTTCGGATGCTAAGCCTAAACCAATTCATGAGATACGTAATGGCTAAACATTGCTAGAGCAAAGCTTGTATCTAGCCGTGGACTACGTAAATGCTAAACATTGCTAGAGCAAAGCTTGTACCCACGCATGAGATTGGTGAAAGCTAAACTATGATTTGTGAAACAATGGTTCTTGTACATTTTACTCTAAAGCTAATCTACATGAATGCTATAAACTTGTAAACTTTGAAACAGTATACTAAAGCTATGATGAAGACTGGATTTAATGGTTAAGTAAAATTGCTTAATTATCCTTAACAACAGTGTCATATACGGATTAGTATGTGGTGGGATGGCGTCTGGGCGGGTTGTAGGCTTGACCCTTTCGTATGCCCTATATATAAGCATACCGGTTTGGATATTACATGTGATGTTAATGAGGTTAAGGTTTTACCGAAAGAGATTTGCTAAAGCTATTTTCAACTTTAAACTATATGAACTCACCAACCATTGTGTTGACTTTGTTTTCTTGCAAGCTTTCTCAGGTGACGTGCAGGAATAGGCTAAGGCTTCAGGATTGCATACTAGGATGCCCAGATAGAGGACCTAGTAGACTTTTGGAAAACACATCTTTTGTTATTGATACGAATCACTTTTGACATCTTGTACAGGTACAAGATAGTAAACATTTGATTCTTTTGATAGGTTTACTTAATTAAATTACCGAACATTGATATTGAAATTTAACTTTGTAATCCTAGTTTAATGCTTTATTGTGCTTTAGTTATTCTCAATGTTGATGCTATGTAAACAATCTGATCATAACGATTATCACCCACGATATCGCGCCCTGAGAACCTTCCGCCCGGCGGGGAACTCGATCCATCCCGCCGGCTCGGAGAATCTGTTGTCTCTATCAGAAATAATAGATAATGGCACACCATGGCGTACCATTATCTCATTCATGTACAGTCTTACTAGTTTATCCATCGTGAAGGTTTCATGCATTGGCAAGAAGTGAACAGATTTGGTCAAACGATCGATGATCACCCAAATTGTGTCATAACCACTGGAAGTGCGGGATAGCTTGGTAATGAAATCCATAGCTATTTGTTCCCACTTCCAGAGTGGAATCTCAGGCTGTTCCAGTAAACAGACGGCTTCTGGTGTTCCGCCTTTACCTTCGCACACGTAAGACATTTACCAATGTACTCGGCTATGTCTTTCTTCATTCCCGGCCACCAATAAAATCCACGCAAATCTTGGTACATTTTATCAGTGCCCGGATGCACAGAGTACTTAGTCTTGTGTGCTTCATCGAAGATAAGTCTTCTCAATTCATCTACCGCTGGAATCCATATGCGATCCTGGTAGTAGATCACTCCATCAGGCTTCGTCTCAAATTGTTTCTCTGCTCCGCAGTCCAGTTCTTTCTTCAAATTTCCTCGATCAACTGATTCTTGCTATGCCTGAATAATCTTGTCTCGTAAGCTCGTCTGCACAGTCATTCCCATTGCTCTGACGTGAAAGGGTTTGACCTGTTCCTTCCGGCTCAAGGCATCAGCTACAACGTTCGCCTTACCCGGATGGTACTTGATTGCACAGTCATAATCATTCAAGAGTTCAACCCAACGTCGCTGTCGCATGTTGAGCTCATTCTGATCAAAGATATGCTGCAGAATCTTGTGATCAGTATATATGGCATATTTAGTTCCGTATAAATAATGCCTCAAAATCTTCAGTGCGATGATTAGAGCTCCTAGTTCAAGATCATGAGTAGTGTAATTCTTCTCATGAATCTTTAACTGTCTTGATGCATAAGCAATAACTTTGTCCCGTTGCATCAGTACTCAACCAAGTCCCTGATGGGAGGCATCACAATATACAACAAAGTCATCACGGCCTTCTAGGAGAGATATAATTGGAGCATCACATAATATCTGTTTCAATGTCTGAAAGGCATCTTCTTGTTTCTGCTCCCGACAAACGGTTCACCTTTCTGAGTTAATTTGGTGAGAGGCAAAGCTATCTTAGAAAAGTTTGAGATAAACCATCTATAATAACCTGCCAATCCCAGAAAAGACCGTATCTCCGTTGGTATCTTCGGAGTATCCCAGTTCTTTATTGCTTCAATCTTGGTGGATCTACGTGTATTCCCTCGCTGTTGACCACATGACCCAGAAATTGAACATCTCTTAGCCAAAATTCACACTTGGAGAATTTGGCATAAAGTTTCTCTTCCTTCAACAGCTCCAAGATCTTTCTGAGATGTTGCTCGTGTTCCGCTTTGCTCTTCGAATAAATCAGTATGTCATCAATAAAGACAATGACAAACTGATCCAAATACGGTTTGCACACTCGGTTCATGAGATCCATGAAAACCACTAGTGCATTTGTCAACCTGAAAAGCATCACCATGAACTCGTAATGCCCGTATCTGGTTCTGAATGCCGTCTTCGGTATGTCTTCATCTTGAACTCTGATTTGATGATATCCAGACCGCAAGTCAATCTTTGAGAAGTGTTGGGCTCCTTGCAGTTGGTCAAACAAATCATCAATCCTCGGCAATGGATACCGATTCTTGATGGTTAGCTTGTTCAGCTCGCGGTAGTCTATGCACATTCGGAACGATCTATCTTTCTTCTTCACAAACAAGACCGGAGCTCCCCAAGGTGAGTAGCTAGGTCTGATGAAACTTTTGTCAAGTAGCTCCTGTAACTGATTTGACAATTCCTGCATCTCTAAAGGTGCTAACCTGTAAGGAGATTTAGCAACAGGAGTTGCTCCAGGAACTAAGTCAATACGAAACTCTACCGGTCGCGTAGGAGGCAAACCTGGTAGGTCTTCAGGAAATACTTCCAGATATTCTTTCACTACTCGTATGTCTTGAATCTTTTTCTTGTCCTTCTCCTTTTCCACCACATGAGCCAGGAACGCCACGCACTTCTTCTGTAGACACTTACGCGCCTTTATGCAAGAGATGATTTTGACACTTCGTTTTGCTTGATCCCCTATGACTTCCAATACGTGACCACTCGGCAATGGAACTTGAAGCAGCTTTTCTAAATAAATGACTTCCACTCGATTAGAAGAAAGCCAATCCATTCCAACAATGAGGTCGAAACTACCCAACTCCATCGGTATCAAATCGATGGTGAATGTATGACCATTAAGGGTCAATGGGCAATTCCTATATACTGTACTAATTGTGATCTGTTTTCCATTAGCTACTTCTATGATGTAAGGGGAATCTATTTGTTCCTCTATACAATATAGTTGGCATGCAAAATCGATAGAGATAAAACTCCGATCCGCACTAGTGTCAATTAGAACAGATGCGTAAAAGTCATGTAAGAGAAATGTACCAGTGACCACATTCGGGTCTTGGCGTGCAGCTGGTGCTCCGATGGCAAAGGCTCTTCCATGTGGTGCTTCAACTGCCTGTTGTGTCTTCTTAGGACAGTTCTTTGCAAAGTGCCTTGTTTGCCACAGTTATAGCATCCACCGTTGTTTTGGTTGGCTGGTGGAGGGAGAGCTAAAGCAGCATTGTTGACTGCTGGGTTTGGTGTCATCCTGCACTATTGGACCCAATGTCCTTTCTTCCACAACTCGTGAAATGACGGCATTGGTTGTTCGCAGCCTGATGGTACTGGCACTTAGTACCCAAATGATGTGGCCAGTATATTGTTTCTTAGGCACATTCTGCGGTGCCATGGCTACTTGATTGAGTGGAGTAGCCACAGTGTAGTTCTTGATAGTCTTTTGTTTCTTCTTCTGATGATGATGGGGTTTGTTTGAAGATTCTTCCTTGCGTTTTCCAGTGTCAGCGTCTTTCTTCAGAACTCCAGAGGCTACCATAAGATCAGTGAGTTTCCCAGACAAACTCACAGCAGACTCCACAGTGACAGGGTTGCTGCAACAACTAAACCCTGAATGCAGGCGGGGAGTCCACCCACATATCGATCAATTCTCTTCTCCAAAGTTGGTACCATGTCTGGCACCAAAGCAACCAGTTCATGGTAACGGGTAGTATACCCCATATGATCAGCCCCCTTCATAACAGGGTTTGACAATTCAACCTCCAGCTTTTGCAGTTCGTACTTGGGGCAGAATTCCCTTCTCAGAAGGTTCTTGAAGTCTTCCCAAATCATCGACATAGCTTCCTCTCTTCCCCTTGCATTGATTTGGCCGTTCCACCAAGTCAAGGCTCGCTTGTTGAATGTTCCAGCAGAGTAACGAACCTTGTGGTGCTCTGGACAACTGTAGAGGTCCAGAGTAGTCTCAATCTTTTCAATCCATTGGATTAAACCAACAGCCCCTTCATTCCCGCTAAAACTAGGCGGCTTACATCGTACATACGACTTGTAGGATTAATGAGATGTACCGCCAGTATTCCCACTGGCTTCCCCAAACGAATTACCAGTTTTAGTGTTGTCATTCCGGAGACAGTTCAGCATCTTCGGTATCACTTCTTTCAGCTGATTAGTCAGCTGACTGCTCAGTAATGTCGGTAGGGCGATGGTAGCAGGATCTAATATCTGAGCCGCGATCAGGTTCGGAGGTGGAAAGTGTGGAGGAGGAGGCGGTGGAGGAGGTGGAGGTGGTGAATCAGCCGGTGATGGTGTTGAGGAGTGTGGAGCCAAATCGTGCGGTGGTGGTAACAGAGGAGGTTGTCTTCGTGGCGGCATTCTGAGCAAAACCAAAAGAATTTTGGTTAGTGTAGTGATCGAATGCAGAAGACACTATGCAAATAAAGTCTTAAGTCCTATTTTCTCTACATGCAGGGTCCCTAGGTTATAGTCTAGCCCAAACCGTTTAAATAAGTGATCTATATTTCTCTATAACCATGGCTCTGATACCAATCTGTCTCACCCCGAGCCGACGGGGTTGGATCGGATTCCCCGTCTGGCGGAAGGTTCCCGGGGCGCGATATCGTGAGTGATAATTGGAATGATCAGATTGTTTACATTGCAAAATGATATATAAATGAGAAACTGCTAAAATAAAATAGAATTACAAAGTTAAATTACATCAGTTAAGTTTATAATTTAACAATGTAAATCTACTATCACATCATAATACTTCTATCTTGTATCTGCACAAGATATGAAAAATAAATCTGTAAAATGATGCTTCAAAATATGCAGGTCCAAAAAGCTAGGTCCTCTATCTGGTAACCGAGTCCAAAAAGAAATAACTCTTCAGTTGACCTGTTCGTCACCTGAGAAGTCATGCAAAAATAAAGTCAACACATGGTTGGTAAGTTCATGTAATTTTTATAAAAATGAGTTTGAATAACCCGAATGACAACCTTAACCTCATAATTAACCACCTATACCATCCAATTCAGTATGCTTATATATAGGGCATATGTAGGGTCGAACTTACCGCCCGCCCAGCCACCGTCCCACGACATACTAAACCACATGATATATTGTTCCTGGTGATAATTAAGCATTTCATTCCACTACTTTGATTCCATAACATATGATTCATAGCATTTTATTTCCCTGAAAATGTTTACCTTGATCCCCCGAAGTGACAACCTAAACCTCATCAACAACACTTATGCTATCCAATCAAGTATGCTTATATATAGGGCATATGTAGGGTCGAACTTACCGCCCGCCCAGCCACCGTCCCACCACATACTGGACTGCTTAGCATATTGTTGTTAATGATAATTAAGAGTTTCACTCCATTCACCTTCAATTTAGATTCTGATTTCCACAAATAGATTTTACCTTTGACCTCTTGAGTTCACCATGTATTCATGATTTCCCAAAAGCACTTGTAGAAATATAACATTAAATGTTTAATCAAACTAATAACTAAGCATTTAAATACAAATAAGACATGATGATTGGGCCTTATTTGACTCAATCAATTAGACTTAGTTGTTGGTGGTTGTCCAAGTTGTACCCTCTCACACGTGGCCCATATCAGGCATGACCCACAAGGAGTCTACCTGTGAGTGCCGGGACTTTAATGATGTCCATATCAGCTTGACCCATTGGTCTACTGTACATGCCGGGACTTTAAGGATATCCTTTGATTCTTGATCTTCTTTGATTCTCATGATTTTGTTTGATAGTTCACGTTATTGCCCATATAGCTTGATTACAAGAGTCTACTATTTATGCCGGGACTTTATGTGTGTTACACGTGGTCAAGATTTCTATACAACTGACATCCACCTTGACTCAAGCATTAATGATTTCATTATATTTTAATGATTTCATTATTTCAATGATTCACACACAGTTCTGATTTCCTTGAGTCTCTTGATTTTGATCTTTAGAATTCCATGATTTCACAATGATTATAGATTTATGAGTAGGATCCTTAGATTTACTGATACACACTGGATTAGATTCCATTGTATTTGATCTTTAACTTTAGTTCTTCTGATTCCACTTTAAATTTAGATTCTTGAATTTGAGCTTGATGGACTAAGGGTTTGTTTAGAGCTTTAGGTTTAAGGTATTTCTCATACAGGTAATTAATTAACTTGTAATCTAGTTCTGCATAGCAATTTCCTAGACAGGAGTCTAGGAGTATAATCAAGCATACATAATAAGCAAATCATAATAAGTAAAAGCAGTTACGTAAAACAATTTAAATAAAACAGTTTACGCATGTCTCTCAGCCCCGCATTTGAAAACAAAATGTTTAGAAAAGGGGTAATGAACTCACATGTGTTGCTGTGCAAATGATCTATCACAAAATGCGCGCTCTTTGTTTGTAGACTAAGTATCTTCAGTTCCTGAGTTGTTTTAAAAGAATTCAAATACGATAAGTATACGTATTAGCCATCGTATCTAGGGTTTGGTCTCGGTGTACAACTAAATGTCCTATGTTACTAAGGTGCTTCTAAGATTTCTTCTAACTAGTCTAACTTAAATACCCATTTGTATCCCGTATCCCACAGTTAATTATAACAAGTCTTAATTAATATGTTTTAAATTAATTTCTTTTAAGTTTAAATATTAAGTCACAATTATTTATTTTAATTCAATAGAGTTTACAAAACATTTTCCTTTATTAAAACATCTTTAACTTTAATTAGAATGCCTTTTAACATAAGATGGGCTTAATTAAGCCCATTGGGCCCACTTAGGCCCATTGATGGTCTTTAATTATCCCATGCTTATTGTTCATAACCTTTAAATGCTTTGGCCTAATTGATCCAATTAAATCATTTAGATTCAAGAAAATCATTCGTAGGTTATTCATACTCCCTGTTATTCCCATGCGCACACACATAGGTTTTATTCCCATGCATGTTGAGCTCAATTAATGATCTCCATCTATGTTTAAATAATAACAAGGTTTACAATATCCCTTATTATTTCAAATTCAAGTCTCTTAACCCTTATCATTGTCACTATGGCCTTAGTATGCTTCACATGTGCGCATACTAACTTCCCATGCATGTTGATACTAACCCACCCCATTCAACAATTTAAGTTCGAAACCCCCAAACACCTAGGTTCGCTGCCCTCACACTAATTTAAGGGCCTAAGGTTCGGCCTAATTGGGTTCCCACGAAACAGATCGAACAACAGAAGGTAGGTTCGTAAATGCATGGGTTCGGCTAACATTGGTTCGTTGGCTAGGCGTTCACCACCTTAAGGTTCGGCTGTCTTGGTGCTTGGTTCGTGGAGGGTTCGCTGACACAGGGGTCGCCCACAGGTTCGGCTAATCATGAAGAGGGATTCGGCTCTGGTTTCTTGACATGCAAGGTTCGTTGCATTCAGGTGGGTTCGCTGCCATGCACGAGGGTTCGTTGGTTGCAGGTTTGCCACCCCAAGGGTTCGGCTAGGTCCTAGGTAAAATCATAGGTTCGTGACACTTGCGATTCGTTTGTAAGATGAAGGTTCGGCTAGGTAGGCAAGGAAACCCTAGGTTCGTGCATCCGAGTCTTCTTTTGAAAAAAAAGGTTCGGCTGACTTTTATCCCCTCACGAACCTGTATCATCACCTCCATCATCGATCTTAACCTGTCGATCTTAACCTGTTGCGGTTTCGATCCTACTTTCCTAGTCGTCTACAATAGTTTATCTTAGTGGCTTTGAAGTGTTAAGTCGGTTAGAACCATGTAGGGTATAAGAAACGGGGTTACACACACAAAAACCAAAAATACAACTAGGATTTACCTCAAAATTAGTGGATGAAAGCTTAAACTCCTTGTACTATTGTAATCTACGTGACGAGATGATCGTTTTGACACCAAATATGCTTGAAATGATTGAGAATTGGGTGATTTCTTGTAGAGAGAAGGCGGACTTAGATTTCTATAGAGAGAGAGGTGAAAATCCGAAAATTGGAGAGAAGTTAGGTTGGTGGTGGTGGTTGTGGTGTATTCAATGCCATCTTTAATGATTCAAAATACCCAGACGTTCGGTTTAGCGTAAAACGTCATTTCTTCGTAGTTTTCGTAACGAAACGACCTGATCTCTAAACTAAAGTTTATAAAATTATTTTAAATTGTGATTCCTAATAAATTAACTAAATATCTGTCGTTTAATTAATTTCTCATAATATTAAATTTTCTTTTTAAAATTAAATTGTACAGTCGTCGCGCGTATTCGTTCGAATCGTCATCCGTACGAACACGGCAATAACTATACTTTTCAATATTGTTTTCTAATTATCGGATATCATTTGGAACGTTAAACTTTCAGATTTATTCGTACAGATCGTCATCTATACGAATAATCCGGCGATTTAGCATTCACGTAACGACATCCGTGTTGTTTTTTTTATAAAGCCTCACATACGTTTATACATAATAAAATCCTAACACATAATCACATGATGGTTCTATGTTGCCAGATAATTATCTGACTGACAAACCATGTTTTATGAGTTTTGTTTATCTGTAATGATACAGAATTTGCTGTTTGATAACTCAAACTGATAATGATATATGTTACTAATATGAAATACATGAAACACTTAAAGTTTATACTTGATTACTGTTCATGACACTGTTGAGATCACTGTTCTGGTGACGCTTTCGGCACTGATGTTACACTATATCGCAACAAAAGTCTTCACATGCCTTACCGTTAATTGTGTAACAAACGAGTCGTTATTATGTAGTACTACTGGGCCTGACAAACCCCACTCAACGATAGCAGTGACTAGAGGTCACGATGAGTGTAATATCGAGCTTTTTGCTGGGTACTGCGATAACCCGGGGAGGCAAACAACAAGTCTGAGTTTCAATAAGATGAACTGACACACTCGGAATCGTAGATCCAACAACTTAACATACCCAGTATATATCTGTTAACTGTTTTCAACTACTTAAACCTGTGAACTCACCAACTTTATGTTGACACGTTTTAGCATGTATTCTCAGGTAACTGAACAGCACGAGCTAGGATGCACACGAAGATGCACAAGAGAGTCTGCATGCATATAGACTCTAATCCTAGGCTTTTACTTCCTTTGTTTGGTTTTGATACAACTTAATCTATGTAGTGTTTGACGCAATTTTCTTTCCGCTGCCATACTTATATTTTTCCGCTTCTAAACAATCAACTTATTCCGCTGCATTTTAATAAAATATTGAACGTTTATTGAACTGTGTGAATGTACCACTCATATAGAGTCGTTCTATATGACTGAGAGCTGTGATTCTGGCCATGTCACACCTAGCGGTCTAACACCGGACGTGGGAATTTGTGGGTGTGACAAATTGGTTCCTTACCAATTTTGAAATCATTCACCATAATTCGCAAAGACTCCACACTTGAATCCTCCCAATCATCCCTATCTTCCCAACGCGTTCCTTCACAATCTTCCTGATGAAAAACTAGCGCCGGATTCTTTCCCGAGTCTTCTGCATTATCACCGGAACCTTCAACAAATTGATCTTCCTTCATCAACGTGATTTCACCCAGAAGTTCTTTTCCATAACATGCTTCTTCATACGATTGATTCTTCATCACAGATCCCACGTCATTTTGCTCTGATGCCATGTTGGACAATGTGTATGCAAATGGTTTTTATATGTGTGTGTGTTGGACTAAAAGAACCAATGAGCCTGATCAGAAAAATCTCTAAGTCTCACAGCACTTATAACGACTGAAGAAGAACACAACAGCTGACATTCAATGTACTGAAGACACAAGATCTGAAGTGATATACAACAGCTGAAGTGCAATTCATCAGATGTTGTAATGTGTAGTTTAGTCTTCAGTAGTTTTCTTTCAGTATTTGTAAAAGTCTGATGAGTAGTTTACTCATCAGATGTTTTAGTCTTTTTACTTCAGTAGTTTCAGTTCTTCAGTAGTTGTAAGAGAATGTCTTCAGATGTTGTAGACATTCTCAGTAGTTTAGTTATTTTCAGTTGTTTTGTTTTGTCTGTTAGGTGTCAACATCATGTGACATCATCAGACGTCACTGTCTCTATATAAGGGCAGTTGACATGTTTGTAATTGTAACGAAGTTAATGATCTGAATGATATATTCCTTTTGCAGAAAGTTTCTCTCTCTATAACAAACTTGCTTTTACTGTTTGATTGAACTTTGTTCTTGCTGTGATTATGCTAATTCAACTTTGAATTCCGCTGCTATACTCTATTAATTGTATCAATTGAGAACATCTGATCCTACAATTGGTATCAGAGCAGGTTAATCATTGATCGATTAAACAATTGATCTCTGAAACTGCTCAAATTTGTTCTCTAATTGATCGAATTAGCTGATTAAGTAAGAATTTGTTATAGATTGAAGTTTTCTGTTAACTTCTGTTGATTTGTCCTTCAATATTTATTTGTTTTGAATCAATTGATCGAAATTTGCATTAGCGTGTGTCTAATTGCTTGAATCTGTGATCATGACGACTCCAAACAATGATCCGCACAATACAGGCTCCGCAACCAAGCCTCCGATGCTTGTGCGGAGTGAGTACAACGTATGGCAACGTAGAATGCTACATCACCTGTCAATTAACAGCGCAGGATGTTGGAAATCTGTAGTGCATGGTCCTTATAAACCCATGATTACTGATCCTGAAACTAAACTAATGATTCGAAAACCTTCGGATATGTATTCGGATGAGGATATCAAACTGTTTGAAATTGATGCGAAAGCTCATGGTATTCTGGCCATGGCTTTGCCGAATGAGATTTACTCTGGCTTGATGCATCATGATACTGCTCATGATCTCTGGGTTGCACTGAAAGAACAATTTGGTGGAACCGATGAGGTTTTAGCAAACACAAGAGAAATCCTCGCCCAACAGTATGAGACATTCTCTCATAGGAAGGGTGAATCTTTGACTCAACGATTTGAGCGTTTCTCATGTTTAATTTCTGAGTTGAAAATGGTTAAGCAAGAATATACTAATAGTCAGATGAATAACAGATTTCTCAGATCACTGCCTGAGAGATGGGATACTTATACTATTATCCTACGCTCCAGTGCAACTCTAGAACATCTATCTCTCACTCAACTTCATGGGAAACTCTTAACATTTGAGAGAGAGGTAGAACAAAAGAGAAAACTGTCTTCATCTGGAAAACTTGCTGTTGATTTTGTTCCTGGTAACACTGCTTTGATAGGTCAGGAGTCAGAGTTTAATGGGTCTGAATGTTCTTATGATGAACATATTGATTTTTCTACTAACAATTCTGAACATGCTTTTGTGGGAGTTGATGGTAATGCAGGAAATTATGGTGATAACTTGTGTTTTGTGATGGATGATTTGAAAGGAATCCCGGATGATGATCTAGAGGAGATGGACATTTTGAGTCAAATGGCATTAATCAACATCAGATCACAAAAGTTCTATAAACGAACAGGAAGAAAGTTCCCTGGATTATCTGGCAAAACCAAAGTTGGATTTGACAAAGGGAAGCTGAGGTGCCATAAGTGTCATAGACTTGGTCACTTTGCTAGGGAGTGCAAATCTACTGGTTCTAACTCTGCTGCACCTTTTGTGACATTTCCAAACAACAACACATCAAGCAAAGGACCACAATCTTCTGGTACTAGTCAACAACAATTCTATCCAGCTCACTTTGTTCAACAAAATCCTATGCCATATCCATACCCTTGCTTTTACATGCCTCAACCTACACACACTCCAGCACTAATTCCCTCACAATCCCCTGCTCTTCCTGATCCCAGCAAATCTCAAACCAATCAGCAATCTCAACCACAACAACATCAGAGTTTCTTTACTCCTGGAGTAGTTGATTGGAGTAGTCTACCTGATGATTTATCTGACTTCAACATGCAGCCTTATTCTGAAAATGGTCCACATGGTGGAGACAATCCTTTTGGAAATCTTGCATTGATGGCTATTGATTCAACTGACAACTCTTGTCAATCTTCTTCAACATCACAGGTATCTTCTGAATCAAAAGCTAAGTTATGCTCAGAGTCATGTATTTCAGCATTTGCTTCCATTAGGGAAATAAATGTAGAATTGATAAATGAGAAATTTGAATTAGAGAAGGCTGTGGCTAAAAACAAAACTGAGTTTGAAAAAGCTTTAAATGAAAAAGAGTCTGATATTTATAAACTTAAATGTTTGTTATCTGATGAAAAAGCTAGAGTGGAAGTCATGCTTGTGAAGCATAATGATCTGAAACAAACACTTGCAGCAACCCAAGTAGAATGTGCAAGATGGGTTGAATCTTGCAAGGGGTTTGAGTTGTTGTTAAACAAACAAACAGCATCAAATGTGAAGTTTGGTATTGGATACAATCACACTGCTCCTCCAACTGATTATACACCAAAAAATCTTAACTGTGAGTCTGAAGGAGACAGTGTATACCAATCCACCAAATCTTCAGAAAAGTCTGATGCTGAAGAATCATTTGAAAGTGATTCAAGTGCCTGCAAATCTGAGTCTGAAACTATTGACATTGAAACTTATTCTTATTCTCTTGGATGTACAAATGTTATCCAGGATGAAACATGTCAGGATAGTGTTTTAATTGAGATTAACCCTGATGAAAAGGTTTCAAATGAATTAAATTTAAAATTGGTTAAGTCAGATGGGCATGGCACTGGAGAGAAAGATGCACGGCTTCTGATAAGTCAGAATCACTCATCAGTAGTTGTAGAAAAAGCTGATGGCACAACTACTGATAAGTGGAAAAGGGTTGATAGACAAGTGCTGAAGAATACCTCTTCAGAGGTTGTCAGCACATCAGCTGTTATCAATTTGTCTACAAATACTGATGTTTCAAATGTGCTGAAGAACAAAAACTCAGTATCTAAGTCATCAGTACTTGTAGATAATCACAAGGGAAAGCAAAAGAGGGTGCCTTGTGAAATTTGTAGGCTGTTTAATCATTCCACTGATGATTGCTGGTACAGAAAAGGTTCTAAATTCAACAAAATAAAGCATAAAAACAAAAACCTTCTCAAAATGAAAACTGAATTTCGTTCCAAGTTTGTACCAGAATCATCTGTCAGTTCAAAGACTGGAAACACCTCACATGGAACTGAATCAAATAAGTTCAAGAAAGGTAAGGAGGTGGTTTCAGGTTCAAAGAAACAACACTTGAAAAATTCTTCATCAGTTAAAGAAACTAAAGTGTTAAAACCCAAAATCCAAAGTCAGGTCAAAATGTGTCTAATGAAATCAAAATCTTGACACAAAATCATAATCAACTGATGTTAATGATGCAACAACTGCTAGGAAGAGTCAATCTGGCAGAGGCATCTGTTGATTCATTTCCTAAAAAGAAATCAAAATCAAAAGTCAAAGCAAAATCTTCTGATAAGAATGCTTCAAGTGTTGCTTCAACTGACACTGCTCATTTTGTTTATTCATGTGTTAACAGACCCAAAACCAAAATGGTTTGGGTCCCAAAGTCTAACTGAGTGTGTTGTTGTATGCAGGGTCCTTCAGCATGCCAAAATAGCATCTGGTATGTTGATAGTGGAGGATCCATGCATATGACTGGGAGCAGATCTCTCCTTCAAAATTATTTTACTGGAAGGAAGGGATTTGTATCCTTTGGAAATGATGCTAAGGGTTACATTATTGGGAAAGGTATGGTAACAAATGGTGAAATTAGGTTTGATGATGTGAATCATGTTGAAAATCTTAAGTACAATCTTCTGAGTGTTAGTCAAATGTGTGATAAGGGTCATGTTTCTCTTTTCACTAAGCAAGATTGTAGGATTTTATCTTCTGATGTAATGCCTTTGATTAGCAAAGTTTTAGATGAGTATACACTTCTTAAGGCTAACAGAGTGGGAAAGGTATATGCCTTTGATTTATCTAAGAATATCTCTGTCAAGGGTCATCCTTGTTTATTCTCTAAGGCCTCTTTCAAAGAATTAAATCTGTGGCATAGAAGATTAGGTCATGTGAACATCAAAAACATGAATCAATTGGTGAAACATGGTTTGGTTAGAGGTCTTCCTTTAAAGGACTTTAGTTGTGATGAGAATTGTACTGCCTGCTTGAAAGGAAAGCAACACAAAGTCTCTTTTCCTCCAATTGGAGATTCCAAATCCACTGGTTACCTGCAACTACTGCACATGGATTTGTTTGGTCCTGTGCAGATAATGTCTATGGCAAAGAAGAAGTATTGTCTAGTTATTGTTGATGACTATTCAAAATTTGTCTGGACTTTCTTCTTACACTCAAAAGGTGAGGTTGCCAAGGCTATTATGAATTTTGTGTTGTATGCTGAAAAGCAATATTCTCTTCCTATCAAGTGTGTTAGGAGTGATAATGGCACTGAATTCAGAAATCACCTTCTGGATGAATTTTATCTGTCAAAGGGAATTCAGAGACAGTACGGTATTCCCAGAACTCCAGAACAAAATGGAGTTGTAGAAAGGAAAAATAGGACTTTGATTGAAGCTGCCAGAACAATGCTTGCAGATTCTGGTTTACCACTAACCTTCTGGGCAGAGGCTGTTAATACAGCTTGCTATGTGCAAAACAGAGTTTTGGTGAATCAAAGATGGTTGAAGACTCCATATGAAATACTTCACTCTTTAACTCCTTTGATTTCCTTCTTCAGAGCTTTTGGATGTCCTTGCTACATTCTCAACACCAAAGATCAACTTACCAAATTTGATTCCAAAGTTGATGCAGGATACTTTGTTGGATATTCTTCAACTTGCAAGGCTTATAGAGTGTTCAATTGTCGAACAAAGATTGTTGAAGAAACTCTTCATGTTAAATTCAATGAATGTCCCAAAGATTCCATTCCTCAAAATCCTGCTGAGTTGTTTGATATTAACATCTTGCAACATGAGTTTCCAGTTGAGCATAGTGGTGTAGAAGATGCAGTGTTTCCAGCAGATCCTCCAAAAGATTCTACAGCATCCACACAAGGAACTCTAGATGATGAAGATGAAAGTACTCATTTGTTCAGATTCAGTGACAATTTGCCTACATCGGCAAAATCTGATGCTTCTTCTGCTCCAGCTGGTCCACTCAATACAAATGCTGATGAAATTCTGGAATCCTCTCAATCATTTGAAATCCCAGCTGCTTTGTTCCCTGAATCATCTTCAACTGCAACATCTGACCCTCCAGCAAACACTTGCACTGATCTCATTCCATATCAAGAACTGAAGGATCATCCATTATCTCAAGTTCTTGGTGATATTTCTGCAGGTGTTTCAACAAGAAGTCAATTATCTAACTTTTGTCTTTATGCTTTGTTTTTCAGTCAACAAGAGCCAAAGTATTATCACATAGCACTTAGAGATATTGGCTGGGTGGAGGCAATGCAGTTGGAATTATTGCAGTTCAAGAAGCAACAGGTTTGGGAGCTGGTTTCTTTACCTCCAGGTAAGTGTGCAATAGGCACAAAATGGGTGTTTAGGAATAAAACAGATGAACATGGTCAAATCATTAAAAACAAGGCTAGACTGGTTGTACAGGGGTTTTCTCAGGAAGAAGGTATTGATTATGATGAAACTTTTGCCCCTGTAGCCAGACTAGAAGCAATTAGGTTGTTTTTAGCCTATGCTGCCTTACACAAATTAAAAGTTTTTCAAATGGATGTCAAAAGTGCTTTCCTATATGGTAAAATAAAAGAGGAAGTGTATGTGTGTCAACCTCCAGGCTTTGAGGACAATAAACATCCTGATTGGGTGTACAAGCTTGATAAAGCTCTTTATGGGCTGAAACAAGCACCTAGAGCCTGGTATGACACTTTATCCACTTTTCTTCTCAAAAATAATTTCACTAGAGGCTCCATTGATAAAACTTTATTCATAAAGAATGTAGGCCAGCATAAGCTACTTGTTCAAATTTATGTTGATGACATCATATTTGCTTCTTCTGATCTAAAGTTGTGTGATGCTTTCACTGAGCTTATGACCAAAAATTTTGAAATGAGTGCCATGGGGGAACTACAGTTTTTCTTGGGTCTTCAAATCAAACAAAATCCTGATGGCATTTTTATTCACCAATCAAAATACACAAAAGAGCTGTTAAAGAAATTTGATTTGCAAAACTGTAAACCATGTTCTAACCCCATGAGTAGCACCACACAACTTGATGCTGATCTGAAAGGTACTTCAGTTGATGAAACTCTTTATAGATGTATGATTGGGTCTTTGATGTATCTAACTGCATCAAGGCCAGACATTATGTTTGCCACATGTGTTTGTGCTAGATTTCAGGCTGCACCTAAAGAATCTCATTTAATTGCTGTGAAGAGAATTTTCAGATACTTGAAGGGCACTCTATCTCTGGGAATATGGTATTCCACTGGACATTCCTGCAAGCTAGTTGCTTTTTCTGATAGTGACTATGCAGGATGCAAACTTTCAAGAAAATCTACTTCTGGTGGGTGTCAATTTCTTGGAAATTGTCTGGTTTCTTGGCAAAGTAAGAAACAAACATCTGTAGCCACTTCCACTGCTGAAGCCGAGTACATTGCTGCTGCAAGTTGTACTTCACAAATTCTCTGACTTCAGTCTCAACTTTTGGATTATGGCATCAAAGAACTGAAAACACCATTGTTAATGGATAGTGCTTCAGCTCTTTGTATTGTCAAGAATCCAGTTCAGCACTCTAGGACTAAACACATTGAAATCAGACATCATTTTATAAGAGATTGTTATGAAAAGGGTCTGATTGATCCAAAGTTTGTTCCTAGTGCTGATGAGCTTGCAGACATCTTTACTAAGCCTTTAGACACCTCAACTTTTCAAAATTTAGTTCTAAGGCTTGGTATGCTGCAACTTGAATAGGTTGGTTTTTCATCAAATAAATTTTAATTTCTTTTAAAAAAAAAAAAACACAAAAATATTTTCAATTTTTCTTTTCAAATGAAATTTTTTTCCTTGAAACTTTTTGATATTATCAGTACATACTGATACATATCAAAAGTACTGATTCAAGAACAGTTATGACCTTTTCTAATACTCTAAGTTACAAGTACTGATGAGTATTGATTCACTAAGTACTGAAGGTCAAACATTGTTTACAAGTTCTGATGAACACATTGTTCACAAGTTCTGATGAACAAAATTTCCACAAAGTTCTGATGAACAAATTGTTTACAAGTTTTGATGAACACATTGTTCACAAGTTCTGATGAACAAAATTTCCACAAAGTTCTGATGAACAAATTGTTTACAAGTTCTGATGAACACATTGTTCACAAGTTCTGATGAACAAAATTTCCACAAAGTCTGATGAACAACTGATGAAAACAACTGCTGAACAAAACTGTCGACAACACCTGATGAGTAATTTTACTCTTCAGTTGCTTTATCTTCTGTTGTTTTCTCTATTTAACTCAACCTTCTTCAGTTGTTTCATTATCACTTTCTCAGAACTTTTCATCTTTTTCAAAAACCTATTTTCCCTCTCAAATCTTTGCATCCATGGCGTCAATCACCTTGAAACCTCGACACAATTCCGTTGCTTATCTGACCAAATCCTCCTTTTGGTCAAAGTTTGATGAAGCTGTGGACTTGATGAACTCCTCTCAATTCAAAACTGCCTTTCTCCTCAATCCAACTCTGTATGTCGAATCCATTCATCAATTTTGGATGAATGTTGAACTGATCAACGTGGGCACAGGAGTCATCTCACTTCGATCCACAGTTAATGGTCATAATGTGCACATCAGCCCCGCTGAACTCAGGGAGGTTCTTCAGCTTGATGATGCTAACCTGGTCACTCAGTTTCCTAAGAGCGTCACTGACCTCTGTTTTACAAGTCATGAATACCAGGGTGACCTGAGTGATTCCACACTTTTCAAGAAGCACTTCAATGACCCAGAGCGCCTGATATTCCATATGATCAACATCTGCTTGGCTCCGAAGTCTTCTTCATGGGACCAAATGTCCTCTCGATGGCAACAGGTATTGTATTCTATCCTAGAATCTCAAAAGCTAAATTTTTCTCAAATACTCTTTTCTGAATTAACTGAACATGCTGGTAAACCTGTTTCTTCTAGATGGCTACTCTATCCACGTTTTATCATGGCCATCATAGAGAAACAGCTTCAGCAAAATGGCCTTGTTGGTCAGGGGATCTCTGCTCCAGCAGTTTTGTTGGAAGTATATTCCCGACACAACTCTAACCCTTCTCTCAAAGAGGCTGCCCGAAAGCTAAAACCCAAGCAGAGGGAACCCACAGCCTCCACCACAAAATCCAAATCCAGAGTCCCCACTAAACCAAAATCCAAACAAACCAAAAAGGCTGCTCAGGGAAATGAGTCCCCTGAGTCTGCCCATGCCTCACCAAGGCATGACATGGCCACTGGGAGTAGTCAACCAGTGATCCATCAGACTCCACCGGCTCAAACCGCCCAGGATTCCTCTCAACAGGAACCTGGTGCAACCTTTGAAGGGGCAGACACATTTCTAGAACCTCTTTCAGTTGAAAAGGTTTCTATTGAACAGCACCAATCTCCCCGGGTGCAATCTGTTTCAAAACCAATTCCTATGGAAACCACCCCAGATAGTCCCACTTTTGTTATTGAAAACATCCTGGATCAGTTGAACACTCCTATCCCCTCCCAGACACCTATCACTACTGGGATAAGCTCCAACATTGAGGGGGAGGATAAAAGTGTCTCTGATAGCCCACAGGATTATGACTACAACATCAGATCTCCTAGTGTGGAAAGAGAGATTCTGATATCTGACAAGGCTGCTACTTCATCACCTCCATCATTTGGAGTGATTGATAGTGGTACCATTGCTAAGACCTTGTCAGAGGCAACAACTGATGAAGGGGTTACCCCTGAGGTTGGAAGTCCCCAGAACCAAGAAAAAGGGGCACCTGTTCATGTTGAGCCACACTCAACTCAGGTAGATCCTGATAATCTCAGGAGGTCAGATGATTTAGCTAAGGCTACTGATGACCAAAGAACACTTGCTGAGGTTCTGAAAAAGAACCAAATCCTTGAGGCTGAGGTATGTAGACTCAATGAGCTACTCACCAAAATGTCCAAGGACAAAAGTCCATCTTCCCCACTTACCCCACAGATGGCACCTTCTCAACCTGAAGGTCACCCAAACACTTCAACCACTACTTCACACTTTCAAATGCCACCAGCCTTTGCTTCAGGCACTAATCCTTTGGGTTCTAGCCCCCCAGAGGCATTAGCTGCTGCCTTTCTAAATATCCTCCCTCTCATCACTCCATTACTGAAAACAATTATTGTTCAAGCCCTTGATGAGAGGCTACCCTCCAACTCTCAAATTCAACAAATGGTTGATGAGGCTGTGACTGCCAGACTTACCACTCTACATACTCCTTCTTCCCCTGCAGCCAAAAAGGGGGAGTTAGGAACAGAGTCAGTCACAACTTCAGCTTCCAAAAGGCCAAGATCTGAAGATGTTGCTTCTGAAAGGTCTCCTGCAATTCAAGTGACTTATAAGAGACAGAAGAAGAAACCTGTTGAGGTTATCAACAGAGCTGATGAGGAGGTTGAGCAGGAAATGGCTGAGAAAGTAATTGAAGCAAGTGCAGAACAAGTGGAAGTTACAACATCTGATGTACAAAAACAGGCTACAACATCTGATGTACAAAAACAGGCTACAACATCTGATGTACAAAAACAGGCTACAACCTCTGATGTACAAGAAACTGAACCAGAGGAGATACAAAATCAAGAGGTTCAAACTCAGGTTGTTGAGGTAAGGGCTCCTCCAAAGAAGAGAAGGCAACTTAGAATTCAAGAAGAAGAGAGTTCTGATGAAGAAGACAGGATGCCTATCTCTACAGTTATCAAGCCAAATGTTCAAAAGCCTGCACCATCTACAACTGGGTTGGATCTGTCAATTCAAAAGAAGAAGGTATCTCTTCCTGCCAAATATGTGCCTGAGAAGCCACTGGTGTTGGGACAACATCCAAAGCTCACACCAGAATCTCAAATGTTGGCAGTAAAAGTGAAGCTTGAAGAAGAAGAGAACTAGAAACAGCATGATGAGCAAATCCTAAAGATGGTTGATAAGGATTATCCTCAGACATCAACCATTATTGCAATGAAGAAAGAAGCTCAAAGGTTGTATGCTCTGAGGTTCACCTACCAGTATAGGAAGGAACAGATTAGAATGTGGCCTGATCCAAGAATCATTCATAGGATCCACAAGAGAGAGGCTCCAGCATCTTATGCCAGAAGAATCAGAAGGGTCTTAAGTGCTGATATTATGCTAGGGTCAGTACTTGATCCTTGGGAGATAATCAATGACTTCAAGAGTGTGTACAACTCTGGCTCAAAGGCTCCAAAGTTTATAGAGAACAAAATGATCAAGAAAGGCTTGGTATATAGGAAACTTGAAAATGTTCAACAAAATGAGCTTTCTCTATTTTTGGAAGGGAAGCATCCTGATGAGTTTGTATACAGAGAGATTACTAGAGTTGAGCTGAATGATGGGACAACGGCCAGGTACTTGTCTGAGTACTATGGACCTGAGTCTTTCTTTGAAGGTGAACCTGAGAGGTTGACTCCAGAAGAGAAGGTAATACTGCTTGAGGCATATGTCAGGGAGTCCTTCAGGTTAGTATATAATCAATAGCTTTAATGAGAGGGGTTAATGCTCATAGTCCATTTCCCCAATGGAGTTCCCTTTCATATTTTGCTTGTTAGATTTTTTTTAAGCTGTTGATTATCAGGCATACACTTTAACTGGTCATTTTGATACTGATCTCAAAGAAAAAGACTTATCTTTCAGCCTGGGAGTGAATAAGTGAGACCATCAATAAATTAGAGGTTTTTGGCTGCATTGGTTCAGGGGGAGTTTGTTGGACTAAAAGAACCAATGAGCCTGATCAGAAAAATCTCTAAGTCTCACAGCACTTATAACGACTGAAGAAGAACACAACAGCTGACATTCAATGTACTGAAGACACAAGATCTGAAGTGATATACAACAGCTGAAGTGCAATTCATCAGATGTTGTAATGTGTAGTTTAGTCTTCAGTAGTTTTCTTTCAGTATTTGTAAAAGTCTGATGAGTAGTTTACTCATCAGATGTTTTAGTCTTTTTACTTCAGTAGTTTCAGTTCTTCAGTAGTTGTAAGAGAATGTCTTCAGATGTTGTAGACATTCTCAGTAGTTTAGTTATTTTCAGTTGTTTTGTTTTGTCTGTTAGGTGTCAACATCATGTGACATCATCAGACGTCACTGTCTCTATATAAGGGCAGTTGACATGTTTGTAATTGTAACGAAGTTAATGATCTGAATGATATATTCCTTTTGCAGAAAGTTTCTCTCTCTATAACAAACTTGCTTTTACTGTTTGATTGAACTTTGTTCTTGCTGTGATTATGCTAATTCAACTTTGAATTCCGCTGCTATACTCTATTAATTGTATCAATTGAGAACATCTGATCCTACAGTGTGCAGTGATTTAATACACAGACAACGTATATATATTAAAACATGCATATGATTAAACATCAGATGTTTCACATACACTTCAATTTATACTTGTTGCTATGGCAGTTATTTGGTAGTTGTATAACCGCCATAACAACCGAATAACTACCGTATGAGACACAAACACGTATCTGGCCCGTTAACAGCCTATATACATTTGTTTATACCTATTACTAATATGCCATTGCAGATAATTAACCTAACTATTCAAGCTTAAACTCCAACAAAAATAACCAAAATAATAGAAACCAAATGTTTCAATCGTTGTAAGAGTGGAGCTGATGTGAGCATGCGAAGTGTAAAATGCATCTTCAAAATAACCATCGCCCTCAACCTAAGACCAGAGCACAAGTGTGAGCATGTTAGGTGTTTCACACACCCTTCTAACTAGGGCTGTAAACGAACCGAACGTTCAGCGAACCGTTCATGAACCATTCGGCGGGAAGTTCGTTTATGTTCGTTCGTTTAATAAACGAACGAAGAAGAACAAGAAAATTCCGTTCGTTTAGTTAAATGAACGAACATGAACAAAGGTCGTGTTCGTTCATTTGTGTTCGTGAACGTTCGGTAACATGTTCGTTTACGTTCGTTTATGTTCGATTAAGTTCATTTTTATTTATCCATTAAACGTGTTGTTTATTTTTATTTTTTAGTTTAATATCATAATAGTTAAAGTTATTTTTAGTTTAATACTGTAATATCTTAATTTATATATTTATAAATGATTATCTCCATTGCTTGAGATTAAAAATGTTGATTTTTATAGTTTTAATAATATGTGTCCGTTAGCGTTCGTGAACAAGCTAAATCCTTAATGAACGAACATGAACAAGAATTTTCGTTCGGTAAGCATTCGTGAACCGTTTGTGAACCGTTCGTAAACAAGTTAAAAGTTAAACGAACGAACACGAACAAGGCCTCGTTCGTGTTCGTTCGGTTCGTTTACAGCCCTTCTTCTAACCATCATTGGATGTCAAACCTTATAAATGTACAAGTTCATGCATAAATTCTCTCTTATAAACACACTATCTTTTTTCAATGTGGCATGCTTATACTTTGTCACATTTGTCAAAAATCTGAATGTTTTAACCATATAACTTTAAACATTAATATATTATTCATTTTATCTTTGTTTTGTATATGATTTGGGGTGTTGTGATCCTCCCATATAATAAACACAAAACACAGTAGGTAAGGTAATAATTAAAGATGTAATAAATACAAATAATTATTTTGATTCAAAGATAGCAAAAAAAAATTCGTAAAATTTATAAATCCAATTTCTAGTTACTATGTCAGTGTCCCATATGTAGGATAAGGCTTTAGGTACACTCTGCAAACCGAACATGTGATATCTTTTGGGGCTAATAGCTGACCAGAAGTCCACAACACGTGTGTAAAATTGTTCAACATATCATACTGACAAACTCCCATGTGTAATAATTTGTTTGTTTACTATATGTTTGATCCAACCGTGAATATTTTATGAATATAATAATAACTAAACAAGCATTATTGTCATTTATGTTGAAATATTTTACCCGTGACATCCCAAAAAAAAAGTATTTTACCACCATATCATTCATTTTGACATGTATGGAATTAACATGTGTTTCTCTCAAAGCATATCAAGGGTAGTATAGTGCACTGAAGAAGCACAAATTTAGATTGTGAATTTGAAAAATTTTCTATTACATGATCATCTTTAAACATGTGAAAATTTGGTGTATTTCGTGTTCGTCCATTTCTGTCCATTTCTATCCGAGCGAATGAAGTTTATTTCCTGAATAAAAGTGAATTTGTGTTATAAAGTTTATTAATTTGGATACTAGATTGCAAATTGATGATTATATCTCTCCCGTCTGGGGTGTTATTTCTTATATTATTTTTTCAAGTGTTCGTGTTATTAAAGAAAACCATCATTTTCTTTTTCAATATGACCATTGAAATCTTTTCCTAGGCAAAATATTCTCATTTTTGGGATGAATCTTATAATGTTAACATAGGTCACAAACACAAATGGGTTAAAGTGTGTGGAGGATAATCTTTGAATTCTGTCCCTATTGCATTGATTTTTTAAACTAAATATCTCATCCATTGGATAATATTTAATAATCTAAGTTATTGGATAAATTCAAGTTGTTTTACAAATTGGTATACTTCACTGACCATGTACTCATCAAACTTAAACATACTTAATTTATTTGATCATATATTATTTTTTCATGTGTGCATCAAAAATACATGAAAATTGCAAAGCAAAATTTTTTTTTCGATGACACCTAGCTCTAATTTAGTTATATCGGTGAGCGGATTTAAAATCTACCCGAATGAAACCGGGACAAGATATTTATATAAACCATTTGATGCGTAAAGCAGTCAAGGATCTCCTTAAAAGCAGTATTTCTTAGGCCTATAAATGAAACGAACAGTTCGTGAGCTGTTCGTGAATTGTTCGGTGGAAAGTTCATTTATGTTCGTTTATTTAATAAATGAACGAATACGAACGTAAAGCGTAAAGCGATGGGGTAGTGACTACATATGGGGGTAAAGGGGGGTAATGGCATGGAGTGATGAGCGTGTAATGATAACACATGTGGTGATGACGTGGAGTGATCAGGGGTGATGATATTAATTGTTTTCGTGGTGTAAACGTAAAGCGATGGGGTAGTGACTACATATGGGCTAATACTAAACAAAAATGAAATTTCTACCTATTAAATTAAAAGTTATAGCTAACACTTTAGATTAAGAATATTTGTAATTCACTCAAATATTTGATCTAATATCATTAAACCAAAAAGAAGGAACAATTATAAATTCATAATAGATTTATGAACCAAATACTTGATCGAGTGCCATTGGAACTCACTCTCTCTGAAGGCGCTACCTTCAAACCCTCTCTAAGAAAACGCTCTAACTCTTAATAAATTATAATAAAGCCTTAATTTTTTAATTTAAATTGATCAAAAATTAAATTATATTGCACTAAAATATCTAATAACTTTAATGTATTAAAAAACTCGAATCATTATATAGACGACAAAATTTATTTTTTTAATTAAACAGCTGCCCATTTCCATGTATTGCCTAATCGCTTAGCGTTTACAATGATTTGAATTCACGTTACATTTGTGTTACGAGTCACCAACATTAACGCCCCTTGAAAACAATGTATATATTTTAACTAGGTTATAAACCCGAAGTATTACACGGGTTTAAGTAATAAAATGACGCAATTAAAATGTATTTATGTTGATTTACATAATAAATTATATATAATTACATTTTATAATTACAAATACAATTTATAAATCTCTAAAACTTCTTTGTATTTATGTAATAATCCTTTGATTTTGAACTAAATAGTGTTAATATATTAAAATAATTATAATCAAATAAATGTTAAAAGAAAAAGATAAATTAAATTTGTCAGCATAAAAATATAATTGATTTAATTTAAATTGTAACATAAAAATAGGATCTATTTGTTGTATTGCTTTTGATTATAAATTAACAGGTGTCAATAATTTTTTAAAATTAAATGTGGGGTTGACACATGGCAAATTTAAAGGGATATTAATTGTGATATTGACACATAAGGAAAAACATTTTAGTTTATTATACTAGATAGACTAGATAGATAGATGTCAAGAACTCCGTAGTTATATTTATTAAATTAGCTACAAATAAGACTCTTAACCAAGTACTATTTTATGTAGCGCTAACCTCTTTTTTTATAAGAATTTACGATGATTACAAAATAAGTCTAATGCAAGTTTTTTTTGTTACAAAAGGTTGTTGCATTTAAAAAAGTTGCATTAGAAAAAAGAAAGTTGCATTATGTAACAAAAAAGTTTTATTAGGTATAATGCAACTTCAGCTAATGTAACCTTTTTTGATTATAAAAGTTGCATCAGGCTAATTTTTGTAATAGTTCAAAATTTAATTTGAAATAAAAAAATTTTTTCAGGTAAAGCAATGAATTTTTTCGCTTCTAGGTAATTCTTCTTAGGGCTCCCAACGATCCGAACAAATACAAAGACCTCATTCGTATTTGTTTGTTTAATATTTAATTATCATGAACGGTTTACGAACACTAAACAAATGAAAATTCATTTTCTTGTATCGTTTATTAAGAAATTAAACTTGTTAGGAACAATTAATGGACGTAAACGAATATACATTATTTTGAAAAATAAAAGTTAACATGTTAAATATAAAACATTAGAAATAATCACACACATATGTTAAACAATAGATATAAAAATAAAGAGAAATAATTATCTTAATACATAGTAAAAGTTAGTATTAATAATCATACTTGTAATTATCCTAAACTAATATCCTAAACTAATGTTTCAAAAATCTAAATTTTATATTTTATATATATTTTTAACAAAATTCCAAATGACTAAATTTTCGGTTTTATAATTTAAACAAAATAAAAATTAAAGTATATTAAACAAATTTAAAGAATAAAATAAACAACCAAAACCAACACATTACTAAACGTTAACAAACTCAAATAGCGAACATAACCTCTATTTATTTAAGTTGATTTAATTAAACGACTGAAATTACTTTTCATATTCGTTTATTTATTAAAATAAACAAATATCAAAACTTTTTTGAACGGAAATTTATATTACTGACGGGTTATAAACACATTCAATCATATCCACACCCAAGAGGTTGGAAGAAACTTATTATAGATGAGAGAAACCATCTAACCAGCATATAAATCATAATTTATTCATGTCAGAACTTGAACTGTCAATCACTAAGGACCATTGGTAAATAAAGATCAATTTTTTTGAACGTCAATTTGGATTGCTGACGGGTTTTAAACCCACCCGATCATATCCATATCTTATAGGAGGAAACCCACCATAGGTGAGAGAAAACTCCATAGCCTAACATGGAACTCTTATTTTGTCCATGTCAGGATTTGAACCCGTGACCTTCTCATCATTTAAGACACATAGTACATCCCCTAGCCCAACATAGAACTAATATTTTGTATATGCCAGAACTTAAACCCGTTAGCTCTCTAACATTGAAGACCAATAATACATACGCTCAACCACTTGAACGGAGGATCATAGGTAAACAACGATAACGATCAATTAATGATCCATTTGTCAAAGTGTCATATTGTATCCGACCTGTCAACGAAATAATAACGTTAGGGACGAAACACTGTTCTTGCATGTGTAGGTGTCGCCGGCTTCACCGGTCTGCTACAAACTGAACTGAACCACGACCGCGGCGTTGACTCGGAGATTCAGTACTGAGTGTGTAGTGACTGATTGGACCGGGTTACCGTCCGAGTTGGGGTCAGAGAGAGAATATGAAAGCGGGTTTTTCGGTACAAGGACGAATAACATAAGGCTGAATGATGTGCCACGTGGAGGACATCGGAAGGGTCTGCATAAAATGGGACGGACCAGATTGAAAGACATCGTAAAGCAACTTGTAGATGACTGTAGAGGAAATATTGGGAGATTTTGTTTGTTGTATTAAATTGAGGTGGCAGGGTTGTGTGGCGGCGTTTGCAGGGGGCGTGTTTTTAATGTATCCTGAAAACCAAACACACCTTCGTCCCCACAAAATAAATAAATAAGGGTGGTGTTAAACTCACACCCAAAAATAATGTCTGCACACCCTTCAAACGACCCGTAGTGGCCACTACGGGGCGTTTAGGTACGGATTGTACTATCTCGGTCAAACGACAGGTACCATGATTAGACCCAAACGCCCCGTAGTGGGCACTACGGGGCGTTTTTGTACGAGGTTCTGCAAAAGCTTCCGACATGTCAGTTGATTAGACCCAAACGCCACGTAGTGGTCACTACGGGGCCTTTTAGGGTTAACCCTAAACGCCCCGTAGTGACCACTACGTGGCGTTTAATGTTTAAAACGTGACAAATAGGTTGCAACTTACGAATTCATCGGCCATATATACACACATACTGATTTACAATATTACGCATTCTCTCGAATCACTCTCCAAATACTTGAACCAGTTTCTCTTGTTTCGTTTAATAAATATCTACACTCTACAGCCGTGTTTTTTATTTGAAATATGTCTTGGTGGGACGGAGACTTTTTCTTTGGTCAATATTCCGACGTTTCGCGTGTGGCTGAAACATATCAGGTACGAAACTGTGTTTACTTGCTTTTATTGTTAATCAAATGACAAACTAATCATAATGTTTTTAAGGATGAGACTGGCGTGCAATCGTCTGAGGCGACAAATAGACCCGCATTGCCAGATCTTAACGAAGAGGTTGCGGGTCAAACTTCGTACTGGCAGTTTGATTTGAACCAGGAACCTTGCTATGATGAAGACGTTAATAGGGAATGTTACGGTGGTGAACAATCACAACCACCCCAAGTGGCCGTTAAAAAGGAAGAAGCTGACATTGTATACCAAAATATGGACTGGAATACCAATGAGGTAATATATTTTCACTTGTTTTTAGTTAGACGGACATTAGTTTAATGACAACATTGTTTTCAGATATTCATTTCTGTGGAGGAGCTGATGGCATGGGTGAAAACTAGAGCCCTTGATAATGGATACATCATAGTTACCGGACGATCTAAGAAAAAGAAGGGGACTGATGAGGTCAACAAAATCTGGCTTGTGTGTGATCGTGGTGGTGAACACAATAGTACAGCCATCTTAAGGCGTACCGGTAGCAAGAAAATCGGGTGTCCTTTTAAATTAATAGGGATATACGACTCTGATTCTTATGGTTGGAAGCTTCAGGTCAGAAACGACCAACACAACCATGAACCTGCTCAAAATCTTGAGGGGCACCCGTTTGTTAGAAGAATGTCCGAGCAGGAACAAAACATGGTGCACCATCTGACTGAGCAACACATGGACCCACGCAACATACTTTCCAGCCTAAAGAAGCATAATCCCAACAACGTCTCCATCCGTAGAGACGTATACAATGTGCAGCATAAATTTAAAAATAAACAAAAAATCGGATCAACCCCAATGCAGGTCTTAGAGAACCTGCTACATACTAAAAATTACGTATACTTTACTCGGGAAAACTCTGAAACGAATGTCGTGGAGGAGATTTTCTTTTGTCATAAAAAATCATACACTTGGTGGCGTGCGTTCCCACATGTTCTTATGATCGACGCGACTTACAAGACTAACATGTACAATCTTCCTTTTGTACAGATAGTTGGTGTTACCTCAACACACCATACGTTTTGTATTGCTCACGCGTTCGTGAGTAAAGAAAAAGAGGAAAATTATCATTGGGTTCTAGAACGAGTAAAAGATATGCTAGATAAGTGTATGGAGCCCCGCGTGATAATAACCGACAGAGACCTTGCTCTGATGAATGCATGTCGTAAGGTCTTTCTGCATGCTTCCAGGTATTTATGCAGGTGGCACATAAGCGAAAATATCGCAAAACACTGCAAAGCGAGTTTTTCAGACGGTGACTGGAAAAAGTTTAAGGGTCGTTGGGGGAATTTGTGTGACTCTTCGTCGCCTGAAATTTACGACTACAACTATAACCGCCTGTACCAACAACTTGTCTCAGATAACCGTCAAAGTAAGCGTCATTCAATATCGTTATCATTATTTTTGGTAAAATTACGTTTTCGTATGTCATAGTTTTTTTTATTTCAGGGGTTTTGAATTATGTGACTCAGACTTGGTTAAACCCATACAAAGACATGTTTGTCACAGCCTGGACTAACAGAACGCCTAACTTTGGTCAACGTACAACTAACAGAGTCGAGAGTCAACATTCAAACTTAAAAAGATATCTAAGAACCACTAATAACTCGCTTTCGACACTGGTAGGTTTTGTTGATCAAATGATAGAATTGCAGGAGGTAAACATGAAACATGGGTTTGAAACAAGTTTAATAAAGACAATGGGTCATCATAAAATACCCTTGTTTAATAACTTACGTGGCAAGGTTTCACATAAAGCTCTTGATTTACTACTTGATGAAATAAATAAGATCAAGGTTATGCGTCAAGGTAGTATGTCATGCGGCCACCAGTTGTGGACAAGTTGTGGCTTGCCATGTGCCTGTCGGATCTCAACATACGAAAATACAGGTATCAAATTACTGTAATCAATTCCTCTTTGTTTGTTTTTTACATTTTTTTGTTGTAAACTGACTATTTTCCTTTCATTTGTATACAGACACGATTATCCCGCTTTCTGATATAGACGTCTTCTGGACAAAACTTGACACTAAGTACCCGACACTTCTAGAAGACGAAGAAATCGACGTTGCAACACAAATGGGTCTGGTGACGCAGGAAATAAATTCAAAACCTGAGTCAGTGAAAAAGAGTCTGGTGAAAAAAATACTTTCGCAGGTGTTTCCGTTTAAAAGTGAAAAGAAAACGCCATTGGTTCAGAAGGATACACGCGGACGTCCGACATTGAAGACTCAACAACAAAGGGGGAGTGAATCTAGACAAAGCGCAGTTGTCGACTCACAAGAGAGTAGTTTTCAACTTCCAAGGCATAGTTCTTTCACTCCAGCAATGTCAAACCAGCAAAGACCCTCCTTCCAACGTAGTCGTTCAACATCTTCTAGAGGGAAAAAAGGAGTCGAGACAAGTCAAGTTGACTCGGTAGTTGCCTCGCCAGTGAAACCAGAAGGAATGAACAATCTTAGACGATTTGGTCGTTACATTCCTTCAATGCTTCATTGTTATGTAAGCAACATAGAAGATGTTATGCCAGATGGTAATTGTGGATTCAGGTCTTTAGCCGTTGGGTTAGGGTTCGATGAAAATCAATGGGGTTTCATTCGACAGCAACTGTTACAAGAGGTGGACACCAATAGGGAAGCATACAGATATGTTCTTAACTCCGTTGATGAAAATTTATATGAAGCAATACGTCATAGCATAAACTGGTTTGATATCAAACCTGCACCTGAAGAACATTGGATGCTTATGCCTTATACGGGACTCGTTGTTGCACAAAGATTTGGCGTTATAGTTCACCTTATCACTCAACAAGGGTGTGTCACGTTTTTCCCGTTATGGTTAGCTCCATCGACAATACCACAACATAATGTGGTTTGTCTTCTTCATATGCCACAACATTTCGTCAAAATAAGGTTGGAAGGGGATTATCCGATTCCAACTCTAAGTGCGGTCTGGAAACGTTACCGAAATGATGCGGCTGGTGCGTGGGAGCTGATTTATCAAGAACGAATCCAACGGTATAGATCGATTATAGAAGCAAACAAAGAAGTATATTATCACCACGAAATTCTGTAACTTTGTATATTTATTGAATATAATTATATTACATTACATTTATATATAATATATCATTATATATAATAAATATTAAATATAATATAATTATATATAATAAATATTAAATATAATATAATTATATAAAACAAAATAAAAGATAATAATATTAAATATAATCAATTATATTACAAATATAATATAATTATATAAAACAAAATAAAAGATAATAATATTAAATATAATCAATTATATTACATTTAAATATAATTATATATATTACATTTATATATATAATATAAATTAAAAATTAAAAAAAAAATAAAGCTAAACGCCACGTAGTGCCCACTACGTGGCGTATTAGCATTTAATAACCCCCAAAACGCCCCCGTTTCCCCACAAACGACCCACGCGACCCCGTTTCCCCAAAACGCCACCGCCGCTGACCGCCGCTGACCACCGATCGGATCTCGTTTGGACCTCGTTTGCTACTTCAAGGTTAGTAATCCGACCGTTTAATCTTGGTGGATGACCGGGGGTTGGGATTTTAGAGCATACGCGGCTTAGGCCGATCGTTTGGAGCACTACGGGGCGTTTGCCCCTTCTGGTTCAAATCAAACGCCCCATATGGGGCACTACGGGGCGTTTGCTCCTTTTTTTTTAATTATTAATATTTATTTATTATTTATTATTATTGTTGTTATTATTACTATTATTAATATTTATTTAATATTTATTATTATTGTTATTATTTATTATTGTTATTTATTGATTATTGTTATTAATATTTATTGTTATTATTTATTTTTATTTATTATTATTATTGTGCCATTGTGTATTATTAATTATTATACTTATTATTTATTTGTTTATGTTATTATTTATTAATACTATTATTATTATTTATTTAATTTTATTATTATTGTTATTATTTATTATTGTTATTTATTGATTATTTATTATTATTATTGTTATTATTGCTATTATTAATATTTATTTACTATTTATTATTTATTGTTATTATTTATTTATTATTTTATTTATTATTGTTATTTGTTTATTATTTATTATTACTATTATTATAATTTATTATTTATTATTTATTATTCGTAATTGTTTTATTTTATTTGTTCATCATTCAGATATGTCTTCTTCTGATGAGATAGAGTTTGCTGGTGACGATGTGGGACAGCCGCATGTGGATGATCTAGATGTCGAGCATGACGAGCTTATGGACCATCCCTGGTTGGCATTTCCTCAGCGGACGAGCGCGCGTAAGAGGCGCGATCGTCTACTGAAGAAGGAGATGGGCAACCAGAAGGCGATTGACTACGACCTGCTGGCTGAGCTTGGCCAGCAGGAGAGGATGACGGCGATCATTGGCGAGGACACGCCATGGTCTCGTCTTTTTGAGATGACGTATGCTCCACAGTACCGACTTATTACTGTGGAGTTTCTTTCGACATTTAGGTACAGGCCTCAGGCTCCTGATTTCCAGCCACAGCCTGGTCAGGCCCAGCCGGCAGAGGTTTCCTTTAGACTCTGCGGGGCCCCGTACCATTTGTCTTTAGCCGAGTTTGGGAGCGTACTCGGTTTGTACACCGAGCAGGAGACTCAGATGCCGATCTACACGACGGCTATTCATACAGCTGACGACGCCGTCGTCAGTGCTTGGTGGCCTCGGATAGGCGACGACGCCTTTGACCGCAGCGCCCGGGTCACGCGTATTCGTGACCCGCTCATTCGGTATTTGCACCGGTGCATTGCCTCGTCTGTTACAGGACGTGGCATGAGCCAGGAGTGGTGCACTTCACAGGATTTATTTTTTTGTATTGTATATTGAGTGGGAGACCGTGCAACCTTGCACGTTGTCTCGCCGAGTACTTTAGCACGTATTACCACCGCCAGGAGAGGGGGCTGATCTTCGGGGGGGTATATGTGACACGTATTGCTCGTTTTAACGGGCTTATAGATATGGAGCCTGCCGGTATGGAGGCCTTTCATCCAGTTCGTTTAGATCGACGGACAGTGCTTGGGATGCGTATAGCGCAGACATTCCCACGGGTCGGGCTTCGATTTTCCCTCGAGAAGGGGGTCATTTGGCAGCGGGGCCAAATGATCTCCACTACAGAGACGAGGACCCTATGCCTGTGTTCCCACAGCCACAGCCGCAGCCACAGCCGCAGCCGCAGCAGCCGCCACCGCCGCCGCCACCACATGGCGAGGGGGAGCCGCATGCTGATGTCCCACATCAGCATCCTGAGCGCATATACAGAGCAGTGCGGCTTCCCGCTCGTGTAGAGGCTATGTTACAGGGGATAGCTGATTCGACTCAGCAGCTCATCCAGCAGCATCAGCACATGCAGCAGCAGCTGTTGCAGATACAGCAGCAGCAGACGCAGATCCTCCAGCAGCAGTCTCATCATACCCGACGACTGGATCGGTTGGAGGATCTGATCTCGTGGCATGTGCATGTGGAGCTTAGGCATGCAGAAGGTGAGGGTATTCAGCTTCCTGCAGTTCCTGGGCCACGAGATTATCCTCCTCCACCTCCACCTCCACCTTAGTATTTTCAGTCATATTTGTATTTGTTAAACAGACACTTGTATTCATGTTTATAGTTTGTATATATTTGGTTGTTTTGGTTGATGATGCGTGCATATATCTGATTGTTTTAGTTAGTGATGCGTGTTTATTATTTAAATATGCTTTGTTGTTGATACATGTTTATTATTATATGTTTTTTTGTTGATGCGTGTAATATGCTTGGTTGGTGATGCATTATTTATCGTATTACTCTGTAACATCAGTATGCTTAAACAAAGAACGTCATTCATATATAAATTATTTAATATATTTAAATTTTAATTAAATCTAAAAATTAAAAACATTTTTAGCTTTCAAAACTAAATGTTTTAAAAAACAATTAAAAAATAAACGAACTGAGAGATCGTAAAAAGTAAAAAACAAGTTTTAAACAAAAAAATATTAGATTTTTACAAACAAAAAAACATGCGTTTAAAAAAACAACTAAACTTTTAAGTACGAGAGATACGTCGTCGGAAAAAAAAAATGCTACGAGAGATACGTCGCAAATACGCAAAATATAAAAATAGTTTTTAACAAAAAAAACTATATTTTTACACATCAAAAATCATACCCAAAACCCCCAAATCACCCTCAAACGACCCAAGCTGTTGCACGGTTGTTTTTTTTAGACCTAAACGCCCCGTAGTGGTCACTACGGGTCGTATAGGTCCTGTGAAAAGCTGACAACAGAATTCTGTCGTTTAAGGTTGTCAGTGGCTCAAACGCCCCGTAGTGGCCACTACGGGGCGTATGGGTGGCGGCGGGGTGTTGAATTAAAATCCTGGGTGTGTAGATAACCCTTCCCATAAATAATAATTCAAAACCACCACCTTAAAAACATATTCAAATATTTTATTTTATTTTCTTAAATGATTAATATTATTTTATTGTTTTCTTTTTTTTTTAAAACAAATTATTATTAATTAATAAATTGTATAATAGATATAATTAACCTTCCTAAGAGAAACAGTTTTTTGTGATTTTATCAAAGGATATATAAGCCATTATTTAATACGTCACCGGCTTTTGATAAATGAAAGCATATAAAGTTATTAAAGTGTAAATTGAAGAAATTTAAAAATAAAAGTAAGATATTTTTGCTAAAAAAATAACGAAAATATTATATTATTGTATTAAATAGTTTAGGAAAAAAAATAAAGAAAGAGATGGCAACCGCCAACCAGTGGTTAGAGTGTCTCATTATAGTTTAGATGTTGATTACTCAAAGTTAATGGTCCAAGGCTCTCATTAAGGACGAATTGGTATAAAAAATGTTTAAAATAAAACCCAAAATATAGGCATATATTTTTAAACTGTTAATCTTATTTTCCTCCTAAACTAATTACATTATTATAAGGTATTGAACCCATAACCTTTTTATCAAGTGAGTTGGTCTCACATTGGAGATATAACCATAGTTATGTCAAGGTTAAACAAAACTCTAATACATAAATTACTGATATATGAGATTATGAGAGTAGATCACTTATTAGATGCTTTGTCTTTTATATTGAAGGTCCTGAGTTTAAATTTAGACTAGAACTATATTAATTTAAGAGTGATATAAGAAAACTTATTACATATAATTTGAGTAAATTGTTTGAGAAATTTTTGTTTTACTATTATTTCAATCTTATTATTAAATCTCATAAATTACTTGTATACCATGATAGAAAACATCATGACAATTTATTTTAATTTATATTTTAAAGGCTCACAGTTAGACCCTCCGGTGTGCCGGGTGAAGGGGCGTGGTCATGGGCGTGGCACACCGCCCCCCCTATGGCGTGATCGGGGCGTGGGTGATGCGTGTGGCTGGAACAACGGCGTGAAGGGGGAGGCAACGGTTATTTTTTAGCCGTTGGCTTTGGGAAGGGTAAAGAAAAAAAAATTTTTTTACCTATTTAAACCCACCATTCACATATAAAACCCAAAAAAAAAATATTTCTCATTTCTAACATCAAAAAAAAAAATACTCACTCTTCCCATTTTAAACTTTCTTAAAAAAAAAATAATTTCATGGATCCAAACAAAAACCCAAATTACTATAACCCAAACACTCCACCAAACCGAAACCCTAACACGCCACCTCCGAATTGGGTCTTTACCCCTTCTCCAATGAATCCTTTTTCGATTCAAACTGTTATCGACCCAATTTTGATTCAAGCCCACAAGGGTTTTATACATTCGCCGATTATGGTTCGAGTCCACAACCGCACGGGTTTACACAATTAACCGGGCTAGACCGCGAAATTGCCGAGCGGGAGAAGGATAAAATTCGTAATAAATATAAAGATAATTAATTTGTATTTTTTTTATTAGTTTGTAATTTTTTTATTAATTTTTTTTATTAGTTTGTATCTTTTTATTAATTTTTTTATTAGTTTGTAATTTTTTATTAATTTGTAATTTGTTTATATTAATTATATCTCAATTTAAATTAAAAAGGAATGATGACGTGGAGTGAGTGGGTTAATGGGGCATTTCCACCAAAATGGTGGGGTGAGTGGTTGTGGTGAGTGCTTATGTGGCGCCTACGTGGCGCACACGTGGAGTGATTGGGGCGCCTTGGCACACCCAATAGTCTTATAAACACCCACAAACGAATTTTGTCGACCAACACCATAAATTTCAATACATGCTCTAAAAACACTTGATTCTTTTCTGCTGTATCATTCACAAATATCTTTACATTCCATATAATCACCATTTTTTATAATCATTTAAAACATTTTAAAAAAAAATACATAATATTGTTTCCTTACGTATTTATATATATATATATATATATATATAATATATATATATAATATAGGATTTGAATCATTTGAAAACCCGATCTTAAAGTGAAAACCCTTAAACCCAATCTCATCCCTTAGATCAAACTTATTTAATATTTTAATTAGTTAAATAAAAAGGGTATAATTGTATTTTCCCACATTCCCTTCATATAAATATTTGATTTTATTCACCTATCTTCTCTCTCCCTCTCTCCTCTTTTCTCTCTCATTTCTTCTCTCTCCTCTCTCCTCTATATATATAATTTATATATTTGATTTTCCAGAATACTACACATGTGTAGTGTTTTATTTTTTTTGTTAAAAAATATTTTTTAAAATATTACAACTACAAAAATGTATATTTTCATACAAAAAAAAGTCATATTTATTTTAAAAAACAAAAAATATGCACTAAAACTTGCGCATATTTTATAGGTGTTTTATTTTTTGGTTAAAAAATATTTTTAAAATTTTTTGGTTAAAAAATATTTTTTAAAATATTACAACTACAAAAATGTATATTTTCATTCAAAAAAAAGTCATATTTTTTTTAAAAAACATGTTTTTAAAAAATGTATATTTCCATCTATTTAAAAAAAATGTTTTTTAAAATTTCAAAAACAACAAAAAAAATGTATATTTTTTATACAAAATAAAAAAACATATTATTACAACAAAATATAAAAAATTACACATACGTATAAATAAAAATGTACAAGTTTTAATACACAAAGTACACTTTAAGCAAAATAATACACATGTGTATATTTTATATATTTAATATTTATAAAATATTACACCTACATATGTGTAGTTTTAGTTTTGGTTAATTTGATGTTTTTACACATGTGTAATTTTTTGTTTCACATGTAAAATACACATGTGTAATATTTATTATGATTAAAAATATGTAATATTATGTTTGTGTAGTGAAATTTTGTTTGATACATATGTGTAAATTTTTTTTGTTTTTTTCTTTAAAAAATATTATTTTTTTCATTTATTAGTCAAACATATTAAAAAAATAAAAAAAGAGGAGAGAGAATGACAGAAAGAGAAAGAAGAGGAGAGAGAGGAGAGAGAGTCTGACATAATTAATGAGAAGAGAGGAAAGAGGAGAGAGAATCTAAAATAAAAAGTCACATATACCTCTTAAAGGGTAAATATGTATTTTATTATCAAAAACCCCATTAAAATATTCAACTTTAATTGTAGACCACCTGTTTTTTTCTGTTTAATTAATTAAAAATAAAATAAGTTTGATCTAACGGTCCACATAGGGTTTAAGAGTTATCTCTTTAAGATCGGTTTTCAAAGGATTCAAACCCTATATATATATATATATATATATATATATATATATATAGGTGTGGAATTTTTAATAACCCACTAAATGTGTACTAACCCAAATAACTTTGTCAAGATGAAGCCGAATCTTGGATTTTTTTTAAATATCATTATAACACATTTTGAACACCATGTTCTTTTATGAGTTTGTGGAAATTCATCACCGTTTTAAAAATATCATCGTTGTAAGTTTTGTGCTACAGTACTGTAAGTTTTAAATATTTTACAACTTACAATACTGTAAGTTTTTGAACGGTGATGAATTAGCCCAAACTCATAAAAGAACATGGTGTCAAAATGTGTTACAATGATGTTCAAAAAAAAAATCCAAGATTCGGCTTCATCTTGCCATAGTTATTTGGGTTAGTACACATTTAGTGGGTTATATTTTTAACATTCCCCTATATATATATATTATATATATATATATATATATATATATATATATATATGGGATGCTTAACGTACAAATAAAATTAACGTGCTATATGTAGGAAGCCACAGGAACGCAACACGTGTCATCTGGGTAAGGGGCAATATCGTCCATATAAAATTACAGACTGTGATTCATAAAATACTAACATTTAACACCCATAATTAAGGAGCACCGGGATAATCATAGACCAATAATTACGGACCACATTTTATAACAATCACAGACCGTATTTTAACACACATAATTAAAGACAATATATAATCACAGACCAATAATCACGTACCATGTTATATGAAAATCACGGACCGTCATTTAACATGCATGATCAAAGGACCTAATGCATAATCACGTACTAATAATCACGTACCAAACATAAAAAATCACGGACCACGTAAAATTTTTTAATTAAACTA